>JADRCH010000043.1:5151845-5374527 GCA_019843965.1 Rhynchomys soricoides | reverse complement strand
AACACCCTTTACAATAGTCACAAAAAATATAACATACCTTGCTGTATCTCTAATCAAATATGTGAAAAATCTGTAGGACAAAAACTTTAAGTCCCTGAAGAAAGATATCAAAGAAGATTTCAGAAGATGGAAAGATTCCCTTGCTCATGGATTGGTAGGATTAACAGAGTTAAAATGGCTGTTTTATCAAAAGCAATCTACAGATGTAATGCAATCTCCACCAAAATACCAACACAATTCTTCACAGACATGGAAAGAGCAATTCCCGGATTCATATGGAAAAAGAAAAGACCCAGGGTAGCATAACAGTTCTCCACAATGAAAGATCTTCTGGAAGAATCATGATCTCTGACCTCAAGCTGTACTACAGAGCAATAGTAATAAAGACTGCATGGTATTGGAACAGAGACAGGCAGGTGGAAAAATGGAATAAAATTTAAGAAGCAGAAATAAACCCACATGCCTAAGGGCACTTCATTTTAACAAAGAAACCAAAACCATACAATGGAAAAAAGAAATCATCTTCATTTAATGCTGCTGTTCCAAATGGAGGTCTGTATGCAGAAGAAATGAACTTTGCCCATAGCTCAAACTGAACATAAAACCGGATACACTAGAAGAATTACGGAAAGGATTGAAGGACCTGAAAGGGATGGCAGCCCCATAGAAAGACCAACAGTATCAACTAATCCGGATCCCTGGGAGGTCCCAGAGCCTAAGTCACCAACCAGAAAGCATAGGCTGCCTGGTCCAAGTCCCCTGGCATATACATAGCAGAGGAGTACCTTGTCTGGCCCATGTAGGAAAGGATGGACATAAACCTGTAGAGACTTGAGGTACTTGAGGGAAGGGTATGGAGCATCTCAGAAGCAAAGGGAGAGGGGAAAGAAAAAAAGAACTGTGGGAAGTGGGATAGGTAGGAGGAAACATCTGAAATGTAAATAAATAAAATACTTTTATAAAAGAATAAAAGAAAATTTTATGAATTTTAATAGAAGTTAGAGATATAAATTTGTTTCAATACAAATTATGATCCTTCAGTATAAAATACATTGAATAGGTAATACCAAATGCATGGAATTACTTTATTGTATGTTGATAAATGTAAAAGGTATTCAGTGAACTACTCTGGACGGTCAATAAGTAAAATCTCTGAATCCAATAGAAAATGCATGCTTTTGTAATGCATTTGTAATGAGTCAGTGGGGGTGGAAGGATAATTGAATATGCATAGAATATTAAGACTGTGGATATAACGGTTAAAGTATATATACTGGCAACATACAACTAAATCAATACAGCCATTTAGAAATTGATTAATTAGGACAACGTGGATCATGTAATCTCTGTTCTGTAGCTTACATTATGTGAAAATTTATATATATATGATTAAATGCTAAGATTTTCATCATTTTTCATATATATATAATATACTATATATAATATTGTACAATTTACATTTTGGTCTTTTTGCAGATTTATTCACAATCACTTTGGTCTGATTTCAGGGACTCAGCTGAATGGAAACGTGTTCTCTTTCTGTTTCATGATTTCTGGTTGTTTATGTAATTTTTTTCTTCATTGTCCTTTACAAGACTTTATTGTTTATTTTGTTGCAATGGTCTTTTTTAGTACTCTGGAGATTCCTGAACCTTTTTACTTTGTACGTTCATAACTTTGTGACGTTTTCTTAATGTTTATTCTAAGCACAAAACAATTCCTCATATCACTTTGGGACTTCAGATAAAAGCCATTTAAAAGTTTTCCCCACTTTGAAATCCATTGTTTCTTCACACTAGTTTCTGTTAATCGGCCCTCAAGTTTATTGATGTTCTCCTCTATCCTTATCATCTGTTTTTTTCCATCTTCGAAAATACCATCATTGCTGTGTTTATTTTGAAGCTGGAAAATACTGACTACATTTTTCTACAGCTTCTGAGAATATAGAATATCTCCAATATTTTCAAGAATGTAATTTTTCTCTCATACCACAACTATTATTATTAATTGCCTACAATTCCAGCAATTGAAGCAAATTAGTACTGTTCTTCACTTGATCTTAGCTAAAAGGCTGGGAGGCGATAGGACTGTTCTTATTACAAACATTTTATTTTCGTATTTAGTTTAACTTATTTTATGTTTTTATTTTAATTTTTAATTTTAGTTGATCTCTGCTTATCTCTTTGCTTTGTCTCTTTTATTTTCTTTTTGATTTCCTTCCTCTCACTTTTGCTTAACCTCTCTCTCTCTCTCTCTCTCTCTCTCTCTCTCTCTCTCTCTCCATCCAAATTTGTCCTCTTTCCACCCTTTATTCCTTCTTCCCATTGGACCTTTCTTCATTCCTTCCTATTTTCTTCCTTCCAATATTTTTAAGTTATGTCTTTGGTTCCCAAGAATGTCCGCTGAATGCTATTTGTTTCATGGAACAGAAGTAAGAGAAATAAACATACAAACAAGATAAAAAAATCTCATGTTTGAACCCATATTTATTCAAATGTAACTTATCTGTCCAATCTCTATGGTATTTACATATTTCTATCATCTTTATGTCTTGTTTTATATATTCTGTGTGTGAATTTTAGTCACAGTCTATAAAATTAAGAAACTTTGCAAAACACTTTATCTTGGACAATGCCCAAAATAAAATACTACATTTTTTGGAAGTTAGAAAATTTTCTGACTACAAAACAAACTATTGCTAATTTTGTGGATACAGTCTTACTACATTAGTACCTGTCTAATAAATATAGTTGTCTGAGGCACCTATAAAAGCTGAGCAATTCAAAGTATGACCAACCCACAAGGAAGAACAGCATGACCACAATGCCTGACAATAGGATCTCCATCTCTACCCAAACTTCTTTGTTTCAATCTTTTTTCATGGTCTAGACTATTGTTGGTCCTATTTCCTTCAGATATTTTATGATTTTTTTTCTAGCTTAGAATTCCTTGTCTCCAATTTGATATTAATTCTGTACATTTTTATTTTTAATCTTTATTATTCATCAATATTTTTAACTGTTTCCAATATCATCTTTTAAAATGTATTTATCAAATTGTTTTAATTTCTATATTATTCTATTGTAGTAAGTCAGGTTCAGGTTCATATATAAATTGATTTATCTTTCCTTTATTGCTTGAAATTAGGAATTATATAGCTGGTAATAAAATACATTTCTTCTTTGTCACGATCAATAATTTCTAATAATTTTATATAACTTATTAAACCTAAGTTCCATAGAGCTTCTTGTGTTTTCTCCAGGGAAGACAGAGCGGAATAAGGATCTGAGCTCATTCAATTGTTTGTTTCAATTGTTTGTCAATGAATATCCTGCAAAGTCTTACTGTACTTTAAAGTTTTGTTTAACTTAGTTGATCCAGTTGACTCTCTGGCTCCCCATCTTGAATTCTCAAATCACCATGACATTTGAATTAGAGTTGACTATATGATCTCCATTCTTCTTTGTGAAGTGTACAGGGATCTTTATGATAGTCATAGTTGTCAGTGATAAATATTCCAGAGACCAATAAAATTATTTAAATAATAAAATAATCAGTTTTTGAAATTGAGATGTTGAGGGGAATTCAAATGGTTAAATATTTCCAATAAATTACTAAGTTAGAGATATTTATGAAGAAATTATGAGCTAGAAGTTTGTAGAAAAAGAAGCAAGTGTGAATGAGTGATTTAATACTCTTTCCCAGAGCATATGTCCTCATTACTATGCAAATATTATGTTCTGTTAATGAGATGTTCAGAACACTAGATAATATGAAATAATAGACAAACTACCTAGTTATAGCCTTCCATTAAACATCTCTTTGTTTGAGGTAACACACAATAGAACATACACCTTTTCAACATATCTAACTACAATATTTTATGCCAATAATACTCCAATGTTTACCATAATAAGAATATACATTCAACACAAGTAAAAATGATAACCAACTCAAGAGTAACTTACATATATTATAATCATAAATGTTCAACATGCCTGGGAATGTCACTTTCATGATTAATTATAAACTTAAATTTAACAATGAGCAACTATTCATTTAACACCTACTCTACGTGTGTGCAGAATAAGTGATAAAAATAAAGTGTAGGCATAAGACTTACTAAATAACTAGTGGTTGAAAATACTTTTAAGCAGACAATAACATCCATCCAGAAAACAATAGTTGAAAATTACAATATGTGTTATAGTTTGGAGAATAAATAGTATTTCTGACGAGTATTATTTTAATGCTATGTTCAGATAAATGTTTTTGAACAAAATGCTCATTGTTTCTTGACGTTTATTTTTGGACCCTAATACATTTAAGATACATTGAAATCAGCTGGTCTATTTTCTCTAAATGTGAATGGTTCCAACTAGTTGCCTTTCTTTCTGTTTTGCTTCTCTTCTTTTCTCCCCCATTCTCCTTCCTCCCTGCCTGCCTTAGTTTTTGCTTTGTTTCTGCCATACATACACTAAATATTTACAAATTAAATACTTGAAAACGTTTACTGGAAATATGAAAAGAAGAAAGGACATTTGACATTAAATTTCTTATAATTGTGAGGTACATCAGTGAGAACACTAAAGACATAAAGATCAAAATAATCAACTTTAAAAGGATATTACGACTTAGATTTGTAGGCATAAAGTCTAGGAATTATCGAAATAAAATCAATTGCAAAATACGATGGAACAGTAGCCCACTCAAGCATATGCCTTTCCCTTCTTCACAATTACCTTTGCCTTGATTGAAAACATTAGATTATGTTCCTAAAGCTAACTACCAAGGTTTATTTCATTATTTGGCCACTTTCTCCTCCTGAGACCAACGACCAAAGTCTAGCTTTCAAAGTATTAAAGTCCAACAACGAAAAGCCCTGTTGTGGCTCATCTACTTAATATGCCCAACTAAAATTAACTAGCTCATCCTAATATAGGGTTTCCCTTTGTACCTTTATAAAATGCTATTTTCCTATGAGACACATCTGTCTCCTTTTTGGGGACTGATTATGGGAAATAAAAGACTGATCTTAGAAAGACACCAATAGGATATATAAATGGTAATCGAGAACCTTCTCTGTGTATATGGAGTACAGATTATTCAAACATGACTCTAACCTTAGATATTCAGTGTCCAATTCACAGAACTCTCACATACTTCCCCAGCTTCCAGTGCATGTGGTGGTATTATAATATATTGGCTGTAGATATAGCTCAGGAGTCAAGAAGTTGGTTGGCATGCAGAGCTCTGTAGGTTTGATTTTCAGCATCACAAAGGAATTGCCTGAGGGATGTGCTTTCCACACAGAGAGGCTCTGTCTTAACTAAAACTACTCCTTATACAAGGAATGAAAGAAGTGTCACAGCTCATAGACTCCATTCTGATGAAGATATCTCTGTCAGTCTGATGCTTCCTATCAGTATTCATCTAACAGTGTTTGGTGTTTATGAGTTTCCTGCTTCAAATAAAACACTGTAAGTCCCACATGATTAAGGTGCTCAGTGAATCTCTTTATACTGCTATGCATTGTTGAAGAAGAGCTCCTGAAGAGATCTCAGTGTTAATGAACATGATGGAGTAAACATTACAAGAATCTAGACAATAGCAGTCAATCAATCAAAGTGGATGCTTGATGCAATTAAGGGACAGAGCTAAATACAAGATGTATGAGGTTGCCACCAGCTTGACATAGCACCATCCCTTACAGTTAACTTTAATTTATATATAGAACACAAAATACTGTTAAGGGCATAGTGCAAGAAATATATAAGCCAATGACACAACCACACAAATGCACTACATGTGACTGTGAATGGTAAAGTTTCCTATAAGGGAGTAGGCTTTTTTCCACAATACTACCACAGACATTGGAATAATGTATTATCATATAACACTGAAGTGCTACTGATGTCATCAGGTGATAGGAGATTTTACCCCATAATAATCTCATAGGACCTTCTTAGGTGCAACATTTTCTTGCAGAAATGACTATTTTCTAATGTCAAGGCATGCAGACATCCTGGACGTGGCAGATCATGCCTTTCATCTGAGCACTAAGGATGTAGAAGCAGAGACAGACATATATTTTTTAGTTTGAGGACACTGTGGTATACAGAGTGAGTTCTAGGCCAGCCAGCTCTACATTGGTGAGACTCTAGCCCCTCCCTTTTTATTTTTATTTATTTATTTTAATAATAAAATTTAATTGTTAGAGAATTTTAGAGAAGTGTTCCACATAACAGTACAAATCAATACAGTACTTCTAATGAACAGTTTACCAACAAGTACCAAAATACAAATTGAGTGTAAAATTTTATCTAGTAAACTTATTTCTAGAAATTTATGTTGACAAAAATATGTATGTACTGTGGAATTTTTATCTCAGTATTATATACAATAATGAATTGTGAGAAACACATCAAAATTAAGTACAGAATTAATGAATTAAGTTACTTGTAGACATTTCTATAATAATTAAAATGATATTTTTTAGGCTAAAACTTTATAAGTCAATATTATCATTATCTTATACTTTCACATAATAAATATGATTAAAATAAATTAAATCACTTTGTAAAAACATTATGCAATTGGAAATTATTTCTGACAAATAAACTCTTACAGTCTTATAGGCACACAACCTAATCTCATAAATCACACGTTTAATGTTACTTGTTTTCAGTAGGTTTTGAAAACCTTACTACTATCATACTCAACTGGAAATAAGCTGACAACTCCTGACTAAATTCAGAGAAAATAAATATTAGTCTTCTAAAATATACAGGACTCACCACCCTAATGTGAACATAAAATTCAAATACTTTCAATGTTTTCCCTTGAAGATATGTTAGCTTCACTCTGAGCAAAGAGCAATATTCCTTTGTGTTTCCCAACACCACTACACTGAGATTAATTAGATTCATTAGATACCTACTTGACCTATTTGGCCAGTATGAAATGTCCTTTGTTATCTTTTTTGATAACATTTGATTGAAAGTTGATTTTATTCTATACTAGAGTGGCTAGTCCAGCTTGTTTCTTGGGATCATTTGTTTGGAAAATTGTTTGCCAACATTTTACTCTGAAGTAGTGTTTGTCTTTGTCACTGAGGTGCATTTCCTATATGCAGCAAAATGCTGGGTCATGTTTACATATTCACTATGTTAGTCTATGGCTTTTTATTGGGGAATTAAGTCCATTGATGTTAAGAGATATTAAGAAAAAGTGATTGTTATTTTCTGTTGTTTTTGTTGTTATTGGTGGTATTATGTTTGTGTGGCTATCTTCTTTTGGGTTTGTTGAAAGAATACTGTCTTGCTTTTTCTAGAGTACGGTTTCCCTCCTTGTGTTGGTGTTTTCCATCTGTTATCCTTTGTAGGGCTGAATTTGTGGAAAGATATTGTGTAAATTTGGGTTTGTCATGGAATATCTTGTTTTCTCCGTCTATGGTAATAGAGAGTTTTGATAGGCTGGCATTTGTGTTCTCTTATGGTATGTATGACATCTGCATAGGATCTTCTAGCTTTCCTAGTCTCTGGTGAGAAGTCTGGTGTAATTCTGATAGGTTTGCCTTTATATGTTACTTGACCTTTTCCCCTTACTGCTTTTAATATTCTTTCCTTATTTTGTTCATTTGATGTTTTGACTATAGTGTGACACGAGGAATTTCTTTTCTGGTCCAATCTATTTGGAGTTCTGTAGGCTTCTTGTATATTTATATTCAACTCTTTCTTTACGTTAGGGAAGTTTTCTTCTATATTTTTGTTGAAGAAATTTACTGGTCATTTAAGTTGGCGATCTTCACTCTCTTCTATACCTATTATCCCTAGGTTTGGTCTTTTCATTGTGTCCTGGATTTCCTGGATGCTTTGGGTTAGGAGCTTTTTGATTTTTGCATTTTCTTTGACAGTTGTGTCAATGTTTTCTATGGTATCTTCTGCACCTAAGATTCTCTCTTCTATCTGTTTTATTTTTTTGGTGATGCTTGAATCTCTGACCCCTGATCTCATTCCTAGGTTTTCAATCTCCCAGGTTGTCTCCCTTTGTGATTTCTTTATTGTTTCTGTTTCCATTTTTAGATCCTGGATGGTTTTGTTCAATTCCTCCACCTGTTTGGTTGAGTTTTCCTGTAATTCTTTAAGGGATTTTTGTGTTTCCTCTTTAAGAGCTTCTAGCTGTTTACCTGTGTTCTCCTATTTTTCTTTAAGGGAGTTACTTATGTCCTTTGTAAAGTCTTCTATCATCATCATGAGAAGTGATTTTTTATCTGAATCTTGCTTTTCTGGTGTGATGGTGTATTGAGGATTTGTTCTGATCAATTGGGTTCTGATGATGCCAGGGAACCTTGGTTTCTGTTGCTTATATTCTTGCACTTGCCTCCTGCCATCTAGATATCTCTAGTGCTACCTGCCCTCCCTTTATCTGACTGGAGCCTGTCCTTCCTCTGATACTGGTTGTGTCAGAACTCCTCAGTGATCATTTGTGTCTGGGATCCTGTGATTCTGGGATCCTGGGATCCTGAGATCCTCGGTGTGACAGGATCTGGGATCCTTTGAGTCAAGCTGCCTCTGTGACCTTGAGATCTTGGTGTGATCAAGCTCCTGTGATTCTGTGATTCTGTGATCCTGGGTATGTTAGAGCACCTAGAAGTGGAGCTTCCTCTGGGTTTTGTGGGACTGGCTGAGGGGTTAGTTCCCATGGTCTGCTCAGGCCACAGGCCCAAACTGGAATCTGCCCCTCCCCTTTTAAAAAGGAGGAAAAGGAAAAAGGCACTAAAAAGAAGCCTATGTCAAGAAGAGATTTTAGTGAAAATATTTTAATTTTATTACTTGGGTTAGAATCTAAAAGCAGTTCAACTAATATAAAGAAATTTAAAATAAATAAACACCCCCCCCAAATAAACCAAACAAATAAAATCAAGATATTTCTATAATCAGACTGAAGCAGCAAGCACTGTATCTGCATGGTATGCACCAGGTCCTCTGAATATATGTTATGACTATTTGCTTCTGTGGGACTGCTTAACAGTGGGAGCAGGTGTTACTTTAATGCTTTTGCCTGAGCTTGACATTCATTTTCTCCTCTTAGATTCCCTTTCCCAGCTCTGATATGTAGGCTTTTGCCATGACTTTTTGTATCTCATTCTGTCTGATTTGCTGTGGTCTTCTCCAGGCCTGCTTTTTTTTTTTTTTTTTTTTTTTTTTTCAGAAGAGGAAACAGAAACAGAGATTATCTGGGGAACAGGAAAAGTGTTAAAGGGAGGGGAAAATTGTGGTCTGGATAATCGTATGAGAAAATAACCTACTTTCAATAGAAAAATATGATATGCAGATAAAATTTATTCTCCATGTAATGTGTAGGCACTTACCAGAGTGGACATTAAGTGTAGCACTTTTGATAACTGATAATCTCTCTAGAGAGTCCTTGGGGTATAAAATAAATACGGTGCAATTCAATAATAAACAAACATGTTGAAAATGTTGTGAGCATCAGTGATGTCTTTCTATTGTTTCTGCTCTTTCACTCTAATGGATAATGGGGAAATGAATAACTCTACTCTAAGCCCTTTCACTTACATTGCTTTATTACTTTGGGATCACTTCCCAGAAATGGTATTACCTTTTCAAATAATATGAATACATTTATGGCTTTAGATATTTATTGGTGAACTGCTTTAAAAAAGCAGTGCATAAAAATTTACAGCTCCTCTAAAAGGAGAAGAATTCATCCAGTTTCACTACACACATTGTCTCTAGAAATATGAAACACAACAAGAAAGTCTAATGCAATCCATCAGTATACACATAAATTGAATAAAATATAATAGTTTTCTAAGAAATACACTGTCAGTATAATCACAAATCATGAACATGTAATCATACCAGCAAACTAAAAATGTATTGGGGTTTTTGTGAAAAGTTGGCAATGAGAGGAATGTTGGCCTTCAGAGTTAGAGCAGGGGAGATCTGGAGTATGGCTAGATTTACCTAAATAATGAATTCCAGGCTACACAATGAGAAACAAACAGAACAAGAAGGAGTGCAAGTAGAAACTTGCTAATCCAGATATTATAGGTAAATCTTTTGAAATACAAATCACTGTACTATATAAGCTGAGGTATATCACAAAATTTTCAAAGTAAAATTGTTGGCAATACTAAAGTGAAGCTAGTCTTCCTCCTGATAATTAGCATTCATTCATAATTAGAGTATGAAGTAAAATAACATGTAATATTAATTATCATGACATTTACTATAAAGAATGAGCTATTTGAAGTGAGTAGGGGAGACTAGGCAATAACAGACTTGGCCATTATCATTGCAGAGAGCATCCCTTAATAACAGTAAATGTTTAGAGAGATGGCATGTAATTCAAGTGGAAAAAAATATGTACATACAGTGACACACATGAGCACACATATACAAGCACACAGTCACTCATGCACACATATATACACATATACACACAGACACATATAACACACAGACACACTGATGTTTATATATATATATAATATTCATTCACAAACACAGACACATAAGCATATGTAATAAAGTTGGAAATAAAGGTAGAAGTGGGCTAGTGTCCTGATTTGCTTGTTATTTGATTGACACAAAGCTGTATTATTTGGGAAAAGAATTTCAATTGAGAGAATGCCTTCAGCAGATTGAGTTGTAAGAAAGTGTTTCAGACATTTTACTTCATTAATAGCAGATGTAGGAGGGGCTAGACTACTGTGGGTGGTGCCACCTCTGTGCACATGATCTGAGCTGCTTAAAGAAAGCAGAATAGGCAACCCTGGGAGAGGAAGCCAGTATGCAATGTCTCTCCTTTACTTACTGTCTCCAGGTTCCTTTCTTGAAATCTTTCCCTGAGTCCCCTTGTTGGTGGACTGTAATCAAGAAATATAAACCAAACCCTTTCCTCCTTGAGTAGTTTTTGGTCATGGTGTTTACCTCAATAATATAAAAGTAATTGAGACAATCAGCGTCACATATGCTACAGAAATATGGAATACCAATATAACTGGTGTAAAGTAAAAAGACCAAACTAAAAAAATAAGATCAACTATATGGTGACCATAATTGCCCCACTTTTGTGATTCACTTACCACAATAGTAGAACAGTGGGAAAGCCATATGTGTATCTCAGAATGTAGCTAACATTTATAAGGCATTCTGAGCACACAAGCAAACATCTCCTTTTCTTTGGGAATGTATTATCATGAAAGACTGTGACTTCCTCTAAGAGTGTCAACAGACAGCATCTGAGGCTTATAATAGGAATTCGTCACTTTGCTGTAGCCTTCTCTCTGATATCTCTACCATTTTACTTAAAAAGTGTCTTGATTTATGACTTCTGTTGTTCCATTATTATAAAAATATCATGAAACTGCTTCCAGGTTGGAACATGGAATTTATGGTGATCTGAATCTAGGTTCAGATAGACAGCAAACATCTTCCTGATAACTTTCATCCACAATACTTTTAAATCAAATACATGCTTATCATAATAAGAAAAGTGATCACAATAACAGAGAGGATATTATAAAATGTTACTCAAATACATTATCCCATATTAAGTAATAGCACTAAAATAAAACATTTAATAGCTACTTTTATCACATAGAAACTCTACACAATATAAATGCCAGTGATGTATAAAAACCATTAATATAAATTCAAAAGAAAAACATACAAGCCATATAGAAAGCTAAACTAAAACGCAGCACAGGTAAGTAGTTGAAAAAGAAATCTTATATTCAGGAAACTGTAATCTACTCTATTATATAAAATGAAGCACAAGGCAAAATTAAATGAGAACATGACAGATTTTGAGTGGGGTGGACTCTTGGTTCTGGTCTTCTTGAAGTAGAAATTCAGTCAAGAGACAAGTTTGAGCAGAAGTTTATCTAGAAAAGCTAAACCAAGTAAACACCAGAGAGATTACAATGGGCTTTCCCAAGGCAAGAATGGCATAGTGAGTTAGTTCTTCCTTGTTGACTCTTGAGAAGTACTTATGAATATTTATGAAGTGGGTGTTGGAGTCAGAGAATGCCACAGGCAAGCATGGCTCCTCTCTGTGCTGTTGCCAGCAATGGCAGGATAGAAAACAAGCACAGCTCCCCTGCTGCATGGGTCATAGGCAACTTGACTGATGCTCATTAATCAGCCATACCACCCTCTTTAGGACCTCCTGGACTGTTAGCGAGTAACCCGAGGCATTTGTGGAAGGCAAGTATCACCTTAGAGGCCTCTGTAGAAACCCTTAGGAGCAGACATGTAACCTATGGAGGTGCTCTTAGATGCCATCCTTAAAGTTTGCTCAGTTGTGTTTAGACATACTAGATGCAAAAATATTCAGAAAGGCAAAAGTTCTTCTTCTCAGGTCAGCTTGTAGGATCTTCACACACAGCTGCAAGCCTTTTTGTCTCTCATCTCAGCTTTTACTTCACTGTTCATTACTTTTTAAAGCAATATTGTAAATTGTAATTTTGAAGAAACTTTCTGGGGAAGTAGATAGAGGAACCATCACAGAAATAAAGGAAACATAGTCTCAGCCAACCAGATTTTACATTCATGTACATAGTGATGTGATTACCTAATTTCTCATATAGTTGGACACTTTTTAAGCATCTTTTGTTAGACTTGTTGTAATGAAAGAGTCTTTGGACAAGTGACATGTATATTTACCAAGAAATAGTTAAATTACAAGTTGTAGAGGTGGCTTAGTGGTAAGGTACATGTACAGATCTTCCAGAGGATATGAGTTCATTTTCTGGGGTTCACATAAAAGGCTTATACCTGCCTAGGCTAACAGATACAGACAATACAATGACTCTAGCCTCGGGTTACCATAGGTTCTTGTACTCATGTGTACATACCTACATGCACAATACATGTAAATACAAAGGTAATAGACTTTTAAAATGATTTCAGCATCAATATATAATATTATATATGTACATAAATTAAAGATAAACATATTTCAACTTTGGATCACCCATATGAGTCAAAACTTTACCTAAATAAGACATTAAAACTATGAAAAATGGACATAATTTCTATCCTCAAAAAAAAAAAGTTAGTTAACAAACAAAGAAATGTCTACCATACATCTTAAAATAGCTGGTTGAGATAGAATTAAAGTGGAATTTCAAATTTCCTATTTAAAACATACCTGAGAACTATTAGTGCCAGTAATTGTTCTTCAGGCAAGCTCTGACATCAAAGAAAACAAAAGCATAAATAAATCCATGGGATTGTAGCAAAACTCTGAAGCTTCTGCACTGCAAAGTGGCAACAAGGTGGAATAATACCTGACAGAGGTGTCACACCCACATCATAGATACAATCTAGATGCTTACTGAAAGGTAGTCCTACTAAAAATGAGCAAATGATGTGGTCAGACACTTCTCTCGTGGGAGCCAACAGCGATAGGAGGAGGTCAGAAGAGCTCATGGCATGCATGCAGAGAGGGCATATGAGAAACAAGAGAGTGGGAAAGAAGGAAGGAAAGGAAACAGGAAAAATAAATTGTAGTTGAAAATGCTGACAAAGCTTGATTCTTTGTATTCTAATAAAATAAATAAATAAAAAGTAAGGAAGCACTGGAAATGCCAAATAAATTAACGGAACTTCTCAATCTGGCAAGGTGTTGCTCTTCTCCAATTAGAATGGCCACTGGCATAAAATCCTTTAGGCATGATATGTTTATATAAACCCAGATATAATATCCTTTCTATTTTATTTTTTGTGGCATGTGTGAGTGAGTCTTCATGTAGTAGCGTATTGTTTCTTAATACTTCAAAGTTATTTTTATAGTCTTGCAAATACGTAAAAAGATTGTTATCTTCAATGATTAAGTTAAAACTAGGTTTCAACTTGTGATTTTTTTTTTTTAAAAGATAATAATATGCCTCTATAATGTCCAGGTTATAGGATAGAGCAAAATACCTTTATATGAGTAGTTTTATGGTTTATATAGTAAGATTGTTGCAAAAATGAGTAAATATATAGTATCTATGTATTATTACTATTTTATTATTTTCAGGCATAGTATCTTTATATTATTATTATTATTATTATTATTATTATTATTATTATTATTATTTACTACTACTACTACCACCACCACCACTACTTTCACTTTATGAAACAGTCTCACTTACCCCATTAATCTGTTCTCAAACTGGCTAGTTTTCCAAGAATGATTGTGAATTTTGATATACCAGCTGGGTTTGCAACTTCTGGGATTACAGACTTATGTTGCCATACTTAACCACTCTGTAAAGTATAGTGCCCTTGGTGATTGTGATTTCTTTAATGAGAAAAAAAGGAAAGACTAGTTTCCTAGCTGTTATTTTTCCCCTTCTCTTGAGATGAACTAGTTTCATTGATTTTACAGCTATGTTGAAATTAGTTGTCATATTGCTGATTATTCACAATGTGAGACTGAGAGAAAATGGTGATCATGCAGAAGAAATAGAAATGATTATTCTAGCTTAAACATGTTTTAAGTAATATTAAGATGTATTATACAACATTACTTCCTGCATGCAACTCACACACAGAAACATACATATACACATAACCTAAAAATGAAAATAAAAGAGAACTAGGCATTCTCCATCTTAATCAAAGAACCAGGCATCATTGTATTGGTTTGTACTTCATATCTTAAAAATTTTCTCCTTGCTTATTTGTATTTGTTTATGTTGTATTTAAAATTGTATTGCTTTCTTTGTTTATTTAGGTTGAAGGTGAATAAAATATTTAAAACTCTAAAAAATAAAAAAAAAACATGTATCTAATTATATGTTCTACTATGCAAAAATATTAATATGTACCTACCTTAGGACCAAAACTAGTATATCTTAATTACTCACAATGCAATTTATGTTTGCAAACTTCTCTATAATTTTAAAAACATTTCTCATTGACAAAAGAAATATCATATTTTAAATGTTACTTTCCTGTACTGCATGGTCACATCACTTGTCAAAAAAAAAAACCCAATAGCCTATAGAAAAGGCTAGAATAGAAGGTGGAACATCTACAAGACAGAAAATATTCTGAAATACGGACAGGCAGGGATTTGCCCAGGAGGAGAACAGAAAATAGGAACTGAGCAGAATTAACCAGCCAAGTGGTTGCTGATAGAAAATAGATTAGAATAAGTGGGATACTAAGTTATGATTTAATCGGAGAACTAACAAAAGCTTATGGCCAAGGTGTTTGTAGGTATATTTTGAGTCTCAGAGTCATTATTCTGGGAGCCTGAGGCAGGGAGGAACAACTTTTTTTATACTTCCCAGTTATGATAACACACAATGTGAGCTAAATTTTATTCATAATGGTGATTCATTTTACAAGCTTTCCTTTATGAGGAAGTTTGAATTAAATTAGAAAGTCCTAGTAATTGACTTAGAATGAAATGAAGAAGAATAGATTCCATATTAAGAGAAGATAGTCGAAGACAACTTGAGTTTCCCTTTTTTTCTTATGAGTATTGGAAAGCTACCAAATCTATGTTGATTATTGGTGCTTATAAGGTGTTGCTTTCATCAACCTGTGAATTATTGTTTCCATGATATCAACAAAACCAAGTATTATAAATAGAACTTTACTTCAGCCATATCTGAAGCTGATCAGAATGATATATAAAAGATGGTAAATAATTAATTTTTTCTCATGGGGGAAAATGCTTAGGGTAAGATGGAAATGTAGATAATTGAAAAGGATTAATGCATAATAACCATGGATGGGGAAGAAATAACAGGTTAAAGATTTGCACTATCATAATGAAAAATCCAAATGCTGGAGAGTATAACAATGAAAATAATTGGTTTTAACAGTCTCACTAGCTTTTATTTTGCCAAAGTTGGAGTTTGATCATAGAGGAGAGTGAATATGTAAGCTCCAGAACAGGATGGGTAAAGTTCAGAATACCTAAGAGTCACTTCACAGCAACCATAGGACTGAGTGTGAGATCTCAGATGGAGGAGTTGGAGAAGAGACTGAAGGAGCTGAGGGAGTTTGCAGCCCCAGGGAGGGAGCAGCAGTGTCAACTGGCCTGACCCCTCGATGCTCCCGGACACTGGATCACCAACCAAAGAATACACATGGAGGGACCCATGGTGCTGGCTACATATGTGGCAGAAGAAGGTCTTGTTAGCCATCAGGGGGAGGAGAGGCCCTTTGGCCCAAGGGTGTTAGAGCCTCCAATATAGGAGAATGCCAAGGAGGGTAGATGAGAGTGGGTGGGTGGGGGAATACCCCCATATAGGGAAAGGGAGGTGTGAGGAATAGGGAGGTTCCAAAGAGGAGATCTAGAAAGGGAGAAACATTTGAAATGTAAATAAAATATCAAACAACAATAACAACAACAAATACTGGATGGAAAATCCATGCATTTCTTCAACAACACCTTTTGTATACTGATGATGGAAAGCAAACTTCACTGGTAGCTCCCTCAAAAAGTACAAGGCTACAGAAATGGCTTAGTAGTTAGCAGCAATTGATCTTTCAAAAGACCAAAGCTTAGTTGCTACCACCCATATTGGTTGGCTCACAACTACCTCTCACTCCAGCTCTAGGGATCTAACATAGGAATCTGTATGTAAACACAAGTGATTTGATTTTAATCTTTAAAAAATGTGGGTAGGAGACAGAAGATGAAATAGATGTCTAAAATTACTCATTAGAGCAATAAGAGTTCTTGGCTTGGAGATGTGAGCAGGTGAAAAAGACAAGGTTTCTGGAACTGAGACATCAGAGAGAAGCTATACTCCTTGAAGGAGTCGGAAGATCAACAGTAGCAGACAGGATGTAATTAAGTAGGGTCTTCTTAAAGCCTAAGTCCAGGCAGAAAAAAAATAAAAAAATAAAAAGCTGAAGCTTTAAAATAGAGAAGCCTCACCCCTGCCCTGGACACCAATGTCCTCCTACAATTTTGAGCTCTCATTTTGTGCCAGATTGAAGCATGTCCTACTGACATAGACAAGCATACTAAACCTCTTTTATCTGATCAATTACCATATCATACTTCAGATAATTTTAGTACCTAGAAACGCCTTACATATTCATATTATAGATCTCTTTAATGTACAAGGAAAAACACTTTGTTTTATAAGCTCACTAATTTTCATAAATACTTTATCTATTTTCTTAGTTTTGTTACTTTTAAAGTTAAACATTTCATAAAAAACAATGCAACATCATCAATTTTACATACTTCCTATTATTTACTAAATACACATATAATAATCTACAAGCTTTATGTTTCTTTGTTTCACATAGAAATTTCAAGAAAATCTAACTAGTGTCACCTTTTAGATTCCAAAAATATTTTATTATTTTGAGTCGTGATTTTACATGAAGCAATCGTGATGATGGAAAAGCTAGGAAAGAAAATAGAAATTATAGGCACAAGCATCACCAACAAAATACAAGAGATGAAAGCAAGAATATCAAACAAAGAAGATACAATTGAAGAAATAAATACATTGGTCAAAAAAAATGAAAAACCTAAAAAGTTCAGGACATGAAACAGTCAGGAAATTTAGAACCCTATAAAAAGACCAAACCTAAAAATAATAGGAATAGGAGAAGGAGATTCACACCTTAAAGGCCATGAAAATATTTTCAACATAATGGTAGAAGAAAATTTCCCAATCTAAAGGAATAGATGCCTCCAAACTTACAAGAAGCTTAGAAAATAACAAATAGATTAGAACCAAAAAGAAAATCCTCCCACCAAATAATAATCAAATTATAAAATGGTCAGAACAAAGAAAGAATATTAAAAGCTGCAAGAGTAAAAGGCTAAGTAACAAATAAAGGCAGTCATATTAGACTTCTTTTCTGATCTCTCAATAGAAACTCTAAAAGCCAGAAGGATCTGAGAAGATGTCTTACAGAGTCTAAGGGACAACAGATTTTAGCACAGATTACTGTACCCAGTAAAACTTTTAATCATAGTAGATGAAGAAACCAAGATATTCCAGGATAAATCCAATTTTAAATAATATCTTCCCATTAATCCAGCCTTACTGGATATTAGAGGATATTAGAAGAAAATGTTCAATTTAATGAGGCTAAATACTTGCAAGAAAACACAAGAAATAAATAATTTTACATCAATAAACTAAAAGAACAGAAACACACACATGCACACACACACACATAAACACATGCACATACATGCACACACATGCATACACAAATGCTACCAATATCAAAATAACATGAATTACCAATCATTAGTCATTAATATTTTTCAACATCAATGGACTTAATTCCCCAATAAAAAGACACAGACTAACAGAGTAGATACATAAACAGGATCTATCATTCTGGTGTATACAAGGAAGACAGCACACATAAGGGCACACATATTCATAAAAGAAACATTACCACAGCTTAAATCACACATTGAACTCACATATTCTTAGCAGGAGATTTGAACTTTGCCCTCTCTCCATTGGACAGGTAATCAAGACAGAAACTAAACAAAGAAATAATAAAACTAGAAGAGGGCATGAATCAAATGAGTCTAACAGATATTTATAAAATATTTCACCCTAACACAAAAGGATATATTTTCTTCTTAGTACCTCATGATACCTTCTCCAAAATTGATCATATAGTTACTCACAATGCAAGCCTTAACAGATACAAGAAGATTGAAATAACACCTTGCATTATATTAGATCCCCGTGGATTAATGCTGGACTTCCACAACAGAAACAACAGAAAGCCTACAAAGTCATGGAAACTGAACAACACTCTACTGAATGACCATTGGGTCAAAGAAGAAATAAGGAAAAATTTCGAGCTTTCTGAATTCAAAGAAAATAAAGGCACAACATAACCAAATTCATGGGCACAATGACAGCAATGATAAGCGGAAAGACCATAGGATTAATAACTGCCTTCATAAAGAAACTGGAGAGATCGTATACTAGCAACGTAAAAGTATACCTGAGCACTCAGGCTCCAGAGGCAGGGACTGAGGAAAAGGCGAGAGGTAAGAGCCTGCCTGCTTCCACCTGCAGCCAGAAACCCTGCCTGGGCCAATAGGCCACCCAATATACAAGTAGCTCAGAGAGAAAGCTACCCACCCACTGTGCTGAAGAGGCAGCAGAAGGCGGGCTCCAGACACAGGGTTGGAAGAACAGCTGGAAGAGAGAACTGGTCTCCCAGGAATATTGACATCTGAGCTTGAAGGAAAGACAAGCCACAGTCAGAGAGAGAAAGACCAGCTAACTCCAGAGATAACCAGATGGTGAAAGGCAAGGGCAAGAACACAAGACGACTTGGCTTCAGCTGAACCCAGCTCTCCCACCACAGCCAGCCCTGGATACCCCAACACACCAGAAAAGGAAGACTCAGACTTAAAATCACTTATCAAGAGGATAATAGAAGATTTTAAGAAGGAAATATATAACTCCCTTAAAAAAACACAAGAGAACACAGGTAAACAAGTGGAAGCCCTTAAAAAGGACACGCAAAAATCCCTTGAAGAATTACAGGAAAACACAATCAAACGGGCAGAAATACAGAAAATCACAATCAATCAAATGAACGAAACCATTCAGGAATTAAAAACAGAAATAGAAACAATAAAGAAATCACAAAGGGAGACAACCCTGGAATTAGAGATCATAGGAAAGAAATCAGGAGTCATAGATGCAAGCATCACCAACAGAATACAAGAGATGGAGGAGAGAATCTCAGGTGCGGAAGATACCATAGAAAACATGGACACAACAGTCAAAGAAAACACAAAATGCAAAAAGCTCCTAAACCAAAACATCCAAGATATCCGGGATGCAATGAGAAGACAGAACCTGAGGATAATAGGTATAGAAAAGAGTGAAGACTCCCAACTTAAAAGACCAGTAATATCTTCAACAAAATTATAGAAGAAAACTTCCCTAACCTAAAAAAAGAGATGAACATAAATATACAAGAAGTCTACAGAACTCCAATTAGACTGGACCAGAAAAGAAATTCTTCCCGTCACATTATAGTCAAAACACCAAATACACAAAACAAGGAAAGAATATTAAAAGCAGTAAGGGAAAAGAGGCAAGTAACATATAAAGGCAAACCTATCAGAATTACACCAGACTTCTCACCAGAGACTATGAAAGCTAGAAGATCCTGGGCAGAGCTCATACAGACTCTAAAAGAACACAAATGCCAGCCCAGGCTGCTATACCCAGCATAACTCTCAATAATCATAGAGGGTGAAACCAAAATATTCTACGACAAATCCAAATTTGCACAGTATGTTTCTACAAACCCAGGCCTACAAAGAATAATACATGGGAAATGCCAACGCAAAGAGGGAAACTACACTCAAGAAAAAGAAAGAAAGTAATCTTTCAACAAACTCAGAAGAAGAAAGCCACACAAACAATATAAACAACATCAAAAATAACAGGAAATAACAATCACTGTTCTTTAATATCTCTTAACATCAATGGTCTCAACTCCCCAATAAAAAGACATAGGCTAACAGACTGGATCCATAAACAGGACCCAGCATTTTGCTGCATCCAGGAAATGCACCTCCGTATTAAAGACAAACACTACCTCAGAGTAAAGGGCTGGAAAACAATTTTCCAAGCAAATGGCCCCAAGAAACAGGCTGGAGTAGCCATTCTAATATCGGATAAAATTGACTTTCAACCAAAATTCATCAAAAAGGATGAGAAAGGACACTTCTTACTCATCAAAGGAAAAATCTACCAAGAAGAACTCTCAATTCTGAACATCTATGCCCCGAATGCAAGAGCTCCCACTTTCATAAAAAAAAAACTCTACTAAAGCTCAAAGCACACATTGCATCTCACACAATAATAGTGGGAGACTTCAACACCCCACTATCAACAATGGACAGATCTTGGAAACATAAATTAAACAGAAACACAGTGAAACTAACAGATGCTATGAACCAAATGGGTTTAACAGTTATCTATAGAACATTTCATCCTGTATCAAAAGAATATACCTTCTTCTCAGCACCTCATGGTACCTTCTCCAAAATTAATCATACACTTGGTCACAAAACAAACCTCAACAGATATAAAGAGACTGAAATAATCCCATGCCTCCTATCAGATCAATACAGAATAAGGGTGGTCTTCAATGGCAACAACAAAAACAACAGAAACCGCACATAAACTTGGAAGCTGAAGACACTCTACTCCATGATGACTTGGTCAAGGAAGAAATAAAGAAAGAAATTAAAGACTTCCTAGAATTCAATGAAAATGAAAGTACAACTTACCCAAACCTATGGGACACAATGAAAGCAGTGTTAAGAGGAAAACTCATAGCTCTGAATGTCTCCAAAAAGAAACTGGAAAGAGCATACACTAACAGCTTCAAAGCACATCTGGAAATTCTAGAACAAAAAGAAGCTAATACACCCAAGAGGAGTAGAAGGCAAGAAATAATCAAATTAAGGGCTGAAATCAACCAAGTGGAAACTAAAAGAACTATACAAAGAATCAACAAAACCAAGAGCTGTTTCTTTGAGAAAATCAACAAGATAGATAAACCCTTAGCCAGACTAACCAGAGACCACAGAGACAGTATCCAAATTAATAAAATTAGAAATGAAAACGGAGATATAACAACAGACTCTGAGGAAATTAAAAAATCATCAGATCCTACTACAAAAGCCTATATGAAAAAAAATTGGAAAATCTGGATGAAATGGACAAGTTTCTAGACAGATACCAATTACCAAAGTTAAATCAGGATCAGATAAACCATCTAAACAGCCCCATAACTCCTAAAGAAATAGAAGCAGTCATTAAAAGTCTCCCAAGCAAAAAAAGCCCAGGACCAGATAGGTTCAGTGCAGAATTCTATAAGAACTTCAAAGAAGACCTAATACCAATACTCTTCAAGCTGTTCCATAAAATAGAAACAGAAGGAACACTACCCAATTCATTCTATGAGGCCACAGTTACACTGATACCAAAACCTTACAAAGACCCAACAACAAAAGAAAACTTCAGACCAATTTTCCTTATGAATATAGATGCAAAAATACTCAATAAAATTCTTGCAAACCTAATCCAAGAACACATCAAGACAATCATTCACCATGATCAAGTAAGCTTCATCTCAGGGATGCAGGGATGGTTTAATATCCAGAAATCCATTAATGTAATCCACTACATAAACAAACTCAAAGAAAAAAACCACATGGTCATCTCATTAGATGCTGAAAAAGCATTTGACAAAATTCAACATCCCTTCATGATAAAAGTCTTGGAAAGATCAGGAATTCAAGGAGCATACCTAAACTTAGTAAAAGCAATATACAGCAAACCAGTGGCCAACATCAAACTAAATGGAGAGAAACTTGAAGCAATCCCACTAAAATCAGGGACTAGACAAGGCTGCCCTCTCTCTCCCTATCTATTCAACATAGTACCTAAAGTTCTAGCTAGAGCAATCAGGCAACAAAAGGAAATCAAAGGGATCCAAATTGGAAAGGAAAAAATCAAAATATCACTATTTGCAGATGATATGATGGTAAATTTAAGTGACCTGAAAAACTCCACCAGAGATCTTCTACAGCTGATAAACAACTTCAGCAAAGTGGCTGGATACAAAATTAACTCAAGCAAATCAGTAGCCTTCCTATACTCAAAGGATAAACAGTCTGAGAAAGAAATTAGGGAAATGACACCCTTCACAATAGTCACAAACAATATAAAATATCTTGGTGTGACTCTAACCAAACAAGTGAAAGATCTGTATGACAAGAACTTCAAGTCTCTGAAGAGAGAAATCGAAGAAGACCTCAGAAGATGGAAAGATCTCCCATGCTCATGGATAGGCAGGATTAACATGCCATCCTGTCGAAAGCAATATACAGATTCAATGCTATCCCCATCAAAATCCCAACTCAATTCTTTGTAGACCTAGAAAGAGCAATTCTCAAATTCATATGGAATAACAAAAAACCCAGGATAGCAAAAACTATCCTCAACAATAAAAAGTCTTCTAGGGAATCACCCTCCCTGACCTCAAGCTGTACTACAGAGCAGTAGTGATAAAAACTGCATGGTATTGGTACAGTGACAGGCAGGTTGATCAATGGAATAGAATCGAAGACCCAGAAATGAATCCACATACATATGGTCACTTGATCTTCGACAAAGGAGCTAAAACCATACAGTGGAAAAAAGACAGCATCTTCAACAAATGGTGCTGGTTCAACTGGCAGTCTACATGTAGAAGATTGCGAATTGATCCATTCCTATCTCCCTGAACAAAGCTCAAGTCCAAGTGGTTCATGGACCTTCACATAAAACCAGATACACTGAATCTAATAGAAGAGAAAGTAGGGAAGAGTCTCGAACACTTGGGCACAGGGGAAATGTCCTTGAACAGAACACCAATGGCTTGTGCTCTAAGGTCAAGAATTGACAGATGGGACCTCATAAAATTACAAAGCTTCTGTAAGGCAAAGAACACTGTAATTAGGGCAAAACAGCAACCTACAGATTGGGAAAAGATCTTTACCAATCCTACATCTGATAAAGGGCTAATATCCAATGTATAAAAAGAACTCAAGAAGCTAGACTCCACAGATACAAATAACCCTTATCAAAAAATGGGGAAGTGAGCTAAACAGAATTCTCAACTGAGGAAACTCGAATGGCCGAGAAGCACCTAAAGAAATGTTCCACATCCTTAGTCACAAGGGAAATGCAAATCAAAACAACCCTGAGATTCCACCTCATACCAGTCAGAATGGCTAAGATCAAAAACTCAGGTGACAGCAAATGTTGGAGAAGATGTGGAGAAAGAGGAACATTCCTCCATTGCTGGTGGGAATGCAAATTGATACACCTTCTCTGGAAATCAGTTTGGCGGACCCTCAGAAAACTGGACATAATACTACCTGAAGACCAGCTATTCCACTCCTGGGCATATACCCAGAAGATGCTCCAACATGTAATAAAAACACATGTTCCACTATGTTCATAGCAGCCATATTTATAATAGCTAGAAGCTGGAAACAACCCAGATGTCCCTCCACAGAGGAATGGATACAGAAAATATGGTACATTTACACAATGGAATACTACTCAGCTATTAAAAACAATGACTTCATGAAATTCGTAGACAAATGCATGGATCTTGAAAACATCATTCTGAGCCAGGTAACGCAGTCCCAATAGAATGAACATAGTATGTACTCACTGTTAAGGTTTATTAGCCTAAAAGTTTGAAATACCCAAGAGTCACTTCGCAGGAACAGTAGTACTGAGTATGAGGTCCCAGATGGAGGGCTTGGAGAAAGGACTGAAGGAGCTGAGGGAGTGTGCAGCCCCAGGGAGGTAGCAACACTGGTAACTGGCCTGACCCCCCATATTTCTGGAGACTTATCCACCAACTAAAGAATACACATGGAGGGTCCCATAGTGCTGGCCACAAAGACTGCAGAGGAGGGTCTTGTTACCCATCAGGGGGAGGAGAGGCACTTGGGCCTGAGGGTGTTATATCCCCCAGTAAAGGAGAATGTCAAGGAGAGAAGTCGAGATTGGGTTGGGGGTAGTGTTCGGAGGTGGGTTGGAAAATATCCCCATAGAGGCAGGGGGAGGGCAGAGGGAATGGGGAGATTTCAAAGGGGAGATCTGGAAAGGGGGAAACATTTGAAACATAAATAAAATATAAAAATTTAAAATAAAAAAAGTACACCTGAAAGCTGTATGACAAAAATAAGCAAACATACCCAAAAAGAGAGGACAGCAGAAAACCATCAAACTCAGGGATTAAATAAAAAAGAAATAGAAACATGGAGAACAATTGAAAGAATCAATGAAACCAGGAGTTGGTTCTTTGAGAAAATCAACAAGATAGACAAACACTTAGCCAAACTAACTAAAAGACAGAGCGACAATATACAAATTAACAAAATCAGAAATGAAAATGGAGACATAAAATCAGATGCTAAGAAAATCAAAAAACTCGTTAGGTCTTACTTCAAAACCCTGTACTCCATATAAATTGGAAAAGAAAAGTCAAAGTATTGCTATTTGCAGATGATATAGTACTACACATAAGTGACCTCAAAAATTATATCAAAGAACTTTTGCAGGTGATAAACACCTTCAGAAAATTGGGTGGATAGAAAACTAATTCCAAAAATTAAGTAGCCTCCCTTTAAAAAAATGAATAAAAAGGCTGAGCAGGATATCAGGGAAATGACACCCTTCACAATACTCACAAATAATATAAAATACTGTGGTGTGATTCTAACCAAGCAAGTGAAAAACTGTTATGCCAGAACTATAAGTCTCTGAAGAAAGAAATTGAAGAAGATATCCAAAAATGGAAAGATTGCTACACTCAAGGATCAGTAGGATTAACATAGGAAAAACGGCTATCTTACCAAAAGCAATGTACAGATTAAATGTAATTCCCATCAAAATTCCAATACAACTCTTTATAGACATTTAGAGAACAATTCTCAACTTCATATGGAAAAAAGAAAAAAGAAAAATGAAAAACAAGTATAGGTACAACAATCCTATAAAATAAACAAAATTTGAGAAGTATCACCAATTCTGACTTCAAGTTGTACTACAGAATTAAAGTAATATATGACTCATAATGTTAAATCTGTAGTTGCTGGACCATTTTTGAATATCAAAAGACCCCAATTTTAAATACAAAATACAAAATCTATGAGAACGAATTAATCTCATCTATTATAATATGTATTTTACTTGTTTACTGTGTAATTTCTTGTTGTAAGCAATTTAAAATCAGTTATTAAGAGGGTAAAATGGAATTATTTTATACAATATTGTATTGGCTAGTTTTGTGTGTCAACTTGACACAAGCTGGAGTTATCACAGAGAAAGGAGTTTGACTTGAGAAAATGCCTCCATGAGATCCAGTCATAAGACATTTTCTCAATTAGTGATCAAGGGGAGAGGGACCCTCGTGAGTGGTACCATCTGCGGGTTGGTAGTCTTAGTCTCTATAAGAAAGCCAGCTGAGCAAGCCAGGAAAAGCAAGCCAGTAAAAAGAATTTCTCTATGGCCTCTGTATCAGCTCGTGCTCCTTGAACTGCTTGAGTTCCAGTCCTGACTCCCTTTCATGAGGAACAGCAATTGGAAGTGTAAGCCAAATAAACCCTTTCCTCCCCAACTTGCATCTTGGTCATGATGTTTGTGCAGGAATAGGAACCCTGACTAAGACAAATTGGTACCAGTGAAGTGGGATATTCCTGTGACAACCTGACCATGTTTTGGGGAGGACTGTGGAAGGACTTTGGAACATTGAGCTAGAAGATCCATTCAGTGTTAAGAATTTTGTGGGATGTTGTGTAGGAGCTTGGAAGATAGTGTTGAGAACAGTGCAGAAGATGGATGCCCGGCTTATGAAATTTCAGAGGGAAGATTAAAGACTCTTATCAGGGCCATTGCTATTTTGTCTGTGAAGATTCTGTGGTTTTGGTTATCTGGGGCTGAAGGATCAGCTGTGATTAACAAGATAACAGAACTACTAAAGCAAAATCTTTGCATTACCAGAACTATTGATGCTGGTTAGCTGGACCTAATAAGATACTAGCGGTGATTAAGAAGAGACCAGCATCATTGGGGTGAAATCTTTTGAGAAGTGTTTTCTGAGAGCACAGAGGCTGTGTTCCAGAGTTAGTCAAGCTTGTACCTTTTGCAGTGACTGGATTTGGTAAAGTATAAGAGTCACCCAGGTGGTACTGGTTTTGTAGGCATGAAGGAGTCCTGTAGAGTAGTTGAGGCCTGAGCACTGTGAGAGGCTGTGGAAGGCCATTGGTGAAGGTGCAGCCTCAGTTGCAACTGATGGCCCAGGATGGAAGGGGTCATGCAAAGGATGTGAGGCTTGGTACTGTGAGAAACTGTGGAAGGCCATTGGTAAAGGTGCAGCCTCAGTTGGAATTGATGACCCAGGGCTGAAGGGGTCATGAAAAGGGTGTGAGGATTAGCAGCATGGTAAAGTCTAGTTGTAGCCTAAGACAGCAGTGTTTTGGAGATACCAGTACCATGAGGTGACCACCAAGAACAGCAGCAGCAGCGGAATATAGGCATCAGGAGCCTAGAAGACAAGGTGTGTGCCACAAGAGGCAGAGCTGGAGAAGTGATTCAAGTCCTTGGAGGAATCCAGAAGATTGTACGTGGATCCCAGACATTGGACGGTTGGAATTTGATTTTGCTTTTGATTGTGACTGTGGCCTGATATTTTTTTTCCTCTTGAAGAAAGAAGGTATTTTAGTGGAGCCCTCAGTTACGAGACTTTAAATTTTTAAAAGACTTTGAATTTTAAGAGATTGGATGTTTAAAAGGGACTAAAATGTTAATATGTAAGAATTTGCAAAGACTGTGGGATTTTTAAAGTAATTTAGATCTTGGGATGAATAAGGAAGTATGGGTCGAGGCTTATTGGTGATGTGTTTGTGTTTCAAGTTGACAAGGGGTCAATTGTACTGGCTAATTTTGTGTGTCAACCTGACACAAACTGGAGTTATCACAGAGAAAGGAGTTTCAATTGAGAAAATGCCTCCATGAGAGATCCAGCTGGAAGGCATTTTCTCAATTAGTGATCAAAGGGGGAGGGACCCTCGTGGATGGTACCTTGTGTGGGCTAATAGTCTTGGGCTCTATATGAAAGCCAGCTGAGCAAACCAGGAAAAGCAAGTCAATAAGCAGCATTCCTCCATGGCCTCTGCATCAGACCTGCTCTTTGACCTGTTTGAGTTCCAGGCCTGACTTCCTTTCACGAGGAACAGCAATTGGAAGTGTAAGCTGAATAAACCCTTTCCTCCCAACTTGCATCTTGGTGATGATGTTTGTACAGGAATAGAAACCATGACTAAGACAAATATGAACCAAGAAATTTGTAGCACTTGGTATTTCTGAAGCAATATCCTTCATTTTAAATAGGAAGGAAAATATCAGAAAAACAAACAACTAAGTAGATTAGGAAAGTACTAGGGAGGAAGAAAAAAGAAATAATGTATATCTCAAATCGAATTCTTTCTGAAGATCAAAGCATCGTTTGAAAGAATATACTCATATTGATATTTGAAAAGAAGGAAAGCCACAGCATATGTTGCTTCCATCTGACGTATTTTCTCTTGAAAGATCTAGAGGAAGATTCACCCACCAACACAGAATGTCCTCTGAGCAAAATGTTGGGTATAATAGAAAAGAATGCTGATATCCCTTGACTGGTGTCCTATGCTAGGAAAAGAGGCAGCAGTAAAGGTAAACAATTGCAATACATTTCAAATGCTATTGATTAGGAGCTCAATGGGAGCTTAAAAGTATGTGTACTATCATATAAAATGCATTCCTCATCTTTTATGAATAATTTATAAACTCCTCTGATTTACAGAAAAGGGCAAAGTGTTTCCAGCATAACACTTTTATGACAGAAATTTAAAAGAGGCTTTATTCAGAAAACAAAGTAAATAAAAATGAGCCAGAATTTTTATTTTAATTATCCATAAAAAATATTATCATGTGAAATACTTTAGTTTTGTTAAAAAGTACTTAATAATTTTAAAATGCATAACTGTTGTTGGTATCCTTACACAAAAAATGTCAAAAAACAAAACAATAAAAAAGGCTTTCTTTCTTTGTATGCCAGTTCTCAAAGTTGAAAGTAAGAGTAACCAACTTAATATTATTAATGTGATTAAACTGCTTACACTTCATTATAAATCAATTCAATATGTTTGAAAATATAATTATTTATTTTATAGTTTACAATGGCATGCATTTATAAAAGATGATTTGATGAATTCAGAGATTTTTATTATTATTGTGTTAGTAAAATACTGTAAATATTTTAGTGATTATTTATATCAATGCAAAAAAACTAGTAATGGAATTTGGATTTTTTCTCATGTTAAATAAAAGCTGAATAACAGTTTTAGATACCATATATTTATAAATTTCATTATCAATAAATCACTGCCAATTTATGACTTTAACATTTTTCCCAGCTTTTTTTTAAAATTTGTTCGAAAAATAAAAATTATTTATCAAGACAAGTGAAACAGCTCAGTTGGAAAAAAGCTTTCTGTGACAGTAAGAGTTCCTAAAATCTAATCCTGAGCACCCACAGGATAGAGAAACACAGCTATCTATATCTGTAACCACAGTTGCTAAAAAATGGAGTCAGGATGATGCCTATGGCTGGGCCAGACATTCTAGCTCAGATGGTGATCTCTGGGTTCAATATGAAAACCTGTCTCATAAAAACATGAGCAAGATGGAGAAGGAAATGGACATTGACCTCTGGCCCTCATACATACACACACACACGTACACATATACAAACACAAATTACATCTCTATATAGAGACAGACATAGATATATAGATTTAGATATATAAATTGTATAGGTAGATATGGATATAAAAATTTATGTAAACAGAAAAATAAATATACAAGTATTTAATATATGTTTATTTTTATATATGGAAAGAGATGATAGATGATAGATAGACAGATATAAAGACAAATAGATGAAAAATTTTTTATAGCAAATCGAGACCTAAAACTAGTCTGAATTATTTCTGTATTCCTTTGAGTCATTTTCAGTATCAAGCCTGAAGTAGCAGTCACTCTTTCTGGGCTTCCCTGTTGTGCCTGTGTTAACTGTTCTTTTCTTCTGTTAGGCTAATGTACTCTTGAATACAGCTATTAATTTTGGCAGGGTATTTTTCCAGACTACTAACCTTTCTTGTTTTGAATCTCATTTTCTAATATATCACTAACCTTTCAACTCCTTAACCCTTAAACACATAAACACGTTTCTTTCTCAAAATCATTCTTTCTGTATCATTTGTGTTGTTTCTCTGGGTGGATGGCGAAAATAATGATAAGTTACATGTATGAATTCATGATCCATAAAAAATTAAAAGTAGTGTATGTGCACACCACAATGCTTGTCATCTATTTTAGTACATCACTTCACTATATAATGGTACAGATTTGTTCTGTGACACATTTCTTGAGTTTATGGAATACCAATTTTTTTTTTTAGCATTGTATATAAAATTAAGATAAATCTTTAATAAAAAGTATAAACATATCTCACATATTTATCTACCTATGTACAACTGTATTAGGTAATCATTATTATAATCCAATGCACACATAGTATATAAACTTCTGTGTTTGCATATAAAGAATCCATCCACGAGGGATGTCCTATTCTATGGAAATTCTAATTGGGAATGCTGCAATATAACATTCAGTGCTAAGTAACTCAGTTTAGGTGCTATTAACTGTTGAGAATTACACACTGCTGTCTGACCTGAGGCTAAACATCATACTAAGCAAGTGGATCTCATTCTCCCTGTGTAGCTGAAGATGACTTTGCTTCCAGTCCTCAATCTTCTGTGTCCTTAGTGCTGGGACTATAAACCACCACCACCACACCTAGCTACCAGAACATTCTGCTGTTTGTGATGTTTCTTGTTGCTGTGATATCTGACAAGCCACATACTGAAGAAGTTTGCTTTGTCTCACACATTGAGGGTCCAGTTCACCATGACAGTAGACATATAGAAGGATGGGAATAAAGGGGCACTCTGACTGGCTGAAATAAGCAAGCAGAGAAACAGGAACTGCTGGTGCTTGTCCATACTCTTCTCTTTTTTTTCAGTCATTCTAGCATCTAGTGCAACTTAGCTTTCACCTTCACTTCATCATGCAGAAGCACTGAATATGTCACACATGGCCTGGACAGATCAACTGTCTCTAAGAGCAGTGCAATGCTGCATATATCTTTCTCATAGCTGTATCTTCAATGTGTGAAGATTGAATACATTAAATACAGGAATGTGGACAATGTTGCCCAGCTCAATCAATGCTTCTTGAAAGGATTGAAACAAGGATTGAAAGATCAGGTGGATAGGGTACAGCAAAGAGAAGTCTTTGATTTGGACTCAGATTTTATAGTCTCCATTTTAGTGTCAAATATCAGAAGCCTGTATGGTGATATTGTAGTTAGCAGTAACCCAATTTTAACCTTCTTTAGACTTTCTAACTGTTGTGACAATATTTCACAAAATTCCTTAAAACCAAAAAAAAAAAAAAAAAAAAAAAAAACCAGAAAAAAGAAAGTTTCATTCCCTAAATTACTACTGTAGAAATCCCTGGCCCATTGGGCATCCATCCACTGGAGTGTGCAGGTTTCCAACTTCTATTTTCATAGAAAACAATCTTAAGTAAGCCTGTGTATAGACACAATGCTTCTCCACAGACTTAAAATATGCATTGATGTAAAATATACTGTCATTTGAAAAGCATCTTCTTATACAAACTTTCAGTTATGGACAAAATGACCATTTAAGGAGCCTTGTAGTTCAGAGACATGCCAGTAAATATTGTCGTGAACATACATGATAAAATAGAAAAACATTTTTTATTTTAATGAATGACAATTTCTGTCACAAAATGGCTTAATATGAATGGCAAAATAGCATGTGAAGCATGCATCATTCCCTCAATATAATTCACAAATTACCAATTGAGCAAAACTTATCTAAGTCAAGGGAGACCTCTATAATGCTCTATTTACAAGCTTTTCCATCCTTCAAAATGTTAGCTTGCCTTATTCCTGGTGGAAGATGAGTGATTCTTTATTTCCTGAAGTAACATTTTTGCATTGGATGAAGCAAAAATCTGAAGTGGAGTTGAATTAACATATGAGAATCAATAAATACTACTACAATAAATCATCTACCAAAAAAGAAGAATAGATATCACAGTACAATACAAATCACATCACAAAATAGGTACTCAGAGCCAGCACAATGGTTCAGTGGATAAAGGAGCTTGCTGACTTCTCTGATGGGTGCAGATTTGGGCCTGAAAACCACAGACTGGAAGGAGAGGACCTAGTCTTAAAAGTCACCCACTGGTTTCCACATTCCCACTGTAACATTCACCCCATTAATTAATTGGGTAAAATATTAAAACTAGGTGTAGAAGAATACTACATATTGATAGTTATTTTATATTGAAATATCAGATATTTTAATTAAAATATAGAGTTGCACTTATAATTGAAAAAAAAAAAAACAAAAAACAAAAAACCCAAAACAAAAAAACAAAAAACCCAAAACAAAAAGGACCAAGCTTTATACACATACAAGAAACCATCTCTCAGTGCAGAGGCTAAAAAACGAAGAGGGAAAATAAAGTATAACACACATACAGAATCCAAAAGACATAAGAAAAAATAACTGTTTTAGACACAATATGTACAATTTAACAGCAGTTAAAAATTCTGGGGGTGGAGAGCATCAAAACAGCTCAATGAGAAGGGAAGCTGCTACCAAAGTTTATGATCTGAGTTCAATCCCTGAGACTCACATGGTAGAAGGAAAGAATTGACTTCAGTAAGGTTTCTTCTGACACCCACATGTGCGTTGTTTTATGTGGCATGTATACACACAAATAAACCAATGTAAAGAAAATAATAAGTATATATTATCTCCAAAAGCAATAGTCTTCAAACCGTCAGTAAAATTTCCTCTTTCCTTCTTACCTATTTCAGCTAATATCACCATGACCTTCCTCAGAAATGCTTCTTTCTTTTGACATTTTTGCTTATGCATTTCCAAGCTCCCAATTCACTCTTTTCTGTCAAGTTTTCATCTTCACATTGCTTGACATTATACAGCAATTTCTATTTCTATTGACTAGCTCTTAGCTCACATCATCATACTTCATCTTAACTGCTGCAACGGGCATGTGAAACTTTTTCAGTAATGACACTTTACATCTTCTTTCTTCTCTCCAAAAGCAGTTAACTTTGTAAAACATAGTAATTAAAAGACCTGCTGTTTCTACTCTCTAAAGAGACTGGGATTTTATAAAGCTACAATTGTTTACATTCATATATTTTGCAGTATACAGTTCTGCTTGACATCTTGCCTTGCAGTGCATTAAACACACATGAATACACATTGAAATCCACGGTAATTGACAAGAGATGAAATGTTTTGCAAAGCTAAGTGAAGATGCATTTAAAATAGAAATAAGGGGTCAACATGAACAGCTAATAGTAACATTCTTTACTAATTAAAAAAAAACAAATGTGTTTTCAAAATAGATTACACCCATACGTATAAAAGCTACTGGAAGGCTCAGCAATTCCTAAAGTTCTATGCATCTTTTCATAATAAAATACAGACTTTCTTTTCTAGTGTGTTTTTCAAGATTTGTTGTCAACTTTATCACTCTAATAAGTGGAGAATTCAATTTGTTAGGATGACAAACTTAATTAATTAATTAATTAAAAATAAATAAATGAAGAAAAGCTCTCATTGTCCTTTTTATGCAGTTGGCTTTTACAGCATGCTGACAGGTGATGGAATTAGATACTGTATATTATTATAATGAAATAATACCTAGTACATATAGAGTTGAGTGTGAATAATTGTTAAAAACCAAACACAATGAGTGTAGGAGTATATCAAATCTTAAAGCCCAGTAATAAACTCACATAGTAACATTGGGATATTCACAATTCAACATTGTATCACTAGTCTGAAAATAAGGAATATTTGAAATATTAAAGTAAAATGCTTCCATATTTCAATATTTATCATTAATAGTAGTGTTTCTATTATAAACACTACTTCTTTTCTGAGTAGATGCCTGGTTGAGTAGTAAGTTTGCTGTGAAATCAAGAGGCTTTGAGTTAGAATCCTAGAATCCAGGTTTAAAATAAACAAGGGCCTTCCAGCCTGGGACTGGTAACCTGGGCAGACCTTGGGCACAAACTCCTCAGCCAGTCCCACAACACTCAGAGGAAGCTCCACTCCCAGGTACTATAACATGTCCAGGATTCCAGGATCCCAGGATCTTGATCACACTGAGATCTTAGGTTCTCAGAGGCAGCTTGGCTACCAAGAGCTCTGACACATCCTGGATCTCAGGATCACAGGATCCCAGAATCACAGGATCCCAGAGAGAGCTGGTCTTTAAGGAGTTCTGACCCAACCAGGATCACAGGAAGGACAAGTTCCAGTCAGATATAAGGAGGGCAGGAATCACTAGAGATAACCAGATGGCAGGAGGCAAGCATAAGAACATAGGCAACAGAAACCAAGGTAACTTGGTATCATCAGAACCCAATTCTCCCAACATAGCAAATCCTGGATACACCATCACACCGGAAAAGCAAGATTCAGCACCAAAATTACTTCTCATGATGGCCATAGAGGACTTTAAGAAGGACATAAATAACTTCCTTAAGGAAATACAAGAGAAGACAAACAGGTAGAAGCCCTTAAAGATGAAACACAAAAATCCCTTAAAGAATTATAGGAATTCTGTCTCATAATAATCAAAACACCAAATGCACAAAACAAAGAAAGAATATTAAAAGCAGTAAGGGAAAAAGGGCAAGTAACATATAAAGGCAGACCTATCAGATTTGTACCAGACTTCTCACCAGAGACCTTGAAAGCTAGAAGATCCTGGGCAGATGCCATACTAAAAATTGCAGGCAGGATAATAATAATAATAATATATGTTTAAAATTCACAAACATGGCACAGTTCAGATAAGTGACATATTCAGACAGATAGATAGGACTCGTGTTATATTTTTCTAAATCATTCTTAAACAGTGATTATAATTGAAACGATTATAGTTTATAGAATTTCACAAAAGTCTATTGGTACAATTTTATTTGTTGCTAATACTTTGAATTATTTTATTTTCTACATCTGTGTTTTAACTACTAAGAAATGTAAATGTCCTGAAAAAAATCCCATACTTCATTCCTTACAGAAATAGTCATTACAGAACTAGAAATATTTAAGGGGTTACTTCAACAAGTGTTATAAGTATCTGATGAGTCTTAGTGTAATGGCCTTCGGAAACTCAAAGGAATGTTGCCCATTGCTCAGAGTGAAGCTAACATATCTTCAAGGAAGAAAATAGGAGGTATTTGAATTTTATGTTCATATTAGGGAGGTGAGTCCAGTATATTTTTTTAGAAGACTAGTATTTATTTTCTCTGAATTTAGTCAGGAGTTGTCAAATTATTTCTAGTTGAGTGTGACAGTAGTAAGGTTTTCAAAGTCCAGTGAAAATAAGTAACATTAAACATGTGATTTATGAGATTAAGTTATGTATACTATTTTGACTGAAGTCAACTTTCCTTTGTCTTTTCAAAGGAGAAAAGATGAATGGCCTATAAAACTGTAAGAGTTGATCTGTCAGAAATATTTTCCAATTTCATAATGTTTTTACAAATTGATTTAGTTTATTTTAATCATATTTATAATGTGAAAGTATAAGGTGATGATAATATTGGCTTATAAAGTTTTAACCTAAAAATATCATTTTAATTATTATAGAAATGTCTGCAAGTAATTTAATAATGCATTAATTCTAATTTTGACATTTTTCTCATAATTCACCATTGTGTGTAATACTGTGATAGATATCCCACAGTACATACATATTTTTGTCAACATAAATTTCTATAAATAAGTTTACTGTATAAAATTTTATGCACAATTTATACTTTTGGCATTTGTTGGTAAACTGTTCGTTAGAAGTATTGCATTGATTTGTACTGTTATATGGAACATTTCTCTAAAATTTTCTAACCATTAAATTTTATTATTAAAGAAACAAAACAAGCAAACAAACATAAAAACAGGAAACACTAGTGTATATTTTTAATCCCAGAATGCCCAAGGCAAGGCAGAATCAGATAAGAAGGTCCTAGGAAATTCACATACCTTCAGGTTTTGCATATTCTGAGCAGACAGCTCAGAAACTCTGTCTCAAGCTGCACTTTTCATTGTTCTCTGACCAATACATATGTGTCACAGGAGGCAGGAACCAGCATTCACACGTGCGTGAGCACACACACACATACACACTCACACACATATGCAGTGAGAGAGGGGGAGGGAAGAGGAGGGAGAAGGAGAGATAGAGTGAGTGAAGGAGGGAGGGAAAGGGCAGCAGAGAGAGAAAGAAGGCACATCACTGTGGTTTGGAAATCTGAAATCAGCATCAGTCACAGATATGTTTGCAGTTGTATATTATGTGAATTAAATAAGATATTTTATGGGTAGGTTATAATAATGATGATGTTATGAAATAATTCTTTCAAATGTCTAAGTACATATAAAATAAGTTGAATATAAAATATTAAGCCTAAACACATGTGGCACAAAAGTCACAGAAAAAGAACCTGGAGAAATTGCTGAGCTGTTAATAATTGTGCTCTCTACTCTTTCACAGGACCAAGGTTTAGTTCCTACCACTCACATAAAACAGCTCATGACTGCCTATTTTTGTAGTTCCAAGTGATCTGATGCTCTCTTCTATCTGCTGAAGAAGCATGCATACACATGGAAAACATAAAGTATACATAAAGTTAACAAGTAAAGAAACTTTTAAAACAGAAACAGAAAGGGTTCGATTATAGACATGTAAAAGTGGCACTTACTCTAGTATCTCTGAGAAATAAAATAATTCATCATTGATTATCAGACAAGGATTTTGTTTGCATCTGGTGAGAAAAACTTATGTGTTTCTTAAGTGTCCATTCGTGCTTAGAGCAAAATAGAAGAACTCTAAAAATTGAAAAAAGATTACGGAAAAAAGCGAAAAACCTCTACCTCTCCATTCATTTTCTTCAGATTACACAGTGGGATAAATTAACAAAGCAACAGTTATATCAGGAAATACACTCCAATCCTTCATTTAATAAAATTGGAAATTTAAAATTATGGTAATGAGATTTTTGATATAAGAGATTAATTTGATTTTATGAAATGTCAAATACAAAAATAAAAACAAATATTTTCTCTGTTTAATAATAAAATGATTTTAGTTTTGTGGATGTTTTTGAGCCCATTGTATTTTTTTCATATTTTATAGCAATTTCTTATTACAAACAATATTAAGATTCACAATAAAGAATAAAACGTAAGTAGCTAAGTATCTTTTCCTTATAGTGAACATTTATGATACCATAAATCACAATTTTCTATTATTTAATATTATTGAGAAAAGAGTGAAATAAATATTCAGAATTCAGAAAAGACGCAATTTTATAAATTATACTCTTGTAGTATATGATTTTCTATTTTATACAAGTATATTCATATTACATATACATATTAATGACATTTTAAATACTAAAATAAATATAATACTCAAATATGGTTCAAAGAGTCAAGAACCACCAAGAAATGTGTGTGTGTACGTGCATGCTCACTCATGTGTATATATGGAAGACTGAGGAGAACCTGGGATGTCCTGCTCTATGACGATAGAGCATTAATACAAGGTCTTCACTGATCCTGGATCAAAGACAACAATCACCATTCTGGATACTATTCAGTCCTATTAGTGAGCATTAAAGTAATAATTCTAGAATAAATTGATATGAGCATAAAGACTCTATTTATAAACCAAGAGACAACTTTACATAAAAGGATGAAGAAGACATTTTTTTTTTTTTTCTGGAGACAGATATGAGTGAGCCTGACCCAGTAACATAGATTCAGTTTTTTCCAAATACCATGTTCTAACATGGTAACAGAGTCCTGAAATTAGATAGCAATAGAACCAAGAACATCATGTCAAGGCACTTTTTTTATATATTGTTGGAAATGTCAGATAGGTGGCAAAATAAGGAATTCTGTTCTAAACCTGAGATGTAATTTGTCAGTATGTTACTCTTTGGGATTGGTGGGAAATAGAGCTTTATTCATATCTTCCAAATGATTTTCCCAATACTCACAACTGTATGAGATTACATACAGAGATGGGCAATAAGTGGCTATAAAAGGGCTTAAGAGCACAAGATAATTTGTTCATGAACTTGTAGTATTCCAACCTCTTCATACATGTGTCATTCCAGTCAACCTTTGTTTTTCGCCTTATTTTCTATTATTTTATTTCTTCCACTGATTAAGTATATTTCAGTATTTGATATCTAAGTCATTCATTTCTAGTTACATTTTATATTTTTTCCTCTTACTGATCATTTCCTTTACTGATCATTTATGAACACTAGCATCTCTCACTTCTCTTTCTAACATCTATTTATCATCTATCAATCTATAACTAATTGTCTAAATATCATCTATCTCTTAGCTATCATTCACCTATAAGTTATTAATTTACCTCTCATCTATCTACCTACTTAACTATTATCATGTATCACTTATTCCTCTAATGATTTATTTATCTGTCTCTCTACCTCTCTATCACCAGTATCTGTCTTCTTAATTACCTTTTTACATTCATGCATATACTTGCCTATCTGTCATCTTTCTAAACATTCGCTGTATATAAGCTTATGCATTATAAAAAAAAGTGAAATTCACAGTACATGACGCTCTGTCTATTTTTCTGTTCTGTTGCACCTTCTTTCTTGCTGAGCCATGACCACTTACCCCAGTAGTGACATAGCTCATTATTTTTTAATCTACCCTTTCTATATCTTTTATCTCAAATAAGCTCATGAAATGCTACTTTCTGGCAAACACATAGATAAGCTATTATAAGAGAATGTAACTAGAAATTAGGATCCCGATGAGAATATCAATGGGAATGAAAGTGGCCCACCTGGAGAAAGATAAGTCTCTCAGGAACTAACAATTCCTGGCCCTGTAATTGGACCCCAGCACAAATTTTGCATATGCAAATTTGGCAGCTTTGTTTCATCTTTGGTTAATTGTAACACTGTCAGAATAGAAACAAAACTCCAACAATTTCTTACTCAGAAGTAAGAGCCAAAAGTGTCAGCAAAGCTGTTAGTGTTTTTAAATTCGTTGTTTATATATTTTCTTTAGATTTTGGGTTGATTTTACTTACTTGTTTATTTACTTGAGACAAGAATTAACTCTGTAGCCCAGGGTTGCCTGGGACTACAATCATCCCCCTGCCTCTCCATTGTGTATTTCCCCCCTAATTGTAGTTATAATTCAGATCCACTGGCAAGCTGTGCACATTGAATCTTGTATTCACGTAGAATCCCAAACCCTCTGTCTCAGAAGATGGTTCACTCGAAAACAGTGTTTAAACAAATGCACTTGTGAGTTCACATGGGTATCCTTTTCATGGTTTTCTGTTTGTTTGTTTGTTTTTAAACCTGAGTGGAAGAAAAGAATTGGGAAGCATGTATACAGGGAAGACTCTGACTTGTAAGATGATGCAGATGTATTCCAACCTAGGGAGGGAGGTCTTGTGAAGCTCAAAGACAGATTTCTGTTAGACTGTTTGAGGAAAAAAAAAATCCAGCTTTTACATTTAAAGAAGCCAGTTCCCAGAAAACCTGACCTGGGCTGTGTTTATCAAAACAAAACAGTGCCAATCCAAAGGCAACTGTTATGCAAAGAATCTATGGAGAGTCTTCTTTGAACATTGACCTTTGGTGTCTGCTTTCACTCCTAACTCTCAGTCCCATACATTCTGGGAAGTGTTATTCTCTTCCTAGATCTATTTATTTCACTGTCTTCAAGGGTGCCCTCTGGACTTATCTATACATGTAAATGACTTTTAGCTTCCCCAGACCTGTGAGAAAACTCTTTTTTTTATTATTTAAAACACATAGCATATGATATTTTGTTAGAATTTTGCTACAAAAAGACTTTACAGCACTTTTATGTCTACATCAGATAAAAAATTTACATTTGTATGTATGATCAGTATTCTAATTCATCCAATATCTAGAGAAGCTACCTTAAGCCATAAAAATAGGAAAATTGTTGATTCTATTACATCTTGTAGATATGTCTTTATGTCATCACCATTTCAATTTGTGCAGATGGAAAAGTGACAGAATGTTATGACTGTGTTAACTGGTTTAGAAACTGTATTTTGAGGATAAATATGCAAGAACTATCCAATAACTGGGAAGGCTAGGCTTGTGATACTTTCTCATGCTGCATTGTCAACTAGGGGACTGGAAAGATGGCTTGATGGATAAGCACACTTGCTGAGCAAGAGTAAAGATCCAAGTTCAAATGCTTGTATACTTAGAAAAAGACCAGTATGCTATATGAATAACCAGAACTGAGGAACATAGACAACAGGATTTTCAGTGCATGTGGCTGGCAATCTAGCTCCAGCTTCAGGGGGAGATACTCTCAAAGGAAAACAATCAAAAGAGTTATAAAGCAGGTGCCCTGATGTTCTTTTACAGCTTCTGCAAGCCTGCATAGGCCTATGTTTCTACACATGTATGTGCATATAAATCTCATGCATATCATATACACCACACTCATACACATAAAGATAAACAAACACAGATAAATAAAACTCATAGTTGAATATGCATATTTTTCCATATAGTTTTGACTCAAATTTTTAAAAATATATCAGGAACTTGTTCATCACTGAGGCAAGGCAAGTGGCCAGATGAGAGACTGGACTGTTGTGGATAGCCATGAACCTTACAGACACAGATGCAACTTTTCATACAGTAATCCTATTCCATGATACAAGAAGTAATCATATTTACTGTTTAGAAAAGTCAAACGGTATGTGTTGAAGAAAGTAAGAAAATGCACATTTATCTTCCCACAGCTGCATAAATGACAACTGTGACCAGAGGAAAAGTCTGTCTTTTACTTCCAACAGAGCAATGTGTGATTGGAAGCAGTTTGATATTGGAGATTATTTTCCATTTTCTGTAGTATTATTGAGTTCAATATCAGTACTTGCTGAACTCTCAAATATCTGGGCAGTTTTGTGATGTTAACAGCCCATTGAAGAGTGAGAAATGACATCCCTGCAAAACAAAGAGGGTTCAAGAGTAAACCTGGAAATTACATTGAAATGGTGATGTCTCTAAGGGCAAAATAGAAATGGTTAAACAGTGAGAGAAATAGATTTAGCTTTTCTTTAGTGGTTTTAGTATCCATAGGTATAATCTGGTAATTTTGAAACCCATAGTTTGTTTTGTCTGGGCAGATAGGCAAGTAAAATGAGGGTAGGTCACATGGGAAGATTCAAGAATTTTAGAAACATGTTGTTTCTAAGCATTTAAGAATCAGCTAAAAAGACATGAAGAATAGTGCAATGCTAAGTGCAAGTTAGCTGTATAGGAAAGAAGGGTATTCAAACACGCTTCTCCATGTGAATGAGGTAGAAAACCTTTTGTAATGGAAAAAGATGGTGTCATGTTCAAACAGGCTACATTGCAGAAGCCAAAATGTTTATGGGAAAGCAATAAGTGTAAAGCTCTGGGACTACATTGCTTCAAATTCACCACTGAATAAGCCCACTTTGGTTTCTAATATGATAGTTAATGTTATTTGTGGTTGTTGCCTGAATTTTCCTGGGAGACAAGACCATTTATTTACCCCAGAGCATGGGTGACAAACTAAAGGTCCCACTTAAGTGTAGGTGATGGGCCAATGAATTCATTCAGAGTTACATAAAGGAGATAAGGAAGCATGGGTAACTTCAAAGCACCTCCACCACAGGAACTTCCACCAGTAAGAGTGAAGACTCATACTGGCTCCATCCCTGGATCCTCTTGCCTTTCTAGCAAATATCTACAATGAAGAGACTCTCCCAGAAATAATTTCCTGTGTACAGAAACTAGATGTGTGTCTTCAAAAAAAAATGCAAGTCTCTGAGCTTCACATATCTTGTTATGTGAACTTCCTGAGCCATGTGAAATTCATTAGCTTCCTGAGTCTTATAAGTTTCCCTTACCATAGCAAGACAAAATGTATCAGTTTAAAAAATAATAGTTTTGAAGAACTCCATCACTGTCTCCATCTCTCACAATAACTCTGTCTACTCTTCTGAAATGTCCCATAGGACTTGGAGGTAGTGATGTCTACCCTTTGGCTATATCTCTTGCCCCAAATTGGGTGCCATTTATTGCCTAAGCTTTTGGAGCAGGACTTCCCACCTAGAGTTCAATATTAAAGACATGGACACATCTTTATAGTATAAGGCTCTAATCCTGTTTGTTGGGCAGTCCCTCAGCTTCTCGTCTAATGCAACCCAGCCTCAATGCCTTGCTCCTATTCTGCTTCCTCTATCTCTCTATCCCAGCTCCAACTGCCAGCTCTTTATTTACCAAAACCAGCAAACCTTTCTCATATAAAAAAGCTATTATAACATAATGGGAATGGTTTCGCAGTTTACTCATTGTGATCCAATCAGCGGCAAGACTATGCTCAGTCTATCTCTTAGTTTTGCCTTTTGGTCAGACTGAGGACAACATGACCTGCCATGATATCCCCCATATAAGTTTGTTTAACATGATAGTCTCAGAAAATCATCATTATTGGCAGAGGAGAAAGTAACAAACATTGACATATCCTTCCAGCATCTGACTCTACCAGCACAGCAATTAGCAATTGAGAATACGGAGAAACACTTTTGTAGCCAGTTGATGTAATATGTGTCTGGGCATATTATCCCAAAAACTGTTAAAAAAGTAAAGGAAAGAATGCATGTTGCAAATATTCTTATGTAGCCCAGAACCACATTCAATATGCACTAATGAAAAGTGCATATATATGTTTATACATGTGTATGTACATGTGTGTATTCAAAGGTATGTGTATGCGTATTCATATATACATATATATGTGTATGCAAGCACATGTTTGTAAATATATGCACATATGCATGTATTTCCTATTTCAAGCTCTTCGCATGAAGAGTATTTCCTAGTTATTTTATTTTCTTGCATTGGGCTATTGCTAAGGCTCCACCTGAATGGTGAGTTATACATTTTTTCTCTATGTTGGAGATTGGACCTGAGGAATATTTTCTCTTTTTGGTTTCATTTCCTCCCTCCCCATGTGTAATTCTTCCCATAGGTTCCAAGACTTTGTATCCCAAGAAAAGTCTTTTGGCAAAGATACAAGTGTACTCTCTTCCTTGTATTAACATGTCAACTATTAAACGAAAAAAAAAAAAGTGACAAGCCAATATCTTCATCTCATCTTCCTTCCACTTTTCTTGTCAAATTAAATGCAGAAGATAGCATTTGCTTTGCATTTTCTCAGGACAGTACCTCCTTAACACACTCAATACAACCCCATCCCCTCACAGAGACCTGAGGCTCAATTCCATGTCTACCCACCCATGGTAATAGCCGGTAGCTTCTACCATAGAGTGCTGTGTTGCTATTCCATTCATGCTACTTTCAAGACTGCACTAAATTTTTACCCATGAGTGATATTGGTGGTTTCCCTGTACTTTCATGATTTGTCTCATTCACCAACATGATGCTTAACACAACAGAGAAGCATAGAAGAAATGAGCCATTCTGGAATTTCCAGACTCCTCAACTTTGGTTTCATGTATTATCATCCATGTCAGGGAGTATACTACTATGGCCATCATTACAAAAGACAGACCTACAGATCATTCTTGTCATAATTTGTCAAAAAATGATGCCCACTTTGGGCTTTATATCCACCACTATTAGCAGTCTTGGTAGAGTCATCCATTTAGATGTCCTCAGGCCAACCCTTCCCAGATTTCTGGTATGTCCTAAAGATGCACCCTCCTGCCCACTGCAGATTTCTTTCTTTTTTCTCCCCTTTTCTCCCTATACCTGTTCCTCTCCCCATTCCCTCTTCCTCCCACTTCCCTCCCTTCATCAACCACCAATATATAGTTTAGCTCCTATTCTGAGAAAGATTCAAACGTCCTTTCTTGAGCCCTCCTTGTTATTTGGTTATTTTGGTTCTGTTAATTGTAGTGTAAATGTACTCTACTTTATGGATAATATTCACTTATAAGTGAGTACATACCATGCTTGTCCCTTGGGGTCTGGATTACCTCACTCGCAATGCGATTTTCTACAGTTACAAAAAAAAAAAAAAAAAATTCATGATATCCTAGTTTTTAATAGTGGACTTGTATTCCATCATGTAAATGAACCTTTTTTTTAATCCATTCTTCAGTTGAGGGACATCTGGATTGTTTCAAGCTCCTGACTAATCTGAATAAAGGCTTGGAATATAATTGATCAACTGTCCTTGTGGTATGGTGGAGGATCGTTTGGGTATATTCCCAGGAGGGTTATAGATGGGTTTTGAGGTAGAACTACTCCAAAGTTTTTGAGAAACCACCAAATTGATTTCCAGAGTGGTTGTACCAGTTTGCCCTCCTACCAGCAATGGAGGGGTTTTCCACTTGCTCCACATCCTCTCCAGAATGTGCTATCCCTTGAGCTTTTGATCATAGCCATTCTGAGGGGTATAAGATTTGGAATCTCAGTGTTGCCTCCTTGCCAGCAGGTCCAGGCCAGAGGAAGAACCCAGTCCACCTGGGTCTGTCCCGGGCTGAGTGGGATGGTGACTGCTGATGGCTCAAAAGAAACACACCAAGCCAGGAGTCTTGTTGAAGCAGGAACTCAAATTTATTGCATCAGCCCCTTGCTTATATAGAGAAGGCAAAGGGGCTGGGCGCTTAGGAATGGGAAGAGACGATGTAGGATGCAGGGAAGGGTAAGGGGTAACTGACAGGGTCAACAGCAAAGCTCCACATCAGCAATGGCAGGGCAGAGGGAGGGTCAAACAGGTCTTGCTGAGTCACCCCTATACAGAAGTGATTGAGATGAGTCTCAGAACTTGAACTAGGCTCAGGTTTGTCCTCAAGGCCCAAACCAGAGCTAAACTTGGGCCCAACACTACCACTGCCGGGGACCCTATCCTCTTGCCCTCAGGACAGTGGGAGGGGGAGAACACCCCCCAGAACTGCACTATTAAGGTCAGTTTCAGGATGGCTCCCCCCTTCCCCCTGGGGCAACAGGACACCCAGTGCAGGAGGGCAGACTGGCAAGTCATGGCTCCTGCGTACCAGGGCTGACCTGGGCCCTCACTTTCTTGCCCTTATGGCTGGGATTTGCCCAGGCCATGTGCAGTGCTCCCTGTTAGTGTGCTGGGGATGCACGCTCTGTGACTATCAGCATCCCCTGTAGAGCAGGGGCTGCTGGCCTTGGCCAAGACCATGGGTGGAGGGGGTCTTCCCAGGCATGGGAGGGGGCAGTGGCACCTCATCCTGCCACAGCCTGCACCCAGCCTCCTGCTACTCACCTGCCCGCAGGGCATTGGTCACCTGGGAGTCAGGGCACAGGCCGCTTTCCAATCACTGCCATTGGAGGAGGCATGGGACAGGCCCAACATCTCAGAGCTATTTTGACTTGCATTTTTGTGATGAACAAGGATGCTGAACATTTCTTTAAGGGTTTCTTGGCCATTATAGATGTAGCTAGCCAGGATTCCCAGTAGAGGCATAAGGACAATAACTACTAATCCACAAAAGCTTTGATCCAAAAATGTGTCTTGCCTTCAAAATGTGCAGGGACAGGGAAGGAGCAGAGACAAAGGGAAGGGCCAACAAATGGCAGTCTCAAATTTAAACCCATTCCATGGAGAAGAACTAATCACTGATGCTATTAATGATACTTTGTTTTGCTTGCAGAAAGAGTGCTAGCATAGTTGTTCTCTGAGAGGCTCTACCCAGCAGACAATGGAATTAGATACAGAGATCCACAGCCAAACATTATATGGAGCTCAGGAGTTTTGAGGAAGAGTTTGGGCAAGGATTGAGGGACTTGAAGAGGATAGGGACTTCAGAGAAAAACTAAGAAAGACTCACAGAGTCAACTAACATGGACTCATGGGACTTCCAGAGACTGAACCAACAAAGAGTAAGACTGGGCTGGACCTAGCCTTCCTACCCTGCATATATATATAGTAGATGTGTAGCTTGGTCTTGATGCAGGTCCCCCAACAACTGGATTAGAGGGAGCTGTCCCTGTATCTGTTGCCTGTGTATCCCATTCCTTTAACTGGATTGCTTTATCTAGCCTCAGTAAGAGAGGACTGCTATGACTGATGTGCCATGGAGGGTTGCTGTCCAGTGGGAGGCATCCAATTCTTAGGGGAGAAGGGGAAGGGGAGGGGGAACAAGGTAAAGGAGCTGTAGGAGGTGTTCACTATGAGAAGAGGGGGAGCAGATATTGGGATATAATATGAATTAAATAAATTACTTACTGAAAATAATGGTGCCATTGTACAAAAAATTTGCCTGAGGCTAGCTGGAAGTTTTCATTAAAGTCTTTGACAGAGAATATGTCAAAATAGCTAAGTATTTATTGTGCCATTTAGTTTTTAGAGAATACCCTTATGCAGTTCTATAGTGAAAAGAAGCAAACGGCAAAGGGTACTACATACTGAACAATTTAAGGAGAAAAGGAATACCTAGAAAATGCAAAATTAGAATCAAATATTGTGCTCCAAGGAATGAAAGTTTAAAGAAATGTCTGTTGTTAAATGGAATGAAGGAAGTGGATACGTTAGGGAGAAAACCGCACTTAGTTCATCTAGCAAATCATAAAAGGAAAAGGCTAGAGGGATTTCCTAGGGTTAAACAAAATCAGAAATCTTATCCAAGCAAATCTAATTTAAGGACAGGGCTAGAACCACAGAACACTGAAAAATATGGTAGCTTCGGCCATGTGGTTCTGACTTTAGAGTCAGGAAGGTAAAGAAGGAAAGGAGTTATAGGGTTTTCCTCTTCAGTTAAAGAGAGTCACTCAGGGCAGGTGTATGGCAAGGAGTTGATGCAGGAAGGCCTGGAGAACCATTAAATGAAGCTGGAAAAGTGAAGCCTGGATTGTATTTGGAGGCCCCCAAGATGTTTGAGATGCCAGAGCCATTGGATATCAGCCAATGAGAGCTGCTAAATAGAATATGGACCTAGCTAAAGAGAGAAAAGTGTATTACAGTCAGCAAATTGGAAGGATAGAGCCATCTAATAAACCCTTTAACATCAGACATGGAGTTGAAAAATTTAGAGTTTGTCCTCCTGGTTTTTGGTCTTGCTTGACAAAATATTTCACTGTGATCCCTTTCCTCCCTTCTAGAATGGTAATAGCTATGCTTTATCACTGTATGATGAAAGTATGAGATATCACCTTGGAACTCAGAAAAGATTTTGGACATTTAAAGAGTGTGGAGTCTGTGAAGAATTATGGGTGCTTCTGAAGTTGTACTGAATACATTTTGAATTTTGATATGGCTACAATTCTATGGAGACCTGGGAGTTGAATGTGGTGGATTAAATAAGAATGACCCCAAAGGTTCATGTTCTTAAATGATTAGTCCATAGTTTATTAATTATTAAAGGAGGATTAGGAGGTGTAGCTTTGTTGGAGGAGGTGTGTCACCTTCTAAAACTGTAACCAAGCCCCCAGTTAAATGCTATCTATAATAGTTGCTTTGGTTATACTCTCTTCTTATAGTAATATAATAGTAACTGAGACAAAATCTCATGAGCCAAATTATGTGTGTATATATATATATATATATCATATATGTGTGTATACATGAGTGTGCACTCACATACACAATAGAAGTTATGTTAGTATATTGATAGATTGATAAGTCACAGATAAATATCTGATTGATATCATATACAAACATGATATATAGGAAAGATATATATATCAAGAAATGTAGAAGATAGACTAGATATTTTATGGATGACAGATAAATATATGAGAACCAACTACCTAGATATATAGAGAGATGGTAAGAAAAGAGCAAAGAAATCCAGATGGTACATTAAGAGATGATTGATAATAAATGTTAGACTATCTATATCTATTTGACTACATATGACATCACACACATATTCAATATAGTTAATAGATTTTATAGTAACCAAATAGATGGATAAATGACATGAATAGAGAAATGATAAACAGATAGTATATAGATAAATAAATAGATAACAATTATCCTATATGCTACATATCTTAGTAACCATGACTAAATTATACCGTGAATAAACAGAATGAAAAAGCTGCTATATGTCAATCTCCTGGGAATAGAATACATTGCAGATGAGGGGAGAATATATTGGGTAGAATGGAAAATACTTGGTTTAATTCTTAATCAAAGTCTCCCATGAAGGATTTATGTTCAGTTATTTGCATGCAGCTATATAAAGTTGATTGTGGTGAAAACTGTTGGAATCATGTCTGGGAATATTAACTGGATAATCAATGTTGTTGAAAGCTGCTTGCCTGCCACTCAGTAAACGCTGGCCTCAGACAAAACTGTCTTTCTGTTGAGCTAATCTCAGTACTAATTTCAAGCCCAATTATGTTTTATCAGTGAAAAAACACCATCAGCAGCACCTGGAAAATTTTGAGAAATGCAAATTCCCTGGCTCAAATTCAGAACAAGAAGCTATGTCTGGGGTTAAGACTTCAAAACAAGTGTTTCAGGTAAGTGTGTAATTATGATGTACACTAAAGTTTAAACATCTTGGTTATTTGTAAAATTATATATCAAATGTGTTTTAGACACTTCTAGTGCTATATTCCTAGTGACTCTATTAGGGTGAGAACATGAGAGATGAAGGTCATCATGGCATCTATATGGACAGCTGATGATGTGCTTAAAAGTGCATTTATTCATATAATTTCACATGGCATGAAATTGAATGCCATGTCAATGGTAGGTCAGAGGACAGTCTGTGGTAGTCAGTTCTCTCTGTCCTTCATGTGGATGCTGAGGATCAAACTCAAGGCATGAGATGTGGTGGCAAGCTCATTTATCTCCTACTCCATCTTGCCAGCCCCACTGATACGTTTTCATACAAATCAGGGAAAAAATAAAAAGATATAAAGGAATTGGCTAGTAGAATTACCTATGGCAGGCTAAACTCTAAAAATACTAGAAAAGCTGTGGGAAAGTGTGGGGCAATGATCTGGCAGGCAGTCTGGCACACCAGTTGAGCACAGGCAAACTCTGGGAAACCTCGCGAAGGAATTCGCAAGGGACTGGAAACGTTATGCTAAGGCTTCCGGAGGCTTTTTGGCTCCAGCCTCGGTCACTTATCACACTCAGGTAGAGGTCTGTCCACGCCCCAGGTAGAGGGGAGGCGTGGTCACACAGCCCCAAACCATCCCCAAGTTAGTGAGACACCTAGAGGCTTAGCCACACCCCTTCCCAGTTACTATATCTGCCCTGCCTCTCTGGGAGAGGCGGAGGTACAGTTCTATCCATGTCACTTTCCACATGATGAAAATAAACTTCTTAGAATTATGGACTGTATCTTCATCTGGATCCACCATGAGAAGGGTGGAATATCCATGGGCAGGGCACTCAGAGGCTTTCCACAGCCTGCCTGTCAGACTGTGTGGGAAGATACGCTGCCACTTCCCATGTGTCCTCTCCCACCCAGAGCAGCAGAACCCCGGGATAAGCACGCTGGGCTTCATTCTACAGAGCCAGGATTGTTCCCAACAGGAAACAATAATGCCAGGAGCACACCCGCATACATTCACACACACTCATACCTACTTAAATAGCACCTTAAATGCATCAAAACGTCATAAGTAGTATCCTAAGCATTTGTGTACTAACCACCAGAGAGGCTGCCATAATTAAGGGAAGCGCATTAATGGAACATAATTAGATAGTGGAGAGCAACCACTGTTAATATTAATATAAGATGTTCATTAGGCTTGTAAGATGAAAAAAGAAGCTCCAAAGCTGGTACTTAAATTATACCGACACGGTAGAAATGTGGAGTACAAAATTTGTATAAATATTTCATAACATGGGGCAAAGCAGAAAGGAATTACTGATTTGTAAGGCGAATTTAAAGAAAAGTTTTATTTACAGTAAGTGCTGAAAAAAATGGGAAATGTTAATGTGGGTTAAAAATCCAAGAGAGATAGACAAAGATGTTCCTATATTTTATACACTAAATTCTAGTCAGCAAATTTTGAGACTTAAGTTGCTTTGGTTTGTGAGCTAGAGAGGTTGATTTTGTACTAAGACTCCAGCTCTTGGTTAAAATTCTGAGTTTTAAAATCATGTTTAACGCCACTGGACGTCAATTGCATGGAACGTCTTAGGTCATTGGCATTCTAAATATAGGAATGATGATATCAAACATGCCAAAGTAGATATTTGCAGAAATGTGTATCCTTTTGAACAATGAGAATTATATCCATACAAATTAATTAACTAAGTGTTCATCTGAAATGGTTAAAAATGTGTAAAAGGAAAATGCTTAAAATTAAAAAGGGAGAAATAATAAAGGATATTTAGTGGGTGATATTGGACCTAAATTAAGCCACATAGTAAATTTATATATACAGCCTACAGTTTGTTACTCATATACAGTTTAAAGATTATATCATGTTCATTCATGATTAAGAATCATCAATATAACTGGATCTGTATTGTGGATATTTTATTCCAAATAAGATATGTGGGAAATAATCCCATTACTCAAAATGATCCAGGAGCTATCCACAGTGGTAGTCATCATGATGGGAACTCAGAATGTTATTAGCCATCCCTCAATGGCTCCATGCTTAACAAGGTTTGCTAATCTCACAGATGATTCCATTTTATCCCAGATTCCAGATAAGGCAGCTCCAGTGTGTGGAAATGGAATACATTTTCCTGGCCTTCACACACACCCATGAGATCATGGTGCACACACACACACACACACACACACACACACACACATACACACACTCACTCTCACACACACAAACATCAAACATAAAATTATTTGCCCCAAATGATTAAAAATTTCCAAGATTGAAAATTTCTATCTCTACCACAATTTCATTTACTTTTAATTGATAGTATATTGGTTAGTACTCAACTTGATGAGCTCTAGAATTACCAACAAGGTGGAATTATATACATGACTGTGGGAACTTTTCTTGATCAGATTGGTTCTAGTAAGAAGACCTGTCCACTGGAGGCTCCATCCTTGAACTGGCACCTAGATTATCTAAGGGGAGACAGTGAGAGGGGCATAAACACTCATTGCTCCTTTCTTCCCACTGCCAATGCTGTGTTGACCAACTCTTTTATGCTCTTCCAGTGTTGAGTTCTTATGGTGAGCTCTACACATAGACTGCATGACAATTCAAATTCTTCTACCTTAAACTATTGTATATAATAGTCCAAATATCAGAGTTAACATCACAAAATAAGATATTTCACAATATTTCTTAACTCAGTGTTCAATTGCAGGGAAGAGACACCATGACCAAGACAATACTTATGAAAGAGCTTAATTGGGGTTTTACTCTATTATCATCATGGTGGGGAACATAGCATACCAGCAGGCAGGTGAACTTTTGAAAACTCAAAGCCCATCCCTAATGACACACTTCCTTAATAGGGCTATTCTATATCATTTTTAGAATCCTTTTAAATAGTGTCATTTCCTGGTGACTGAGCATTCAAATATATGACTCTATGTGGGTTGTTGTTATTTAAACCTCCACAACAGATTTCATAATCAACATTTTTTAGACAAAATGGGATTAAGAATAAAAAGCATTAGGTTAGTTTCTCATATAATATGGATTTAAAGAGAAAATTTGAACATTTTGTCTACATTTATAATGCAAAAGTAGAAATTTTTTCAATGTGTAAAATGTGAGCTTTATATAATATTGAGTAATATATACATATATATATATATTTTGCTTTTATCATCAAAAAGTAAAGCTATAAGATTATTGGTGTTAAATTTTATTGAATATTGAAGGGCAGAGTATGTTAATTTTTAATGATATGTCTGTATATCACACATACACAAACACACACACATACAAACCATACAGATATAGGTTTTTAAATATAACACAACCCACCTTATAGTAGCATGTGAATTGAAGCATGAGACTCTGAGAAAGGTATCCATAACACAAATGAACAGCACAATGATCATGTATCATGAAAATGTGCATTCAATAGAAACACACACAATTCAATATAATAAACTATTGCATTGTGTATCTATAATGTGATGCATTTATCAAGTCCACTCAACACAGATTTTGATATCATTCATTTATTTATTCTCTGATGTACTTTTTCACTTTCAGTTGATCATAAATAACAGGGTTATGTACTGCTTGTTTTGTCTCTTAACACTTACAGAAATGCAATTATGTTGTAGGTAATTCTTTTTAGTAGAATCACCAGTCAATTACATGTACATATAATCAATGTTAAGGAATTATGTTGAATAATTTTCAAAGGAGAACTCCATTTTATATTTTCATTAGCTTCTGTGAGCACCCTTTATCCTTTCTTGGTAACAGGTTCGAACATGTTTCATTAGGTCAACTAAATGTATGTTGGAGCCATAATAGTACAATCTGAATTTGCTAGACTTTTTTGAGATTACCCAGTGGTTATTGACATTGTAAATGCTGTATTGATAAATATTTGATTGAGTCTTTTGTTTTGTTAGTTTATGTGTATGTGTGTGTGTGTGTATGTGTGTGTTATAGGTTGCAACACACTGTGAAACAAAAAACAAAAACAACAAAGCAGGCAGGACTTCCATTACATATATATCACAGCTAATGTGTTATCTCAGATGTGCTTCTTGACTGTACCAGAGGCATGACAATTTTTGATAACCAATTTTCTCAAATTTATATTATCAGATTTAGTCATTTTCCTTTTCATGCTAGTTGTTGCAAGGTGTTTAATAAATCATCATCAATTTTGAGGTAATAGCTATTCTATTCTAAATTTTTCTGGAAGCAGCATTATTTTGCTCTTTTAATCTAAATACGCAATATACTTGGAATTACCTTATTTTTCAGACATCATATGTTTCTTTTTTTTTATTTTTCATATTTTATTTACATTTCAAATGTTTCCACCTTTCCAGATCTCCCCTTTCAAACTTCCCCATTCCCTCCACCTTCCCCCTGCCACTAAGGGGGTATTCTCTCACCCACCCACCCACCCACTCTCGTCTTCCCTCCTAGGCATTCTACTATACTGGGGCATCTAATACCCTCAGGCCCAAGGGCCTCTCCTCCCCATGATGGATAACAAGACCCTCCTCTGCTTCATTTGTGGCCAGCACCATGGGTCCCTCCATGTGTATTCTTTGGTTGGTGGATCAGTCTCCAGGAGTATGGGGGGGGGGTCAGGCCAGTTGTCACTGTTGCTGCCTTCCTGGGGATGCAAACTCTCTCAGATCCTTCAGTCCTTTCTCTATGTCCTCCATCTGGGACCTCACACTCAGCCCTACTGTTGCTGCAAAGTGACTCTTGGGTATTTCAAACTTTTGGGCTAATAACCACTTGACAGTGAATACATATCATGTTCATTCTTTTGTGACTGTTTTACCTCTCTCAGGATGATATTTTCAAGATCCATCCATTTGTCTGTCAATTTCATGAAATCGTTGTTTTTAATAGCTGAGTAGTATTCCATTGTGTAAATGTACCACATTTTCTGTATCCATTCCTCTGTGGAAGGACATCTGGGTTGTTTCCAGCTTCTGGCTATTATAAATAAGGCTGCTATAAACATAGTGGAACATGTGCCTTTATTACATGTTGGAGCATCTTCTGGGTATATGCCCAGGAGTGGAATAGCTGGGTCCTCAAGTAGTATTATGTTCATTTCTCTGAGGGTCCACCAAACTGATTTCCAGAGAGGTTGTATCAAGTTGCATTCCCACCAGCAATGGAGGAGTGTTCCTCTTTCTCCACATCCTTGCCAACATCTGCTGTCACCTGAGTTTCTGATCTTAACCATTCTGACTGGTGTGAGCTGAAATCTCAGGGTTGTTTTGATTTGCATTTCCCTGATGACTAAGGATGTTGAACATTTCTTTAGGTGCTTCTCTGCCATTCGAGTTTCCTCAGTTAAGAATTCTCTGTTTAGCTCTCTTCCCCATTTTTTGATAGGGTTTTTTGGATCTCTGTAGTCTAGCTTCTTGAGTTCTTTGTATACATTGGATATTAGCCCTCTATCAGATGCAGGATTGGTAAAGATCTTTTCCCAATCTGTAGGTTGCCTTTTTGTCCTATTTACAGTGTCCCTTGCCTTACAGAAGCTTTGAAATTTTATGAGGTCCCATCTGTCGATTCTTGATCTTATCTTTCAAATATTAGATTTCCCTAATACCTTTTCTATATCTAATAGGAAAACATTCACCAGGTATCATATAGACTACTCAATTAACCAAGAATCTATATCCTAGCAGCTTTATTTAACAATTCCATAACTCCTAGAAAATTTCTATAATCTATGCTTCAAAAATACAATCTGTGGTTGTTAAGAAGTTGGAGGATGGAGCACACACACTTACATGTGCGTATGTGTGTGTGTGTTTTGTGTGTGTGCCTGTGCATGTTCGTGTGTATTTACAATACTGTTTTATCTCTGCACTTTAAAACAACTCCAATTACTCTTTCAATAGTAAAGTATTAAGGAGATTTGTTTTTAAGTGGTCTTTAATCATTACATTTTCTAGATTCTATATGAAGGTCACAAAATAAGAGAGTGAGATTTACTCTTTTTGGCCTTTTGTTCTTTTAACTGACATTACCATCATATGATTGGGGTGGTTGGGGTCCTACTTGCTCTATTTAATGAGAGAAACCAAAAGTTCTGTTGGCAATAAAAATAATCTTTGTAGAATCACCCAGTAAGTTGGAGTGCTATAAAGGAGCTGTTGTCAATAAAAACTGTAATTATTACTGTGTTTTTTTTTTCCATTTCTGTAGTAATTAGTTATTATCATTATTTATTACTTCATTTTATGGTTATTGCTTGCAATTTCAGAGTTTAAAAACTGAAAGCATAAACAGTGTTAATTTAATTACAGTGTTGAAATTCTGAAAACTACATGCGGTGTTAAGATTATTAAGTATATTTCAAATGGATATTCTAATTATGTTTTGCATTTTGCCAGATTTCTTGTTCATCATAATTTTGAACAAATTGTTATGTATTGTCATCTGAAAATTGTCCTGCAAAAGTAAATGACATTTCATAGGGCTGTGTTTAGGCAAACATCATGAATTTTGTAGTTCACAAAGGAAACAATGTAGTGATTATGGAAATAATTCTCAATAAGTTTTATGTGTTTTGAAGGCATCTACAAGCATTAAAACCTTTGGTAGGACTGGAGAGATGGCTCAGTGGTTTAGAGACTGTTTTTCCGAGAAATAAATTCCGTTCCCAAAACCCCTGGTAGATCACAACCCTCTATCTTCAGCTCCAGGGCATTCTATGCCCTCTTCTGTTTTCCTAAGGTAATGGCATTTATGTGATATAATACAAATCATATCACATAGGCTCAGGCACATAATTTAAAATAAAATATATATTAAAGAATTATATTTCACATAATATAAAAGTATAAAAATATGTGATAGTTTTTGGGCCCCATTTTGGCCCTGGTTTGGGCCTTGAGGACAAATCTGAGCCTGGCTCAAGTTTCTGTGGCCTTGTGGGAAAGCCTAAGCCCATCTCAATTTTTGAGACCTGTCTTTCTCGCGTCTGCCTGGGGATGACTCAATACAACCTGCACCAGCCCTTGCTTGCCTAGCTACTGCTGATGTAAAATGAACTTATTAGCCCTGTAGTTTCCCTTTACTCTCTGTGACCCTTCCTCACCTCCTACGTCATCTCCTCCCATACCTAAGTGCCAATCTCCTTGCCTTGTCTATATAAGCAAGTGCCTAGTTTAATAAAGTAAATTCCTGTCTCAAAAAGACTCACAGCCTAGTGTGAACATAAGTCTTGACTCTTCTTTTTGGGGCAAATATGGTAAATTTCATTAGGCACAAACATGTGCTAATACCCCCATGCTTACCTACACAGAACACTGTACAGCAGTTTTCAGGATCACTAAAAGCAATGTGGTGAAACCTCATTAAGAGAATACTGTGCATCTAAATGTCTTTTGTAATCTGTTTGGTAGAGACTGAAAAGGAATTTTGCATATGGAAAGAAAGACTATGGGACATCTCTAAAGGGTAGAGGACTAAGCAAGAAAAGAGGTCACACTACCACTGAGGCCATGTACAGCTTTGTTCCTGGAATAACCCTTCAGAAATATGCTCCATGTCAAAAAGAACTACCAAGTAAAATGGTCACTGGACATAAGTGGCTCCTGATATGAGGGCAAAGTGTGGGACACTAAGCCAAGAGAGTGATTCTCTGTGTTACAGGAAGTCAGGAGTTTTGGCAAGTGAAGTCATGAGTGCCTCTTGATAAGAAATGCAGGAGAAAAGAAAATAATATGAAGCTAAGGAGACTTTAGTAAAGGAAATACGAACAGGTATATTCAGTGTTTTAACTGATTATATTTTTAATCCCTCAGTGGTTAAAATTAATTAATTAATTAATTAATTAATTAATCAATTACAGAATGAGATTTGGTGCTTCACCAGAAACAGAAATAGCATTTCAAACAGGCCAGATATAAATATTTACAGATAATATATTAATGAAGAACTTGTAATCCCAAATAAGATGAAGTAATACAAGTGAGTATCAAAACCAGAACAAGCAAACAAAATAATAAGTAAACTAATTTTTATAAATGGACAATACACATGGGCAGACATTTGTTAAAATAAGGCTTAAACAGGCCCTCTGCATACACAAAGATACTTGAGATCACCACTCACAAACTAGTGTAAAGCTATCATTATGAGGCCAGTTCCTAGCTTTCAGAAGGAATCCTATGAAATCCATGCCAGCAAGAGTTTGGAAACTCTAAACTTATTGGAGCTGATATAAATTGGTATATTCACCAGAAGATTCACATAGAGAAAATAACCCATAAAACTAAAAGACAAACTATTGCATTAAATATGATACATCCATTCTGAGTTTATATACATTAAATGAAACTAACAGGATGAAGGTATTTACTCTCTCTTTCCCTAAAGATGTGTGTGAACATGGTTTTAAAGCTCATCAACAGATGGATGAGTATTAACAATAAATAAATATCCATGTGTAGACATATATATGTATACAAGATATCCAAGCATAGAGATCCACCAAAAAAAAAAAAAAAACATGATATCATTACTTCAGTAGAAAGAAAAACAACCACTATCTTGAGTTCGATAGATCTAAAAATATTATATTATGTGCAATTAGTCAGACACTGAAAAACAAGTATTTGTATTCAGAATCTAAAATAGTCCATATATAAATATTTTCACATTCTGATAAGTGTTGTAGGAATGCATGAGTATCATGAGTATATTTGAAGTTCTAAGCAAAATTCACATATAGGTAAGACCAGTGAATCTAAATTTGTAAGGAATTGAACAACTAAGCTAGCTGTGGACCTCATGTATGTGTGTACATGGCATGTGTAAAATATATAAATTGTCATATATATATATATATATATATATATATATAACATAATCATGACTTTCACGTTTATATAAAACATATGAAGCACCAATGCATATACTTTAAAAAATTTGTATTAAAAATACTCTTCTCTCGTACAGTACATTACAATAAACTTTCCCTCCCTTTACTCTTCCTATCTCCTCACTCAACTTCCTAACTCCCAGATACACTCCCCTCCATTTCTTCAAAATATAAGGAAATCAAGTATGAGAAGTACCCCTTAGCAGAATATCCAAAAATTTTTATAATATTCCACATTCATTATTTTAACTCTCTTATAAGTTTGGCATTATTTACCATTTAAAAATCAAAGTTGGAGCATTGTCTGAAAAACATGGCTGAGCTGTTAAGAGTGCTTGTTGCTCATTGAGAGGACTCATGTTCATTTCCTAGCACCAAGTTCACAATACTCTGTAACTCCATCTCCAGGGGACAGACAACTTCTTTTGGCTTCTGCAGGTACCTGCATTCCCATGCAGAGATGCAAACAAACACACACACACACACACACACACACACACACACACAATTAACAAAGATGCAATCTTTAAAAAATATAAAAATTTATAGTATTAAATACATTCCAAATATTAGATATGACATGTCATCCAATAAAATATAAATACTTGGGCCTATGAGATGGTTTCATAGATGGAATAATGAATATATGTCTATATATCTAGATATATCAATCTATACGTCTGTATACTTTAGGATGTTTTCATTTCTTTTTTTTTATTTATATTAATTTAGTTATTCAGTTTATATCTGAATCAAAGCCACCCTTCTTCCAGTCTCCCCCTCACACAGCCCCTTCTACACCACTCCCCTACACCTCAGAGAAGGGGAACTTCTCCCTTGGGTACCAACCCAGCTTGGCACCTCAAGTCACTGCAAAATAATGTACATCCTCTCCAACTGAGGCCAGACAGCCCACTTAGGAGAACACAATCCACAGTCAAGTAATAGAGTCAAGGTAAGCCCCACTCCAGTTGTTGGGGGACCCATATGAAGGCCAGCATGTACACATGCATCTACATGTGTTATGTGGAGGGTATCCTAGGTCCAGCCTTTGTATGCTCTTCAGTTGTTGGTTCAGTCTCTGGGAGCCTCCCAAGGGTCCAGGTTAGTTAACACTGTTGGTTTTCTTGTGGAATCCCTATTCCCCTTGGAGCCCTGATCATTCTCCCAGTTCCTCCACAAAACATCCTGAGCTCTGTCTAACATTTGGCGGTGAGTCTCTGAATTTGTTTTGTTTAGCTGCTGGGTAGATCCTCTAAGAAAACAGTTAATAAATATATTTATATATATCTATATATATACCATAATCTCTTAATATTATAAAACTATTGACAACATATTATTATTATTTTTTATACTTACAGAATTTTCTTGTTTTTAATTTGTGATAGAGAACATATAATAAGCCATCGGATTTGTCCTAACCTAGGATATCTGAGCAAAATTTCCCTTCCAGTTCTGAAGATTTTATTGGGTCCCATTGATCATGAGGCTGTTATTCCTCAGGTGAGCATACTCTTCCTCACCTAGCCAAGTGGAGAGTTTGAAGGTTACTCATGAGGAATATAATAACAAAAGTATTTTTGAAAACAGTAAAGATATAGGAGTCTTTTCAAAATGCACTATAGAATAGATATAAATCCCATTAGTGCAATTTTAAAGATATGAAAAACAAAACTGTCATTAGAAAAATCAAATCAGCTAGTATATGATGAAATTAACACGTGCAATGAATTTCTGAAACATCTGTCTTGAAAAAATGAAATTAAAGACATGTATTCCATCACACTAACATGTTTTTAGCCTGTCATGCTTATCATTTCATTGAGATCATTTGTATCATCTAAAAGTATGGTACAATCCTTTAAGATAAATTCATAGTACATTTTATGCTCTGAGCTATATAATGATTCTTTGATTTGATCAAGTTTGTATTTGAGGTGAGTTAGGTCTTTTTGTTTGTTTGTTTTTTGAGCCAAAGTTTCTCTGTATAGCCCTGGCTGTCCTGGAACTCACTCTGTAGACCAGGCTGGCCTCGAACTCAGAAATCTGACTGCCTCTGCCTCCCAAGTACTGGGATTAAAGGAGTGCGCCACCACTGAGTTATGTGTTAAGATAAATTTTGCTAGTATTAACAAGGTTGCAATGGAACACTTGCAAAGTCACAGCTTCCTAACAATAATTTACCTTCCCTCTTTCTGTGGAATGCCCTTCCTGTCTGACTTGTGAGCACACAGCTTCTTATACTCTGTAAACACTTGTGCAATGCCTGCAGTTTCTCACTTAGACTTAAGCAATAAAATTCTTCCCATCATTTGCAGTAAAACAACTTAATAAATGTCATACTGAAGTAATAAATTTTCATTTGTTTACCCTTTGCAGTTTCAACCACACTGAGCTAGGAACCCTGCAGTGAAATGGATTATGAGATGAGTTGGCCTGTCTCTCTTGGCTCCTAGCTTTCCATTCAATAACTGCAGTGTGAGGCTCTTATAAGTTTGTGCTTTTGAAGGAGACAAGATAAAACTATCATTGGAATGTTAGCTGAAAGACTGAAAAAATAAATGCAAGACTTTTAACTAATAGAATACTAATCAGTACAGATGAATTTTGTAGGTGGTAGGCCCAACATTATGTCTTTTCTCTCCTGTCATTATTATGTCCTTAGGTGTGAGTCCTTAGGTGATCTTTAACTTGGCTCATAAATGCATTTGGCATGAGCAAAGTTATATTTAATGGAAAGTTAGAAGCTTTCTCTTACTTCAGGTTTCCAGTAGGGCATTTCAAATATCATGACTGTATCCCAGAAGCATGACTATAAAATGTATTTTGGATGTGTTACTGTTTATTAATATATAACAAATGTCTGATAGGATACTTCATTGATTTCTCCTGTATTGTGAGAAACTACAAACAAAGATGAAATTGCAAATTATCCTCAAAATGACCATTGCATTTCTCCTTTTATTCCTCAGTGGAACCTCTCAGCTTTCCTTTGTTGTCTGGGAAGGAAGAGGAGTGATTGATTATAATATTTCTTGTCTTATTTGGGTTAAACTGTGAAGCAGCTAGCTGTAAGACATCTGCATACTAATATCTTGGTGTAGAACAAAAGGAAAATACAAAGCAGTGGGGAACAGTACTCAAATGCTTGGTCATAATGGTACAACTGTATAAGCTCTGCATGCAGAATTAACCACTGCAGGTGGAGCAGCATTGCTTAAGAGGGCACACAGTGTAAAATGCAATGTCTTAGTATCTCCCAGAGAGACCATATCCATTCCTATTACCTCGCTGTTTGAAAAGTCTCATGGATGAACAACTGTGTTTACTCAGGTTCCTTCTTTTGTCCTTTGGTTATGAATATCAATTATTGTTCTCATTGTTACATAACTGATAAGGAGCAACTTAATTAAGAGAAGAAAGGTTACTTTGCTAACAGTCTGAAGCTACACAGTCCTTTGTGGCAGGGAAGGAATGGTAAGTAGCAGGAATATCAACTGCTCACATTATATCTGCAGTGTGGAAGCAGAGAGCAGGATCAGTCTATGAAATATCAAGTCCTGCCTCCACTGACACACTTCCCCAGTAAGTCTTTACTTCTAAAAGCTCCATAACCTTGCCTAACAGGGTAATCAGCTAGAGACCACATATTCAAACATACTACCCCATGGGATATATTTCATACAAATATAAGTGAAGATCTTTAATTTATAAATCAACCCTTATTAATCTACTGAGATTATATCACATTTTAGTTGTTAATATGTAGTTTTTATACTTAAAATCCTAGTTCATAATTCAAATTTATATACCTCATTAATTTGTAGATAGTATAGTCCAAGCATTACATTTTTCCATACTTATTCCCTGATTTAACACTAATGTGAATTGAACATGAAAAAGAGATTGAATAGTTATGGATTATAATATAATTCACCTACAAACATTTTAATAAGTGTGTAAATCAAAAATATTTGCATCATCATACTTATTCCATAATCTTAAAAGGATTATCATTATTTGTTCCCTGTTTTTTGTCTTTAATAAATATATTTTATAATTTTGTACAAATATTGCCTTAATATGATCCCATATAGAAAATAATACCCTTAGACCAGTGGGGTTCATCCTGGGGCAGAGAAGATCATTTTTGCAGAGTTATAATCAATGCAAAGGTTTGTATATGTTCAAGGTCCTCAGAATAAGTAAAAGTTGAGTGATGAGTTTAAAGGGACACTCACATATATTAGCCACCTCTTCTCTGGCCTGCCTTTTCAATGACCATGGAGCATTGAGGATGAGATACAAGATAATTTAAGGGATGGAATATATTAGGAAAGAGAGATCAGAAGCATGTCAGAAAATGTGATCATGCTGATATCATACTTTTACTTCAAGCATGAACACATAGCAACTATGGACACTTGCACGCAATAAGGAACTCCAATTTGTCACCAGTGATGGAGGAGGTCCCCATTAGGGCCAATTCCTTCTACAGTAGATCATGACTTCTAGTGGTTGGTGAAAAGGGGAGTACCATTTTCTTGAATGGTGTAGCTGATGGAGAACTATTAGGAAAAAGGAGTGTAAGGTGAAGAATGGGGAAGGCAGAGCACAGGGGAGAATGACTGCAATCACAATATATTGTGTATACAGATAGGAAGCTGAATAATAAAGAAAAGAGAAAATTTTCATTTTAAAAGTGTATCCTTATTACTTATTGTTTATGTTCTATTTTCACTTCATATGTAATGTATTTTAAAGTAAACTTGCAAATTAAGAAAAGCAAACACTACATACCCACATAAACAAGACTGAAGTGTATCTATCTGAGTTAATATCTATATAGTTAGACTTCACATTCATACTTAAAGCTGTAGACCTTCAAATTAAAATTTACACTATCAGTATTGAGCATATTTTATGTACTTATCAACCATCAAAACAAAAATAAAATCTGTGAAAGAATAAGAAATATATAAATAACTACATTTATATCTTCATTCACAACTCGTCAGTTACTGACATTTAGTCCCACTTTTTGCCCTAATATTTGCATTTGTTGTCTTTTCTTTGCTTTATACTGAATATACAAATTCATATTTGTTTACATGTAATACAGGAAATACTTATCCAAGTTGTTCTCTGACCTACCGCACATGCATGCAGAACCATAACTAGAACAAATACATATGTGCATGCATACACACACACTCACATGCACTAACATTCAAGGAAAACCTCAAAATGGTGTATGTTTGGCAAGGCACTTAAACCTACAGTTTTGCAACTCATGTAAAAAAACGGAAGATGAAATAATAGAATACATCAGGCATAAAAAGTGATAGGGATAAGGGAATGTACTGGGCTAAATATTTAAGTGAAGTTAGAAGCAAATAGATGGGGAATGAAGGGCATAAGGGGTAGATTAGCCAAAACCAAGAGTGTAGAAAGTAGCTTTATGAAAATCCAAGATCGAAAGGGGATGGAAGGGAAAGACATGGTTATTTAAATTAGTTTCTTTCCATCTGATTGAGTTATTTGGTGTGTAAATAAAGGTATTTATTTATTTATTTTTAAAATACAAACTGTGAAAGATTAAAAATGAATGCTAAATGCTTTCTTTATAAGACTGTGTTTACTGTACTGTGTGGCCATGTATAACATGTGTATTTATGCATATATTGAAAGACAAGACAGATTACAGAACTTATACCCAATATATAAGATAATACAGACCTTTTCAGGAATGCAATTAGACATAGGTTCATAAACTTTAAATTATATAGTTAGTATCTTCTTGTTTTATATAGTAAGACCATGTTTTAAATAATTTGTAATGATAAGAACATTTTCATATAAAGAATATAAGTTTGCATTACTTTGGTACAGATGAATAAAATATCTGTAACATTTTGATTGAAGAAAGGCAAATTCAATTTTAGAGCTTGAGTGTGAGTATACAATAGTGACAATGAAGACAGAATATTCTTTTGGTGTTAGACAGCTGCATGCAGGGAGCTAAGCATTGGATCATCCCAAAATACAGAGCAAAGGAAGGCAGAAAGTAACAAGAAGACTCAAATAGACTCAACTAGAAGACCACAGAAGGTCCAGGATGAACACTTGGGAATTGAATATATTTTTACATTTGCTTACCAGGAGAAGACACTGAAAGGGTTGTAAGTAATGTCTTTCAACCTCTGATGTCCTTTGAACAGTAACCAGTTTTATCAGGCTAACATTTTTATAGCCATTGCATAAATGTACAAATTTAATATTTTTGGCACCTGACAAAATACTGATAACTGATAAAAGAAATTATTTCCAAACAGGAAAAATTGCTTTGAGAACAAACAAAAAAGGAGGAAAGAAGTAATCCTAGTTTGTGTTTCTGTGGCTTTGATGAGCATAATGTCCTGAATCAACTTTGACAAGAAAGGGCCTATGTGATACATCACAGTCCATTATTGAAGAAGTCAAGGCAGAAAATGAAGGAAAGCAGCTGGAAGAAGGAACTGAAGCACAAGCCACAGAGAAATGCTGCTATTTAGTTTGCTCCTCTAGGATTTCAGCCTGCTTTCTTATATAACCCAGGACCAAAAGTCTAGGGGATAGCAATGCCTATAGTAGGCTGAGCCCTTTCACATCAATCATTAACCAATAAAATGTCCCACAGACATGTGCAGTTCCTCAACTTAGAATTCCTCTTCCCAGGGACTTTAATTACATTGAACTAATATCAAATAAGCAGCCCATGGATGTTTTAAAGCAGACACCAAATCTTGGTGACTTTTATGTAAAGTCAGAATATGAATATAATCTGAAAAGGTAAATATTCTCTCCAGGAGGGTCCCTTCCGGGGCAAAATCACTGTAAACCTACCTGCGCTCTTTAGGATAAACTGAATCATACTGTGTTTTTAAATATAGAAAGACTTATGAGAAATGACATCAGGATCCATTTTGGCTCAGTTTGAAGGTACATCCAATCAAGGTTGGGAAGGAATGGAAGCAGGATCAAGAAGCTGACACCACATTGAGTACACAGTCAAGAAGTAGAAAGTGGACAGCAAGTAGAATGAGTCTATAAATCCCAAGGCCTTCATCTAAGGATTCTGTTTCTCTAGTGTGTTTCAACCTTCCAAACGCTTCATAATTCTACAATTGCAGTTCCAATTAGGTTTTAAATGTTCAAATATATGAGCCTTCAAATATATGACCCCCCCCCCATAGGCTTGGGTAGTCTCACTTGGTTCACTTTAGTGGTATTGCTTAGGGAAGCTGTGGTTCTTTTGGAAAGTAGAACCTTAATGGACAAAATACTTGATGATAGTCTTTGAGTATTTATAATCTTGTCCAATGTTCTCTTGATTCTCTCTGCTTTTTGCTTGCATTGCCATGAGAGCTCATAGATTCCTACTCCTGCTGCCATGCCTGCTGCTTTCTGCTATACATCACTGCTATGGGACCATAAGCTGAGATGAACTAATTATTTTTCTTCCTTAAGTTACTGTGTTTGCTGGCTAGTCTTATGTCAACTTGACATACAAACTGGAGTTATCTGAAAGAAGAGAGCTTCAATTGAGTAAAATCTTCCATAAAATCCAGTTATAAGATATTTTCTTAAGTAGTGACTGATGGCAGAAGGCCAGCACTCCATCACTTCGCTGGCAGTCCTTGATTTTATAACAAAGAGGGCTGATCAAGCCACGGATAGCCAGGATTAGGAAGCACCCCTCCTGGCTTCTGTATCTGCTCCAGACTCCAGATTACCTCCCTATTTGGGTTTTATTTGGGCTTCCTTCAATGATGAACTTTGATGTGGGAATTTAAACCAAATAAACACCTTCTTACCCAACTTGATTTTGGTCAAAGAATTCTGTTTCCACAATAGAAACCGTAGCTAAAATATTGTGGTCATTTTATTGCATCACAGCACCATCAAAGTAACTCATAGATAGAGGACATTTCAGAGACACATCATGACACTTGTATTCTCCTTTCCTACTATTAAAGTTATACAAAGCACTAAGGTAGAAGATACTTTTAAATCTGCCCCATCTCTCTTTCTGTCTTTCTATCTATATCCCTATCTCTGTCTCTCTGTCTCTCTCTCTCTCTGTGTATTTCTTTCTTTCTCCTGTGTATATGTTTGTATGTGTAGTGGTGAATGCCTATCATGTTCGGCTTGTGAAAGCCAGATTAAATTTTTCCATAAGTAATTTCTTTCACTGTTTTGAAGGCAGGATTTCTTTATGTCTACCTTTATGCTATGTGAATTTCCACATTTCCACCTCTTATTTCTCTAAAGAAGTACATAGTTTACTAATGTATATCCCTATGTCCTGCATTTTATGTTCTCAAGATAAAACTCAGGTGTGGGGCTTGAAGAGATTTATCCACTGAGCAATCTTCCAGGCTCTAATGTATAATGTATATTAAAAATGCATTGTTCAGAAATATAAAATGATGACATTTTATATTTTAGCTTACATTGTAATTTTGAATTATGTGAATATTTGGGACATAATCAAAAGGTGAGTCTTCCTATTTCTATATTTTATTCAAGTTAACACAGGCAACTCACTTGGTTCATACCAATGATTTTGAAGGTCATCATATAAGACTATTGTTTTCAATCCACAGGTCATGACCCCTTTGTAGGTTGAGTGATCTTTGCACAGGGTCATTTATCGGATATCCTGAATATAAGATATTTATATCACAATTAATAACATTAGAAAATTACAGTTATGAAGTAGCAACAAAATAATTATGGTTGTGGATTACTACAACATGAGGAACTGTATTATGGGTCACAGCATTAGGAAGGTTGAGCACCACTGATCTATGAAATGGTTTTGGTGTTAATATTCCGAGTTGTGTATATGTGGTTTATGTAACTAAAAAGACAAAAGACAGAGTTGTAACAGATTTCTAAAGCAGATGGTCTAATTAACTCACACTTAATTTTAATATTGATTACCTAGCAATAATCTGTATCTGTTATACAGTATACAACATTTGCTTTAAAGACTGGATTTTTTTAACAATATATTAAACATGTTTTGGTACCACCGACCTATTACAGCCCAAATGCTGCATCCCCTGTTCATGAATGAGAATTGCGCTGTTTTACAGGTCAGCTAGGGGAAGTTGCTTTAAAAAAAACTTAATGTGCTCTTCTGCATATTTGCTTTGCCTAGGATTAATTAGACAATGCCATTTTTAGGTGTGGTTATCATAAGGATGAAAGGGAAACTCCAGCAGTTACAAAAGGGAAAGTGCATCCTCCCAAGGTCTAGTCATGGTGCTGGTTACTTGGCACTTGTTCATTTAATCAAAGAACATATTTCCCTATTTCTATTCTGAAAAAAAAATGAAAGCATAAATCAGGCAAGTAAATAAATAGTGAAGGTAGTGTAACATATGAATGGACTGCCTTAGTATTAAATTAACCAACTTCTATCTTAGTCAATGTTATATTACTGTGAAATGCCACCATGAGTACTGCAACTAAAAGAAAGAATGCAATTGGTGCTTGATTACAGGTTCACAGGTTTAGTACATTATCAGCAAGGTAGCACATAGGCAGCCATCGTCCTGGAGAAGAAGCTGAATGTTATGTATTCAGAAATGCCAGTAGCAGGAACATAAGGAAAACCATAGGGCTATCTTGGTCTTATGAAATATCAAAGCCCATTTGTTAGAAAAAATTAAGTACTGTGATTTTATCACTGAAAAATTGAAAGTGCATTGAATAGTGAATTCTAATAAACAGTGATGTTAAATATATCACACAATTACAGCTTCACTTTGTTCATATCTAAATATTAACTTGACTATTTTTTTCAAAAGATTTGTTTATTTAATTTGTATATATATGAGTGTTAGTCTGCATGTCTGCCTGAGCATCTTAGGGCTTGAGCCTTCAGATCCCCTGAAGCTGTCATTAAATATAATTGTGATCTCAATACTAGTGGTGCAAAGCAAATTCTGATCCTCTCATGAGCAACAAGTAAGGCCTCTTAACTGTGCAGTCATCTTTCCATGCTCAAGTTAAGCTTTTTAACATTGTAACAAGATGGTCAATGAAGGTGTAGTTAAAATAATACACAGAGAAAAGTAAAACACAAGTCATAAATGAGCAAATTTAATGGACTATGATAGAAATAATAAAAACAAACTAAAAAGAAAGAAGCATAATTGAACATGTGGGAAAACTACAAAACTAGAAAACAAAATGCTACAGGAATTTATGCATATGTAGTTTCTTGCTACTTTAAAATTAGTGTCATGTCAAGTTCATATACACATCACAGTTTTAAGATATAATGCAGATGTGTGACACGGTGAGACCACAGAAACAGATTATTAGCTGTGCTTTCTTTAATTCTTGAATGTACTTAGTCTTGAAGGACAGTCAATGAATGAATTTGATATAGTGGATGCTCCAGAGGTCCTATTTCTGCAGCAATGAATGTGGAACTAGTGAACACATGAACCTCAAGACCAGGAAACACTGGAAGGTGTGGACTATAGAAGTGACCTTCCTGACATAATTAAGATGAATTTATAGAGGATGGCAGTGAGCTTTCAAGGCAAACCTGTTCATTCTCAATGTAAAACAGAGGAAGCAAACGTTACAATTGAAAAACTAAATCTAAATACATACAAACATATGAAATGATAAATTAGTGCATAAATGTAAACATACAAATGGAAAGCTTCAAGAGAATGTCATCCTACTTCTTATTATAAGAAAAATGTGAAAAGTTGTTTGTGACAATTATAAGTTTATATTGACTAGAAAGCTGAGTTCTTAAGGCGGTAGTAACCTAGATAGGTCCTTAAGGGCCAAAAGTACTATAATTGCCTTCTGTTTGGTAGAGCATGAGGGTAAAACAGCAGAAAATATCTGAAGAATACACAAATAATAAAACAAAAATTCGTGTTTCTTCCCTGAGGAAATAAAAAGTCTAGCCAGGCCATGTAGAATTTCTACATGTCTTAGATATGACTGAGTACACATTTTTTCTTGTATTTATTTTATTTTATTAATCATTCCATTTGTTTACATCTCAAATGATACCCCACTTCCACTTACTCCATCCACCAATCCCCCATCCCATGATATTCCACTTCCAGGTTACCCCTCTACCAACCACTATGTATGGTCTTGCCTGACAGAGTACATATTTTTACCTTCTATAAGTCTTCAGGGTTTCAATAACATTGCCATGCTCATCCTATAGCTAATATATGCTTCAAGCCACTGGGGAGGAGAGCAGGTTGCAGTGAGTTTTATCTCTTTCTTTAGCTGTATGGTGCCTATACAAGGTTGAGATTGAAATAATAACTGAGAGATAAATGGGTATAAACTTAACATGAACATTGATTTGACTGATATGCATTATTTCTGCACATAGAGTCTCTTGGGGTTTAAACATGAAGGCTCTCCTGCATCAGAAAATGAAGTTGGAATACATAAAAAGATTCTCAAAAATTCTGGACTCTATTGCAGGTTTGAGGGACACTCGGTCCTTATAAAGAGTCTGGAAGTCTATGGTACATTGTGAGTTACCATATAATAAATATACTCAAGCATAACTCTTTGATTATGGTTTATTTGAAAATTTATCCACTTTTTTAGTGTTATCACTCTAAGGTCAATGGATCGCAGCCTTCTCACAGTCTTTAATGACCACTTACAGGATGGACACTTGTTTGGTGGTCTTTCCTCAGATCGTAACAAGTTGCCAGCTTCCACTTTGCTCAGACAGCCCTGACAGCTAGAGGAGCACAAGATGCTTATCTGAGATCCCAGCTATATTCCCCATTGCAGATGATCTTGAGAGATGCTAAAGTGTATAAGAAATCGGTTAAAACTAGAAGTCTGTGGTGCAGTCTCCATGAGATTGCCATCCACAATGGAATGGGGCCTCATACCTGATTGGGGTTAAATCAATATTCTTAACTTAAGATCTGTGAAAAAATAATAAAAGTTCAGTAAGCTCATTTATCTCACCAAGTCAGATTTTGTAAAATTGTACTCCCTGAACTTGTGGGCAATGAGACATTCTCTTGTGTCTTTCCAAAAAAGTTAACATAGTATATTTTTTAATTAATTAATTAATTAATTAATTAATTCAGTTTATTTTCTTATAATAAATGGGCAGAGTAATGATCACACAGACTGCAGTACAGTGTGTAATGAGCATGCTGCTGCTGCTGCTACTGAATACATACAGTAGAATTAAGTGTGAGATTGCCATGAATAATGCAAAAATAAAACAACAATCTAGGAAAACTAAAGGAAGCTTTACTGAAAACAAGATCCTTAAATGAGTTTCTACAGTTCAGGGTCATATAAGGAAAGGAAAAGATTAACAGTTAAAGTTATTGTTTGTTAGAGTGTGGAGGAGAAGAAATGTGTCATCGAGACAATTGCTGACTACATTATTTTTAGGAGTAATACTAGAAATACAAGAAAATGTGAAGATGAGTACAGATCAACAAAACTTAGTGTTGTGCATATGGGGAGAAAGAGGGAGGGATGGCAACACTTTTCCATGGATGAGAAGTACCAATGTTGGCATGCCATAATAAGGAATATCTATTCAATTACTTTGTTCATTTGTATCTTTAATATGAACGGAAATGCTGTAATATATGCTACTAGGTGGATGGTGTCCTAATCATCTTGAAATCTTTTGAAGTGCATATATTTGTGTAGGTTTCTTGTGTAACTTAAAAAGTAGTACAGCTTCTAATTCAGCACAAATATTTGGGGAGTTAGTAAGATGTCTTGTGAACCAACCTTAATATTTTCTTCAACTTTTCAGAATACTAAGATTTCACATAAGCAGCCGTGAGAAAAGACAAACATTGGGTAAATGAATAAGGCTTTGAATGAAAAATGTTTGGTGTGAAGCATTAGAAATTAGAAGATTTCAAGTGACTAAGAATCAAGAAAAGGAATGGTTTTAAAAAGAATGTGTTAAAAATGGTAGAGAAAAAAGACACAGAGAGAAAAACAGGGAGAGACATAGAGAGGGAGACAGATACACTCGTTAGGGTTTTTATAACTCAATACAAGCTAAAGTCATTTGAGAAGAGGAAACCTCAGCTGAGAAAAAGCCTCCACCAGATTGGCCTGTAGGCAAGTGTGACAGCCTTTTCTTGATTAATGACTAAAATGGGAGGGCCCAGCTCACTGTGGACAGGGCCATGTCCCATTTTCCACTTCCACCTTCCACTTCCCCAAACCCAGCACAGGCAGTCCTGAGTTGTATAAGATAGGAGACTGAGCAACCCATTGGAGGCAGGTCAGTAAAGATTGTTCCTCCATGGTCCCTGATTTAGTTTTGGCCTCCAAGTTCTTGCCTTGGGTTCCTGCTTTGACTTCTCTCAGTGATAAGAGTGTTACCTGAGAGAGGTAACTGAAATAAACCTTTTTCTCCCCAAGTTGCTTTTGATCATTTTTTTGTTTGTTTGTTTGTTTGTTTTGTTTCTTTTTTGTTTTTTTTATCACAAAAATAAAAGCAAACTAGAACAAAGGCAGAGAAAAATAAAGACTGACAGAAAGGGAGACAAAAATCATTCCCTTACTGACATAAAACTAGAGAAGGGGAAAAATAGGGAAATGTGGAAGTGTAAAGATGCACAGCGTTAATTTAAGCTCTCCATGGAAGAGAAAATATATTGACTTAAGATAACTTCCAGTAAAAGACTTCAGGAGATGAAAATATTTGATATTCGTCAAATTCAAGTATTAAGCAAATAACAGACAATAAACACTTAGTAAAAATAATGATTGCTAGGGAAATGCAAATCAAAATGAATTATCTCAAACATTAGAATAGCCTACTTAAAAGACTAACAGCAGTGGCGACCAGCAAAGAACAATATGATGACCTGCATGTGTAGGAAATAAAACATTTGCTCATCATTGAGAGGAATGTAAACTGATAAGAGTGCCAGGCATGAACTAGGGTGCCACCAGTCACACTGGAAAACATATATCACCCCAATCAACACACTTCTGAAGTATCATTCAAAGTGTAGTCACGACGCGGAGTTCACGGAATGTTAAAGACTGATGACTAAGAACAGACGTGAGCAGATAATGGACTGCTATTTGTAAAACCCTAACATTTATTCTGACATATAAATCTCATTCTACTAACCAAAATAAGCCTGTCATTGTCATAATAGGTAAAACTGGAATTATTTGACCTTCAGGATTCTAAAATGTTTAGGAAGAGAAAGTAATGTTGATCTTGCCAATGGCTGTGGGGAGAGTGGTCAATGGGCTTGTTTATCAATAAGTGCTAGTTTCAGTTTTGCAAGAGGAAAGTTCCATAACTGAACTTATGACCATAAGCATTTAGTTAACAGCACACTACAACACATTTCAAACAGTTAAGGTGTTATATTTTGAATATGTACTTTTACTACTATAAAAATGATAAATGGTGAATGGCAGAAATCTGAATTTAATGTGAAGCTAATGAACATAACACTAGAAGCAGCTACAAAAAAAAAAAAGAAGTCAACTGTGAAAGAAAATAATAAAACACATCTCCAAAGTCACATTGTGCTTTCAAATCTGAGGAATAACAATGTACAAAAAGAAAAACATATACAGTGTTCCATAAACATCCATTTCACTCTGATAGCAGGATATGAGCATCTCTAAAAATCAGATTCTTGTTGCTTTCGAAACTCAACAAAATGTGCAGATTTTATACAAGTGTAAAGAAAACCTCAGAAACAAGTGGGCACCCAAACCCCAGAACCCAATAACAAATCTGAGAATGAAAAAGTGGTATAATATGCTAATTTCACAGTTTACAATGTGACATCTTAATATTAATTTAAAGCTGCTAAGCTTAGTGTTAAAGTGTGAATTGAGAGATAAGTAAACATTAAAAAATGCAGAAGTGATGTTGAGAACTGCCACTGGAATATAATAGGGGAGGGCATAAATGATTGGAAGTGAGGGAGGGGAGTTTATATGCCCTTCATGTAGGGACTCCTTAGTAAATGAATAACTGAATAGATGAGTCACACAGTGTACAAATAGCATGGTTAGAAGCTGGAAAGGTGACTCTCTGGTTAAGATCACTTACTGATTCTCAAAGAGTTTGCTCCCTAGTATACTGGTCAAGGTACAGAGTTTGTGACATCTTCTTCTGGCCTCTGCAGGCATGGAGTTACATGTGCATACTCACCCCTATCCAAATACACATCATTAAAATAAATCCTTAGATGAAGATTAAATGGGAGATAGATGGAGAATTAATAGGGAATAGTGAGAAAAAAACCAAAGTTGGTACGTCTAGAATATCAAATGTTTTACCACTACTCATAGGTGTCTAGAATGACAAATATCAGGAATGAGTGAGGATATTGTGACTTTAGAAGTAAAATGATAGGAGTATGAACTACTGACTTCATGAAAGTAGATAATCTACATTAAGATGAATGAGCATACTTTTAGAAGCACATTGAATCCCTTGGCCAGGAGAAACAGAGAAGCAGAAGAGATAACAAATAAACAATCCTAAAAGTTGTCTGTTATTTAATAACAGGGAGAAGCCCAGATTCAACTGCTAATGTCACTGGTGAATCCAAATAAAAATGTTGTGGACATTTAATCCTGATCTTTTTCAAATTCCTCCAATAACATTTAAGATGATGACACACATTCACTCACCATTGCTTACACATACAAACTAAGAACCTAAGGCAAAACGACAACTACAAACTGATGCCATTCATCAATTTATGTAGGAGCTGAAATGAGTATTTAGTGGATAAAATTATTGCTGTGCAAGCACTGAAGATGTATATGAATGCTGCACAGTGAAATCTCAGTACTGGGAAGGTGAGAAGGGGTCACCTTTCTGGTTTGAAGGTATAGTTTCACAACATGTCAGGAAAGCTTGGCAGATTGAACTCTTCAACTCTAAGCTATGCCCTTGGTTACCTGAGGACCTCCTGCCTCTGAAGTCTCTACTACTTCACAGCAGCACCTGGCTCCACGCCTTTCCCACAGGAATCTTTGGGGCATAGCACAGTTTGACACTTTCCCTTCTCTATACAGTAGAATTTCTTTTACATCAAGTATCTAGATAAGTAAATCTATAAGGGCATGAAGCAGAAGCTGGTCTGAGAAAATGGCAAGTAAAGGACAAATGGGTCTGAAGATTAATCTTGGGAGAGATGAGAATATTTTAGAATTATGTGGAGTCTTTGATTGCATAGATGGGGAAGGTACTAAGTACTATGAATCTATGTATTCTGACATTATGGTATGTATAGTTCAACTAAATAAGAAAATTGGTGAAGAAGATTAAGCTCCCATGTTGAAAGCACAGGGTAACTGCAGTAGGATCCACACATATTAGAAAATGAACCAATGGTTTCTGAGCAGGAATTTTTAGAGTACTCTATTCTTTTTCCTTCACTAAAGTCTAGATTTACAGAATCAGCTTCCACTAGACATTTGGATAACATCTATCCCATTTGTCAAGACACTCAAAAATAGAAAAAAAAAGTCTGGTTTTAGTTACTATGAAAATCAAAAGTACAATTGTTTATTGAGGTAGCTATGAAAGCAACTGGTTTTTGCAAGGTGATCTTATAAGCTGCAATTTTTCTGTATTTCAAAAGTTTACTTGTTGATGCTTTGGGGATAGTTTATGTAAATGGTTACATTTACATATGCATATTAATGTAACTATTTACATATTTTGTGTAAAAAATCTATGATTAAAGATAGCTCCTTTTACCTTCTCCAACTACATTTTTTTTCCATTTGTGACTTATCTTAGGAAAAATGTATTGAACTTCTGAATACTAAGTAGGTGTTACCCCAGGCTCATATGCAACATGCCCCGTTCCCGTTCTGGCATAACCTGCATCACTGTTCCCATGACTGGATAAAATGAATGACAGTAATAATAATAATAATAATAATAATAATAATAATAACAACAACAACAACAATAAAACAAGATAAATACCAAAATGAGGTTTGAAAAATGTCACTTCTACATAGAGACAGCCAAAACCCAAGTCCAACTAATGATACATGAATGTTCTGAAACATTATTTTGACTTTCTTTCTTCATGGAATTACAGTACCTACTGTTGGCATCAGGACCTCCAAACCTGTGACATCACACCCAGGCAACAGTGCAACCTGCACACCTGTTTCCAAAGCAACAACCACCATATTCCCAGAATCCACTTGGCCCATCTCCTACCTTTACCTGTAGATATGTCCCACTGCGAGACTCACAGACTTCTACCACATGAGCTGTGCTACTGCAGCCCACCATGATTGATAAGGAGTTTCTCCAATAGGTGGGAGGGACTCTGTATGCCTGGATAGTTTCTGGTCAGCCTTTGCTGGGCTGAGGGGTTGGCATTTCAATGTCTCGGTCCCTCTGACAGGCTTCCTGGCTGACCTACGAGTAAAGACTTAGACTGTTGGGTGACCTCCCATCTTGAAAGCAGTTCACAAATCCCTCAAGCTCTTGCAACCTGTCTAAATTCTTAGTACTAGGTTGAATTGCTTTCTGGCAATTTCTGGGAAATTGCTGGCCATAGTTTCTGGAGAATCATGTGAAGACTTGAATTTCTAACTTGGCTTTTACTGTCCAGTTGCTGAACTTTTCTCTGGGATGCCAGCACAAATAGTTCAGTAACATCTCTAACACCCAATGGGCGCTAAATGGTCTCCTGGAAAATCTCAAATATCTTAAATTAACACCTGATTTGAAGCCCTCAAAATTGATACACCTCTGCAATAAGGTTTGGGTTCAACACCATTTAGAAAATAGTTCCAAATGTCTAACTAATGGCACGTTAGACAAGATCGTTTTAAGAGATCTTCATACATACTGCCAGCAGTCAGATAAATGGAAAGAAGCCCCATATATCCAAGCATTCATTTATCTTTGCTCTTACCCCTCTCTGTGTTCTGCTTGTTCCCCATCCCAACTTCTCTTAGCCATGAAACCTACTTAACCACCACTAGATGACTCTGCAATCCTAGATCCAGCTAATGAACTGCCTCCCTTCCGGTGCAGACCTGCTTCTATGCCGCCAAAACCCCAAACTGCTGCCTCAGTTTCTCCTTCTCACCAGGATACTCCGGGGCCTACTAGTTCAACCTGTCCAGACTCCTCCCCTCCTTCTATGCCAGCTGCAGGTCGCTCCAATCGCCCTGCATTGGTGCTGACCTTCACCCCTCTTATCATATGTTCTAAGGCTACAGCCAAACCCCCAATTCCTTTTCTTCCAGAGTCATCTGACCCAGCACCAGTCTTTCCTCTAAGGGAAGTGACTGGGGTTGATGGTCTGGTCAGAGTGCGTGTCCCTTTCTCGGTGAGTGGACTTTCTCAAGTAGAAAGCAGACTGGGATCTTATACTTCTAACTCTTCCAGCTTTATTAAGGCTTTCCAGTGCATCACTCCAACTTACAAGCTTGACTTTCCATGATGTTCATATGATTCTTACTAATAATTTACTTCCTGATGGAGTTTGGGAAGAGGCAAAAATGCACACAGATGGAATTCCCCAAACAGATAGAACATATTCAATAGGATCTGAGGCAGTGCCTGACCAGGATCCTCGATGGAATTACAATTCTGCAGGTGGTATCTTAGACAGAGACAGGTTTATTACATGCTTTCTGGCTGGCCTAAGAAAGTAGTCTTAAAGCCAGTAAATTTTGAAAATCTCCAAGAGGTTGTCTATGACAAACAGGAGAACCCATCTCAATTATTAGAACACCTCACAAAGGCTCTATTGCAATACAATTTAGATCCTGAAAATCCAAAAGGTAAGCAACTTCTGATGGTCTACTTTTTTTTTCCCCCAGAGCTACCAAGTCATAAAAGCTAAACTTAGGTTGTTGGAGAAGGGGCCTTAAATCTAGGCAGAAGTCTTGGCACTGGCCTTCAAGGTGTACCATGACAGAGATGAGAAAGCCTGAAAACAAAAATACCACATGCTGGCAAAGGCTGTCCAACCAGCCTCAGCTGCTAACCTGACTCCTGGTCTTCTAAGGCTCAGAGTCCACCAGGCCCCTGCTATAGATGTGGTCAAAAGGTTACTGGGCGAGGGCTTGCCCCAACCCCGGCAAGCCAAGGGGACCATGTTCTAGGTGCCATTAGGAGGGACATTGGGCTGATGACTGCCCTCAAGTTTGTACAGAACAGAGATGTCACTCCCAGGTAACCCTCCAGCCAACCTCCTAGACTTGACTATGGATGACTGAAGGTGCCTGATCTCTCTCGACCTGACCACACCTATCACTAGCAGGAAGCCCTGGGTAGCTATCATGGTATGTGGGCCGCCCATCTCCTTTCTCTTGGACACCAGAGGCTTCTTACTTGGTCCTGACGGAGTTTTGGGGACCCACTTCATCTTTGCGTTTTCCTAAGATTCGGATAGGAGGACAACCTTATCTCTGTCATCAGACCACACCACTTAGTTGCATTTTTAAGGGTATACCTCTCACCCATTCCTTTTTGGTAGTGCTGACATGTCCTGTCCCCTTATTGGGAAGGGATCTTTTAGTTAAGTTGGGAGCTTTTATTTCCTTTACTCCACCAATTCGCCTAAACCCAAGCTCGCCAGCAGTTCCTCTGCCCCTTCTTCTAGCCAGTCAACCTACTAACACTAATAGGTTGTTTTCTTTACCAGCTTCTCAGGTGAAACCCCGAGTTTGGGATGTCCAGAACCCCTCTGTTGCTAAACATTATTCTCCTGTTGTCATCCAGTTACTGGACTCTACCAGGTACATCACCCTAGCTCAATACCCGCTCTCTCTCCAGAGCTTCAGGGGACTTAAGCCTATCATCTCTGACCTCTTAAGGAAAAAACTCCTTCGCCCCACCTCGTCCCCTTTTAACTCTCCTATACTGGCAGTTAAGGAACCTAATGGTACCTATCGCCAGGTTCGAGACCTCAGACGCATTAATTCTGCAGTGGTCCCCTCCATCCTGTTGTGGCTGACTCTTATACTCTTCTTTCCACAATCCCCTCGGGAACTTCCCATTCATTCGTCCTGGATCTCAAGGATGCATTTTTCTCTATCCCTTTGATGCCCAGTCAGAGAATGTATTTGCCTTTACCTGGACAGATCCTGACACCTACTTTTCTACCCAGCTTACCTGGACTGTTCTACCTCAAAGATTCTGGGACAGACCACCTTGTCCCCAATCCCAGAAAATGAGACTCTACTCTGGCAGCCAAGCTCGATCTCACTGGATTAGACATGGGTTTCTTGTCTTCTCCCTGCTGTTCATTTCCATCCAGGGTAGCCCTTACATCTGGAGATTCGAAGTTCAAGAAAATCCCACAGATAACAGTCTTTCCAAATTGGGTCTAGAAACTGTTCCATAGCCGGATGTCAGGAGCCAATACAAATTGCTATCACCCTTGCATGTTATCTCATCTAAATATTATGATATCTATGCTTGCTTTCTCTTTGACCAGACAAGAAATTATTGTAGAAAACGGCCAGATGTATAAGGGAGCTGTCCATATTGTTCTTATCAGATACATATGCTAGGATCACGGACCAATCATTTCATCTATCAACACTGTAAGACACTCTTTTTCTACATACAAGACCCATGGGATTCCATGTGGGAGACAGGAGTTGTTGGTAAGCTCTATCATAAAAATCAACCTGGCTCCCCAAAACAAATCCATTCTTTGGCAGCTGTGGTGCTTCAGAACCAACAGGGGCTAGATGTCCTGACAGCCAAAGAAGGTGGCCTTTGCCTGTTCCTACAAGAAGAATGCTGTTTCTATGTCAACCAATCCAGCATAGTGAGAAATAAAATCCAGGAGCTACAGTCAGACATACAGAATTCAGGGAACATGAGACCTTCAGTTCTGGTATTTTCAAATACCCTATATGGAACTAGATACTCCCTTTCGTAACTCTTTCCTAGTCATCTTCCTGGTGTTATTATTCACTCCCTGCCTCATTAATCTGGTTTCTACATTCCTTCAACAACATACACAAAATGTTTCTAACCAAACTACTAATCAGTTCCTGTTACAGGATTATCAGCTGCTGCCTACAGAAGAGCCACTGTCCACAGAGGAACCTGATGCAAACATTTACCAGGTGGACCCTGATGGTGAAAATCAGCTATACCCCAAATTTGACAATGCCCCTATACAGCAGGAAGCAGCTTAAGAAACACAAGGCCAGATTCACTTTTCACCATCCGTTTACCCTTCCCTTTTTTCTCCTTTTTATAATAATAAGGGAGGTAAGTTGGCATCAGGACCTACAAACCAGTGGCATCACACCCAGGCAACAGTGCAATACTCACACCTGTTCCCAAGGCAACAGCCACCATAGTCCCAGAATCCATTTGGCCCACCTCCCACCTTTAGCTGTGGTTATGTCACTCTCCATATATAAATGGAAGATCTCTCTCTCTCTCTCTCTCTCTCTCTCTCTCTCTCTCTCTCTCTCCTTCTCTTTTTGCTGCCACCTTGTCTCCCTCTCTTTCAATAAACCCCACTTGGACCTGTTTGGCCTTGTGTGGTTTCTGGAGCAGCTGGATTATCACAACACCTACTGTTTTGGCTTTTTGTTTTACATAATTAGCATAATTTACATATCAGTTGCTACTAGAGAATCTTATAAATTTCACTATGCTGTTTCCTAAACAAGTGAGAAATCTTACTCTTTCATATAAAACAATGCGTGCAAGTCACTAACACTGAGGGGCATGTAAAATGAAAATTAAAATGAAAAATTAAGTGTGTAGATCCATATTACATGAAGTACTAACTTGAGGATAACAATGAAGTTCTGTGAACAAGTTGTTATCTTGGGTCTCTGTTGTCTTTGCTTCTCCCTGGTGAGCATCTGTCTTATGAAGTCTCAGTAAGGTTTTAATAGGTTCAAGAATTGACCTGGAAATAACTGGTTTTGTTCCAGACATGAGGAAAATGTTCTACTTTCTTAATGTAAAATGTGAGCCCATGTCCTTTTTAGAGTGGAATTCTGCATGGATAAACAGAAGAAGACACACATAAAAAGACAGAAAGAACTGAACATGTAGTCAAGTCCCAACAAGCCATTATTGGTACAACTCTTCCTGTTAGAGTGGCCAAGAGGATCAAGGAGCCAGAAAATGGTAAGGAGAGCAAGCTCTGATGGTTGTCAAGAAAGAAGAAAAAGCAAAGTAGGCATTAAAGCTTATGAACAAGACACAGTGTCTACTGCTCAGAAACCCACAATACAGCACCCAAGGAATGACTGTGAAGCCAGTAGAGATTTGGGAATCTCTGAGTTAATGAGAAATGCTAAGTTGGTTATATATATGTGTGTGTGTGTGTGTGTGTGTATGTGTGTGTATATATTTATCATTTATCTCATATATCTGTAGTCTTAGCAGCTAAGAAGCTACCTATATTTTGTCTTGTTAAAAGTCTAATATATATACATTCTATCATATAAAAAAGTCTACCATATATATATATATATATATATATATATATATATATATATATAATTTAAGTTCTGTTTATTTAATTTAAATTCTGGGGCTGAATTAAGTCTCTGCTTCACACTTTGTCTTTATATTTCCTCCTGGGGGTATTATTTTGTTCACTCTTCTAAGAGGCACTGAAGCATCCACCTTTTGGTCTTTTTAGGCTTCATATGGTCTGTGAATTGACACTCCTCCATTGCTGGTGGGATAGGAAGGTGGTACAGCCACTCTGGAAATCAGTATGGGAGTTCCTCAGAAAATTGGACATAGTATTACCTGAGGACCCTGCTATTCCACTCCTGGGCATAAACCCAGAAGATGCTCTAACATGTAATAAGGTCACATGTTCCCCTATGTTCATAGCAGCCATATTTATAATAGCCAGAAGCTGGAAATAACCCAGATGTCCCTCAACAGAGGAATGGATACAGAAAATGTGGTACATTTACACAATGGAATACTACTCAACTACTTAAAACAATGACATCATGAAATTCAGGCAAATGGATGGAGCATGAAAATATCATCCTTAGTGGGGTAACCCAGCCACAAAAGAACACACCCTCACTGATAAGTGGATATTAGCCCAAAAGTTCAGAATACCCGGTCTTTGATTTCTTATTTAGTAGTATATATCAATTTATTGCTACTGAGGTTGAGTAAGCACATTTTTAAAAATTTTTATCTTTACTACAGCAGAAATGTTCATTAAAGAGCATTAAGTTTCTATTGTCTTTTAAATGTCTTAGTGATATAAACAGCAAATACAAGCTAATAAGTTGGGAAAATATAGACATTTTCATTTACAGATACACATAATTCTGCAATAACTTAATATGAATAAATAAAAATTTCGTCAAACTTTTCTACATCAGAAATAGATCTAGACAGTACTCATACTAGAAAATTTTATAATTACATAAAAATGTTAAGTGATTAGTCTTTTCATTAAAAGCTTTCCCAAATTATATGTTACAACACTTCTTTAAAAATGGACGATTAAATAGTTTCTTATGGCTGCTCTATAGCCTATAAAAAGCATTAAAGCATGATATTTTATTGAAGTAAAATATAAGTATTTTTCTTGTGCTTAACTATTGAGTCATCTTTGCAGTACTTTTTTGTGCTTTCAGCTAATAGCCTTCTCCATGTTATTAATATTTTATGTAACATATTCTATATCACTTTTGGTAATATTTCAGAGAATATGTTGCCAAATCCAAATTTAGGAAAAATTATTTTTGGATTTTCCTAAGAATTTTAATACTTATTGGATGTGCATGTGCAGATCTGTACATGTGTATGCACATTTCTGCATATTTTCTAATAAATTTTTATACTTTATTAGTGTGTGTGTGAACATATACTGTGAGCATGCATTTGTATATATACGTAAATTTTTTTTCACAGGTACAACTGTATGATGTTTGCACATATGTTGAAGAACGATTTGAAGTGTCTTCTCATGCACATTATACCTTGTGTTTCTGAATGTGTTTCTGTGTACTAGAGTCTGTTAAGTAGACTGCGTTGGCTGCCTAGTGAGTCTCTTGGATGTGCTTTTCACCACATTTTAAACACTATTACAAGCACACACCATCATGACTAGTGTTTTAAACATGGAAGTTGGGTTTAACTCATATCCTTATGGTTGGAAATTTCATACTTTAATGACAGAGCCATTTCCCAAATTTTATTATTTTAGTTCACATAATTAAAATTGTTTAAATGTATTTCATTTCAATGTGAGATATGAAGTACAGGTCCATCTCCAGGTTTCCTGTGAAAGTCCACTAAAAATGGAGATAGTTTGCTTTCTTATGAGTCTGTACATTAAAATTTATGTATTTCTTCAGTTCTTGAAACTATAAATTACAACAAAATTTTGAAGTTTTAGGGGAACCAATTAATTTTGGACTTTCCTGTTTAAACGTATTCCCAAGGATTGTACTTATTGATCTTATTTTCAGAGAGATTTCTTTCTTAATATTTTTGTTGTGTGTTCATTTCAAATGTATTTGTGATAATTTTGATTTTTTTTATTTTAACTCTAAGACATTTGGAAAAATATCTCATTTGGGGTGCTTTTATGCATTTAATTTTGCAATTATAATTGATTCATAGAAACAATTTTACTTGTTTATGTTGAATTGTGTTTTTTTCATTTTTCCAGTTATTCTTGATAAAACGTTAAGTATAATGTTGAATGCTAGCTGCAAAAGTGAACAAGCTTCTCTTGTTTTTCATGCTAGAAAAAAGATTGCTATTGCAGATTTGAATTAATATTTTAAGTTCAATTAATATTTCACTATCAAGATTATTAGTTGTGGCACTTGTAAGTAATCTATTCTTGCATTAAGGAAGACTATGTCCATTTTAACTTTGATGACTTTTTTCATAAAATATGCTTATATTTCATCAAATACTACCTCTCTGCTTATTATCATCATGAATTTTTTAATGGTGTTATAAATGTGTTAAGCTGAACAAAATTCATGTATTAACAATCTCTACTGGAAAAATATTGAATTTTTTATGTTTTTATATATCTTGTCACATAAAAATTCAATATTCTTACAGAAACACCAGAAGAGTTGCCATGATGATTATTATTTAGATAAATGAAAAAGAACTACATCAAAATTTCATTTTGTATCCTGATCCAAAAGGATAATTCATGTAAAAAATTCTGAGCCCCAATATACTGGCCTGAAATTGGGGAGGAAAATGCAGAGTTTGAAGTGATGTGTAAAGAGTTATATCTTTCCTTTTTCATGATTAAAACTTTCCACAAGATTCTGCCAATTACTGAGGTCCCACCCGCCTTGTTACATCACATGTATAATCTTCCTCTACAGTTCAAACGGAATTAATCACCCCTGCTCCTGGGGTCACAGGAGACCTTATTCATAATCACTGATCACAGGACCAGGTACATTTCAGAGTGCTCTTCACTAACACCAAATTTTGAAAGCCCTTTAAGAAGTCTTTAGAGAGAACTTGCTTTTAAAATCTTAAGACCTGCAAGGGAAATGAAAAGGTATACATTACGTTAAATTGAATAGTATTGTTTATAGGAAACCTAAATGTTTAGACTATTACAACCAAAAATTCTTTGTATCACTTTGATTCAGAGGAAAGGAAAATAAACAACGTCAACCACCTGACTGATTCTCAGTCCTGCCCACCGCACATTGAATACTTTGCCTGGATACCTCAGGAGAGCCTCCTCGCCCAGCTCTAGTTTCTGAGTCTCGCAAGAGCCAAAGCCCTAAACACTTTCAGGAAGCCTTCTTCTTTGAGCCCATCAGGAAAAAGCCATCTCACACATTCCCCATGGTTGCAGAAATAGAAAATGGATCTCACAGTTTCAAGCAGAGCTTTTCTAGAGAAAACAGGTATCATCCACATTTTGAACATAGTGAAACTCCACCACCTTCTTTCTTTTTTGCACAAAACCCCAGTTGAAAGCCTATAGCCTGCATTTAGGTAAGCTCTGCTTCTTGTGTTGGTGTGTGCTGAATTGTGTTGCTGTAGCCTGACCTTGAAGGCCACCTCAGAGACTCAAGCTGCTCCACGCATTGAGATCAGTTCACATTCTTATTCTTCTTTTATTCCTACTAAGTTAATTCTCACATATTATGAGTGTTAACTTTGCTAACAGTGTCCAAGTTATGAACCCAGAGCATGGTGTATGCATCAAATCTGTTTATGTTTTAGACTTGCAGAAGGTAGGTTATTTTAATAAATTATTATTTTTAATCATACTAATATAAAACTGACCAGACAATGCTGACCATTTTATTCACACTCTACGTTTGCATAGATTTCATTGGATTTAAAGCCACACTATCTCAAGGCAGAGCTAATAAACTGGTATACATGCCAAAAATTGTTTTATATTTATACTAGTGAAGACACTGGGTTCTCCAGCCTGTGCTTTCCATTCAGAGGATGTTTAGACCTTGACGTCATATATGAATATGGAAACATGATAAATGCGATGTTTTAAAATATTTTACTTCATAAAATCTTTTATCCTGGAAGGACATACACAGTTAAGATGACTCAGCAAAAGTCATTGTTTGAGAAATATAAGTGAGGCTTAACCAAGGTATTAATGATTTATTTCCATAGTCTGACCTAATAATTTTCTTTAACACAGGCTAACAACCAGGAGAAATATATGTGAATTTCATACATATATTCCAGTTCCCCACAAAGCCAGCTTTTGAAAAAGTCTGCTAAAGGGTAGGATGAGTAAGAGACAATGGATCTTGTTCAGGGAGATTCATGGCTACTGTACTTGGATTTCTGCTTGTGTCAGCTAGCCTGGATGACAAGAGTCCTTTCTCTGTTGGGGTGAAACCTGTAAATCTACATTTCTTTTTCTCCCTCCTTCCGACAGCAACCTTGCCTTAGACCTTTCCACTTTTTTTTTTTTTTTGCATTTATTATAGCTATGCTTGAATGTGAGAATTCTCAGCGTTGGATTTGTGTTAACTCAATTGACAGTCTTTTTAATGGATAATCATAAATTAGTAAATAAGTACAGTTCAATAAATTATTGGAACAAGGAAACAGTCCTTTTGTTCACATTTTGGAAAGAATTATTAATCATTAAATCATTAATTCAATACTACTGCTTAAATTAAAGATCATTATAAAATAAAATTTATATAGCATAAGATAATCAGGAAATAGTACAAGTAATTGTTACCAATAACATGTACAGACACATTTAACAGCATTAAATAACAGAAATTAAACCACAAAAAGCACATGAGTGAGCAAATATCCACAAATATTATCACTTAAGAGCTAGAGATGTCTCAGTGGTCAACAATGTGTATTGCTCCTGAAAAGAACCAGGGTTCAAATTCATGGCTCAAGTACCTCATAACCCAAGGAATATGCTATTCACTTCTGGACTCTGCTCAACTGTACTCACATAAACACAAGCCCACTCCCACCTGTATACATATACATAACTTAAAAATAAAGCTAATATTTTTTAAAAAGTAATACTCAGAATCTAGGCCTGTGGAAGCACGTCAAAAGTATATTTTTATTATCTGCAACTTGTAGCTTTCACTCTTAGGCTATAGTCAATCACAGAATTTTTTTTTTTGATACTTTATTTACATTTCAAATGTTTCCCCCTTTCCAGATCTCCCCTTTGGAACCTCCCTATCCTTTTCCCCTACCCCTGCCTCTATCTTAATGGATGAGTTTAATGCCAGATTATATTTCAGTTTACTTATGAGTCTGAGTTATTTTTCTGGAAAATGTGACTCTTTTAAGTAAGAAATCCGATGTTTCTTTTTTCACAAAATAAATTTCTTTGTATATTTTATTTTTCTCTCATTTCTTGTGAAATCAAGGTAGATTTACAATAACAGTATGCCTGTGATACTTCTTATAACATTGCATAATAGAACATGATGTATTTTTAACTGATTGGACTAGATTACTGCTCTTCATTGTAACAAATGAATAATTATTTGTACATGAACAAAAAGATGTTTATGAGAATAGGTCTTTCTTCCTGGAAATCTTTTGACTTGTTTTTTAAAATCTAGTTTTAGAAGAAAATTAATTTGAAAACAAAATCATTTTGCTTGCTGTACATAAAATAAACCCCTATGGTTACTGAAAAGAAGATATCATCTGTGGTTGACAGAATGAAATTTACTTTTTGCTTAAGGCAGATAGTTCATAAATGGGTTATTCACATTTTGAAAAGAAAATAACATTGCTATAACATCCTTATTTAAAGAAAGTAAATTTCACCTAAGTCTTTTCACCTAAGTGGTTTTACAATAGTGAGTGAATATTTTGGATCAAAGATGTCTATATGCTATGTTAGAGAATGCAGAGAGAACTAACCAAAGGAAGGAAAGGTAAATTCTTATAATTTCACATAATTATAGATAATTGGTTAATTTGAACTCATTAAACTATTCTTCAAGTTATATAAATGAGTGTTCGAAATCTTTTTATGATAAAAAAGATGCCATTAATTTAAAAGTATCTAGAAGATGAGGCTGGAGATTCGGGTTAGTGATAAAGATGGTGTGCACTGCTCTAGCATAGGTCCCTGAGTTCAGTTCGAGAATTCAAGACCCTGTTCTGGTGTCCACACACATCTGCACACGTTTGGTGTACATAACCTCACAAAGGTTCACATGTACACACACATATATTAAAAAATAAATATATAAATGTTAAAAGGTATGTAGATGAATTTGGGATCATCAATTTTCCTAATATGTATACTAAAAACAAACTTTGACTACTAAAGTTTTATGAAAGTGTTCCAATTAAAAAGAGTGTTATATATTTTGGATCATCCTGAAGGAAAATCATTCCTAAGGATATTCTTCTATACTTAATACTTATAGATCAGTGTCTCATTCACCCATCATCAGAGAAACATCCTCCTGAAACAGATGAGAGCAAACATACAAACCTATAACCAGACATCACACAGAGAGTGAGAGACCTTGGAACACTGAGTCCAAAACAATTTATCTCTGTTAAATTTATCTTTCCAGAGCTCAGGAGACACAAGGAGAAGGAGGAGAAGGAGGAGGAGGAGGAGGAGGAGGAGGAGGAGGAGGAGGAGGAGGAGGAACTAAAGGAGAAGAGAATGTAAGAGCAATAGAGAACACTAAGAGAACAAGACCCTCTAAATCAACATGAGCAAAGCTCATTTGATCTCACAGAGATTGAACAAGCACAGGACCTGTACAGCTCTGCACCAGATTCCCTGCATTTATATTATGAATTTTATTTTATTGTTTGTATGACATTCCTGAGGATGTTTATGAAGGAGAATCTGATTTTTATTCCTTCTGCTCTCTTCAGCTCTTTTCCTTCTGTTGGTTTGTCTTTTTCAGCTTTGATGTGATAGTTTCTGTTTTATCTTATTATATTTTATTTTTATATTTAAAAATAAATGAATGAAAAATCTAACCATTAGGGTAATGGTTAATAACTGAACATTTAAACATGCTGGGAGAGGGAAAAAAAATCAATTTTCTTCACTGGAGTGACACTCAGTGCAGAAATGACTCCAGGACAGGTATTATGTTCAGAAGTAGTTGAGCAACTTAAAACAGACTCCATGGTATTTTTGTATTTTTATTTGGTTACAATTTGGTGGGTTTTGTTGTTGTTGTTGTTGTCTTTGTTGTTGTTTATTTGTTGATTTGCTTTTTTCTTCTTGATGATGTTTTATTTTGTTTTCTTGGTTTTGAGAGGGTTTGTTGTTATATTAGGCTTTTGTTTGCCTTTTGAGGAAAAACTTAAAATTGCATGGGTAGGGAAGGGGAGAGGGTCAAGAAATGGGAAGAATAGCATCAACGTATAAATTGTTTTAAATAATAAAAAATGTCATGTTTATGGCTGTAAAACCTAAGATGTAGATATGAGATTAGAATACTTTAGAATGTTAACTTAGAATGATGTATCGAAAAGTTTGATTACTAGTTTTGCTCATGGGGTAACTAGTTTTAGACCCATCCCATAGTCAGTGGATGAGATAATTATTCTTACCATAGAGAAGAGTTGGACAAACTCACTTCGTTGCTTTTGAGTAAATAAGATCTACTGAATGACTGATTTCCCCCAGATTTTTCTTTACTGTGTACTATTGAGATACTTTCCTTAAGTTTTCATAGTTTTGCCTGTACAAGAAGGTTTCAGTTTTTAATTATGTTGGATTTTAGAACCTCCATATTTTAATCCTGAGAAATACTTGCTAGTTTTTACTGAGTTAAAAAATAAAATAGATAATAGCCCAAAGCTGAGATAAAAAATTCAAAAGTGTGTATTGTAATTTGTAAATAAATATATCCACCTATTAATTTATTTGTTTCCTCATTTTCCACCTATAATTAGCAACTATCTTATCAATTAATATATTTAAGATAAAACTGCTATAATCTTATAAATATATGCATATCTTGAATCTTACTGTACATATTTATTTTATACTTTATTTACATAGCTGAGAAAGGACCAACTGTAATTTACTAAAGTTGTAAGAAAAATGGCATAAATTGGTTCATTTAAAGATACATTTGAAAGGATAAATGGCTTTCATGACTTCCCAATTTTGTCTTTAATTGAAAAGAAAATATAATCCATAAAAACCTCATTTCTTTAAAAACTTATTACCCATATAGTCAAAGGCCTCTTTTAAAGGAAATTCAAGTGTTGAGAATTGTCCAGAACACTGAGACCTTACCTGCAAGTATCAGACAAAATGATTAATAACTTAGACAAAACCAAAAAAAAATCAGTCAGGCCCATGGGCATAGATTTCACTATCATCCATGTGACTAAACCCAAAAAGGAACTGAGTCCTGTGAGGTGACTGTTTTCCTTATACTGATAAAGGTATAGATTGATAAGGCAAGAGTTGGAAAATAGTTAAGACAACTTTGAACCAAATGCTATTTATATTTTTTTGAGATGAAGAGGGCTTCTCTCTTTTTGTAATAACTCTGAAAAATCCAAACTGGCTGAGTTTCTGCTGGCACCCAATTTCCAAGAAATTCACAGGCCTTCCTTATATGTCAAATGGATATGATTTGTCTAACAGTGTTGTTAATAATCCTTCTTGTCTACTTGGCTGAAATTAGATCCAAGTAGGCAACACATACCTGAGCGTGTCTGTGAACATGTCTCAGAGAAATTAGCTAAGAAATGTGGGTAGCATCACGCACAGGATCCAGGCTAAATGGATGTCTGAAAGGGAGAAAAATAAAACCAACAGTCTTAGCTCTTTCAGTGCTGTCAATATTGTGGTACACACTGAATTTCTTTACAAATTTATAGGTTTTTTTTCAATTATGTGTATATGTATGTGTGCTGTGTGTGTGTGTGTGTGTGTGTGTGTGCACGCCTACAGAGGCCTGAAGAGGGCATCAGCTGTTTTTGAGCTGCAATTGTCCGAACTGCTTTGAGCCGCCACATGTGGGTGCTACATGTACACTTCAGTCTTCTACAAGAATAGCAGGCAGTCTTAGCCACTGAGACAGCTCTCCAGGACCATATTTTAAAATTACCTTCATAAAATAAAGATTAAATCATTGAACTTTTATGATTAAGAAGAGATATCAGTGATATTGATATAAGCTTAATTTCAGACAATTATTTGACACTAAATGCAGTGTGAAAATAAATCAATTTATAGCAATGAGGTAAATAGAATTTGCAATGACCATGAAAAGAGAAAATAAAGCCAAATGGTGCTTCTTATAAACATGGAGAAAATTAAATCATAAAATAGAATTTGTAATATTACCACCAGTAAGGAAAACTTAACATAATATGGAAAAAGACGGAGTGACTGCTTTGAGGACAATATGAAACATTTAGGTGGACATTAAAAAAATAATAATTCACTGGGCAGTGGTGACACATGCTTTTAATCCCAGTACTTGGGAGGCAGACACAGGCAGATTTATGAGTTCAGGGCCAGCCTGATCTACAGAATGAGTTCCAGGACAGCTAAGGCTATACAGAGAAACCCCATCTCAAAAAACATAATAATAATAATAATAATAATAATAATAATAATAATAATAATAATAATAATAAAAAATAATTATGCTGGTCAGTGTTAACTTTCAATTTTTCACAACTTAGAATATACAGGAAGAGTCTTAATGAGAGACTCCCTAGATCAGTGTGGCCTGTAGGCACATATGTGGGGGACAATTTTGATTGCTGATTGATGTAGGAAGATTAAGCTCTCTATCATCAGCAGCATTTCAAAGGCTGGACCACTAAACAGTGTGAGAATGAAGAAGGCATGCTGAGCACATGCAGCATCCAGTTAGCAAAGATGCTCACATCATCTCTGATCTTGGCTGCAAACATGATGCAACTATTTGTTAAAGATCTGGGCTGGCTTCTCCTCAATAATGGACCCTAAGATGGAAATGTAATCTTAAGGTGAAAAAAACAAACAAACAAACAAACAAAACAAAACACCTTGTCCCTCCTCTGCTTCATTTTGTCAGAGTGCTTTATAACAGCAGCTGAAAGGAAATTAGATCAAATAATTTATAATGACACTATTTCTCAATTTCTTAATTTTATATGTGATTAATACATATAAAGCTATCATGGATCTAACAGTTTGAACAGAGAGCTCTAAGAACACAAAATTATTCAGTCTATTGAAAATCCAAGCACTTTTTCATTAGCTACCTCAAATTCTTTAGATTCAAATGCCCATTGACAGTAACATAGCTACATAGATATATTTTATATTTAAATTTAAAGTGTAGGGAACATAACAGTCAGCACAAATGTTTGCCTGAAATTGTTGTAATTAAGTCTTCTAAAAGCTTCAAACATGAATTTGAGAAATCAGTATTTGCAGGTGCCAGACCCCAAGAAGATTTTTCTTGGCATATTGAATATATTAAAGTTAGAAAACTGATAGGATGGATAACTTTCCAAAGTAAAATTCAAGAAAAATTCCTTGAATTTTAAAAGTACTTGAGGGATGAATTCATTTCCTTTCTTTTTTGACTCCAGTTGCTCTGAATAATTTATGCCAATTATATTATAACCCCCAAAGTAGTCACACTTTAGAGGCATATTGACTAACACACCAAGAGACAATGGTTTCAAAATACCTTCTGTTGGCATATCCTAAATGAAAACATGGGTCCTGATAATCTTTCATATTTCTTAGGATGTAATTCCATTGGGGGAGTGCCTGCCTACCATGAATTCCCAGCATGGTATACAAACTAGAGACAGTACTGCAACCCAAAAACCCAGCACTTAGGAAGTAAAGACAGAGTGATCAGATTGAGGGCCAGACTAAGCTGCATGACACCCCCATCTCAAATAATAAATAAAGGAATATAGTGATCCAACTATATAATTATGAGTTTAATTATCTCAGTGCCTAGGATAATAGAAAATTAAGCTGATTAAATCTAGACTTCATTTCCTAAAATATGCCATATATACATGAAAGAAAGATAAGCCCTTCCATGCATGAAAAGGACTTTAAACATGGAAGGAGATAATGGGTCAATTCTCTGTAGATCACTGTATGTTACTGTTAGTGAAACTTGTGAATCTTCTTTATTCACTCTCCTTAGATATAAAGGGTCCAAACAACAGCACTTTTGGACCAAAAATAAAGAAAGAAGAGAGCTGATGGAGGAAGATGTTTAACATGGCAGAATATTCTCTAGAATAATTGTAACACACATTTTCTGAGGAGGGACACATTGACTAGATGTGTCTTTGGAGTTTCTGTGGGAATCGTTAGTATTCATGCTACATAACTACATAAATCCTAGTTTAGTAGATAATTCAGTTTTAGGGTATGAAGTCTTATCTTATTCTAGAAACCTGTTACTGGAAAACATTCTGAGAAATATAAAATCAGTCTTAGAGCAATGTCTATGTTGGCTTATGTCCTATAACTATTTCCTCCAAATTGAAAAATAATGTCTTCTTGCTGATGGAAAGAAACTCTCTCAGGGAGCTAAGAAAACCTACCAAGAGCAGTCCTAGTTCATTTTAAATGTCAACTAAACACAGCCTAGGGACATCCTAGAGGTAAATCTGCAACTGGCACTTACTGTGGGTATGTCTGTAAGAGACTGCCTTGAATACTAGCTCACATAGAAGGGTCCAGCCCACTGTGAATGTCACTATTCCCTGAGCAGATGGTAGTGAGCTGTGTAGGAATGGCAACATAAACCTGTGAGGGAGTCAGCAACCAGTGTTTCTCTTTGGATTCTGCTTCATGTTCCTGTTTGAGTTTCTTCCCTGACTTCTTGCAATGATGGGCTGGAAGAGTAAAGCCATATAAAACTTTTCTTCCCCAAAGGTGCTTTTCATCATGTTGTTTCTCACAGAAATAAAATGAAACCTGGAAGAATTTAATTGGATTTTCAAGGTCTCTTCCCAAAGTTCTGTAAGCAATAGAGAGAATTATCAAGAAACTGTCTATAGTGGAGCTGCCCACAAATTGGCCTGGCAGCTCTAGGGATGCAATTTCTGTATTTTTTGCTCACACTCTGGGTTTTTCATGGATGAAGCTTCTTTGAGTCTCATAGGTTTCTTCAAATAACCCTAGTTAATACTGATTCATCAAACTAGAAATGGGTGAAAGTATGTGACTCTCTCATGGTGCCTTATGAGGAATGAATAGCTAAGGTTCATGTCAACCTAGGAAAAGTCACACAATAGCCAGTCAACTTTGTATTAACACTTGTTGCAATAATTCATACAGAAATAGAAGATGAACCCACCTCCTTAGTGCCAATTCACCAGATAGACTGGAGAATGATTCTGAAGCACTCTATACCACACTTCAATTATTAGGCATATGGTAACTTTGCTTGTTGTTACCAAAATATCTTACCTTCTGAAATATGTTTTCTGATTCAAGAATAAAAGAATAAGATAGTCTAACAAGAGTTAATTCATATATATATTGATGTCAGTCTTTGTACATCCCTACTTTGGGCTCTATTAATGGAACAAGATGCTGATTACTTTAGAGAGGCAATTCTGGGACATTAGTATGGGGATTTTGGATGTTTTTTGAGGAGATCCAGCACAAAGTCTTTATCCTGCTATGCAAACTGAGCTACCTCCCAAGAAACAAAGGGTTGGACTTAAATCCTAGTTTTCCAGGTTAGTATCTCTCACCACATTGTTCTGCTTTAAATACTACATTTCAAATATTATAATAAATCAGTGACAGTTTACCACCTTATTGTTCATATTGGAAAATTCTGGCATTTTCTCATACAAGCAATGAAAAATGAAAAATAACAAGCTCAAGATCTCACGCATAATCAAGCTTTTGTTTTCTATGATTCAGAAGGAAATATACCTTCTGTTCTTAGCATTGTGATTGAAACATCCAAGATAGATGTTTTTTTAAAAAATAGTTGACATCAAACTATTAAAGCAATGAACTAGAAAATCCAGCGAGACATTAACACTGTGAAGAAACCTTCAGCTAGATTTGTTCTGCTGTATTACATCACAGTGGAAAGAGGTTTGTTTGATAGTTACAGTGTGTATTAAGAACTGAAACATAAGCAGAAACAAACTGTGCTCTATTATAAATGCAAATTATCCTTCCCATTATAAACAAAATGCATATTTGTTACAGAAAATTTAGACAATCTGAATTAGAGGAAAAAGGCCAGCATTTAGAATTTAGATATAACTTGGCCAATTTAAACGTGGTAATTATAAACATTTGCTTAAATTTTCAATAGATTTTCTTTAAGATTTTTAATATGTTTGAGTGTCTTATCTGTACATATGTCTGTACAAATATTTTTATGGTGCCTCTTTGGGTCAGAAGACAGTCCTAAACTCCTGGGACTAGGATCAAAGAAGTATGCTGCCAAATGGGTGTTGGGAACTGACTTGTCTCATGACATGAACAATTGCTCTTAGGAGCTGAGCTATCTCTTTGGTCCATATTCAAAACATTTCTATTTTATCTTTATTCAAATGTGTTTGTACTGTATTTCATGTTAGGGTTTCTTCCCATAGGGATATATTTTAACATATTTACTTACAGTATTATGTTATTAAATAGGCTTTTATTGTTGAGCTTGGAATTTTTGAATGTCACTAAGATATGCATGAGAAGAATGAATTTAAAATGAAACCAATTAGATAGAATGGTGGGTAAAGGGGTTTGTCACAAAGCCTGAAATCCACAAGGATATAGGGATGGGATAGAAACAACCCAGGAGTAAGAAGCAGGCCCTATTAGAGAGATGTATCCCTGTTCTACAATTGGCTTAATGTGAAAGACTTGGTCCTGCTCTCTCCATTTGCCTAAGTTCCCCTGACTCTGCTTCATATGGAAAACAATCAGTTATGAGAAATACTAAGATAAATACAGTTAGAAGCTGATGGATGCTTCATTTTCAAGTGTCTCTCTTCATAAGAGTAAACTTTAAACAACACAGTCAGAAATAACAGCCATGGGTACATTTAAGAGGAAGACTTATCAAATTAGGCTACTTAAACAAGGTCTATATGTGGCTTGATGTTTCTAAGTCTGTACACAGATAAGAAATTGAAGAAAATTAGGCAAGAGGCCTAAGATATTTTTAAGCAAAAGAAGTAATGATATTTCCTACTGAAAAGTTTGTTAGAGGTTCCAATTATCACTTTTTTGTTCTTAAATTGCATTTTCAGAATAGTTGAGTGAAGAACCTGATGAAATAAAGACAGAGATAGAAGGTGAAGAACATAGCCCAGAGGTTTGACATTTAGAAGGTGGGGATGACAATGGCTAGGTAAGTGTTCCCTAAAATCTTCACTAACTCAAAATCCAATAGAGGGCTAGTATGCAAACTATATAAAGAACTCAAGAAACTGAAGACCAAATGACCAAACAGCCCAATCAAAAATGGGGTATAAAACTAAACAGAGAATTCACAACAGAGGAATCGTGAAGGGCTGAGAAGCACTTAAAGAAATGTTCAAGGTTCTTAGTGATCAGGGAAATGCAAATTAAAATGACTCTGAGATTCCACCTTACACCAATCAGAATGGCTAAGATCAAAAACTCAGGTGACAACAGATGCTGGCGAGGATGTAGAGAAAAGGAACAGTACTCCATTGCAGTGGGAATGCAAAATGGTACAACTACTCTGGAAATCAATCTAGAGGTTCCTCAGAAAATTGGAAATAGATCTACCTGAAGCCCCAGCTATACCACTCTTGGGCATATGCCGAAAACATGCCCCAACTTGCCACAGGGTCACATGTTCCACTATTTGTGATAGCCAAAAGCTGGAAACAACCCAGATGTCCCACAATAGAACAATAGATACAGAAAATGTGGTCCATTTACACAATAGAATACTACTCAGTTATTAAGAACGAAGACATCATGAGTTTTGCAGGCAAATAGATGGAACAAGAAAATATAATCTTGAGTGAGATATTTCAGACTCAAAAGAACATGCATGGTTTGTACTCACTAATAAGTGGATATTTGCCAGAAGAGTACAGAATACCCAAGACACTACCCACAGGACTCATGATGGTTAACAAGCTGAAGGACCCATGTAAGGACACCTCAATCCCACTTGTGAAGGAGAAGAAAACAGCCATGGAGGACAGAGCGAGGGAGGGACCTGGGTGTCAGAGGGGACAGGGAGGTGCAGAGGGTAACATGATCAGGTATTGGGGGAGGGTAGGACTGAAGCCCTGAGGGCCAGCAGAAAGAATGGAAACAGGTAACCTTGGGAAGTATGAGGTGGGAGTACCCTCTAGAATATACTTGAGACCTGAGAAGTGAGAGACCCTCAGGACTCAAAGGGAGGGACCTTGGAAGAAATGCTCCAAAGTGGAGAGAAGGAACTTGCAGAGTCCAGCCCCAGTGGAAGGACAGGACATGAAATAGAGGGGGTTGCCATCCCACTGTCTAAAGCTCTGACCCAGAATATTTCCTGTCATGAAGGAATTGCAGGGACAAAAATAGAGAAGAGCATGAGAGAAAGGAGGTTCAATGACAGGTCCAAATTTGGATCCAGCTCAAGGGGAGTCCTGGGATCCTGCTATTGCTACTGCTACAGTGGTATGATTGCAAACAGGAACCTAGCATGGCTGCTCTCTGCGAGACCCAAAAAGCAGCTGAAAAAGTCAGACACAGATACTAACACCTAACCAATGAATAGAAGCTGAGAACCCTTTGATTGAATTGGGGAAAAACTAGAAGAAGATGAAGAGTATGGTGGCCCCATGGGAAGACCAGCAGTCTCCACTAACCTAAACCCTGGAGATCTCTCAGACACAGAGCCACCAACCAAGCAGCATACACCAGCTAATATGACCCCCCCCCCCCCAACACTTATACAGCAGAGGACAGGTTGGTCTGGCCTCATTGAGAGAAGATATAGAGACTTGAGGCCCCGGAGAGTGAGAAGACCTGGTGAGCTGGGGGTGGGAAGTGGGTGTGGGGACAACCTGTTGGATAGCAAGGGTGAGGAGGTAAGGAACAGGGATTGGTCGGGGCCAGACCAGGAGGAAGAAGTCTGGACTTTAAAAAAGATTAAATAATAAAAAGCAAACGAAACAAAAAAATCTGAATGGAAAGACAGGCTAAGTTATTCAATACCAGAATTCTTGGGTTAGTTAAGAAACACCTAGGACATTTTCTGAGGATCATAATCATCACCACAAGTTCAGACAACTCTTTATAAACAATTAATTGAAAGATATCTGTAATAATAACCATGACCATTAAGTGTCATGTGGCTTGGGTCTAAACAACACCAAAGGGCCAGATATTACAAACTTAGTTGAAAAGTGGAACATGAGAAGTTTTTGCTGTCCTGGATTTTTTGTTATTCCAAATGAATTTGAAAACTGCTTTAAGTCTATGAAGAATTGAGTTGGAATTTTGATGGGGATTGCATTGAATGTGTAGATTGCTTTCGGCAGAATGGCCATTTTAACTATATTTATACTGCCAATCCATGAGCATGGGAGAACTTTCCATTTTCTGAGGTCTTCTTCAATTTCTTTCTTCAGAGACTTGAAGTTCTTGTCATACAGATCTTACACTTGTTTGGTTAGAGTCACACCAAGATACTTTTTATGTTCATAAATATCTTGTTCATAAACAAGATATTGTTTATGATAATTGTGAAGGTTGTCATTACACTCAGTTCTTTCTAAGCCTGTTTATCCTTCGAGTATAGAAAGGCTACTGATTTGTTTGAGTTAATTTTGTATCCTGCCTCTTTGCTGAAGGTGATTATCAGCTGTAGCAGATCTCTGGTGGAGTTTTTTGGGTCACTTAATTATACCATCATATCATCTGCAAATAGTGATGTTTTGATTTATTCCTTTCCAATTTGTATCCCTCTGACCTCTTTATTTTGTCTAATTGCTCTAGCTAGAACTTCCAGTATTATATTGAAAAGATAGGGAGAGAGATGGTAGCCTTGCCTAGTCCTTGATTTTAGTGAAACTGGTTCTAGTTTCTCTGCATTTAGTTTGATGTTGGTCACTGGTTTGCTGGATATTGCTTTTACTATGTTTAGATATGGTCCTTGAATTCCTGATCTTTCCAAGACCTTTATTATGAAGGGATGCCAAATTTTGTCAAATGCTTTTTCAGCATCTAATGAAAGACCATATGGTTTTTTTCTTTGAGTTTGTTTATGTAGTGGATTACATTGATGGATATCTGAGTATTGAACCATCCCTTTATCCCAGGGATGAAGCCTACTTGATCATGGTGAATGATCGTTTTGATGTGTTCTTGGATTCAGTTTGTGAGAATTTTTTAGAGTATTTTTGCATCAATATTCATAAGGGAAATTGGTCTGAAGTTTCCTTTTATTGTTGGATCTTTGTGAGGTTTTAGTGTCAGTGTAACTGTGGCCTCATAGAATGAATTGGGTAGTGTTCCTTCTGTTTCTATTTTGTGGAATAGATTGAAGAGTATTAGATCTTCTTTGAAGATCTAATAGAATTCTGCACTGAACCTATCTGGTCCTGGGCTTTTTTTGGTTGGGAGACTTTAAATTACTGCTTCTATTTCTTCAGGGGTTATGGGACTGTTTAGATGGTTTATCTGATCCTGATTTGACTTTGGTATTTGGTATCTGTCTAGAAACTTGTCCATTTCATCCAGATTTTCCAATTTTGTTGTGTATAGGCTTTTGTTGTAAGATCTGATGATTTTTTGAATTTCCTCAGAATCTGTTGCTATATCTCCCTTTTCATTTTGAATTTTGTTAATTTGCATAATGTCTCTGTGCCTTCTGGTTAGTCTGGCTAAGGGTTTATCTATCTTGTTGATTTTCTCAATGAACCAGCTCCTGGTTTTGTTAATTCTTTGTATAGTTCTTTTAGTTTCTACTTAAAACTTAATTTTATTTCAGCCCTTAATTTTATTATTTCCTGCCTTCTAATCCTCTTGGGTGTATTAGCTTCATTTTGTTCTAGAGCTTTCAGATGTGCTATTAAGCTGCTAGTATATGCTCTCTCCAGTTTCTTTTTGGTGGCATTCATAGCTATGAGTTTTCCTCTTAACACTGCTTTCATTGTGTCCTGTATGTTTGGTTATGTTGTACTTTTATTTTCACTAAATTCTAGGAAGCTTTTAATTTCTTCCTTTATTTATTCCTTGACCAAGTTATCATTGAGTAGAACGTTGTTCAGCTTCCATGTGTATGTGGGTTTTCTGTTGTTGTTGTTGCCATTGAAGACCAGCCTTATTCAGTAGTGATCTGATAGGAGGCTTGGGAGTATTTTAATCTTCTTATATCTGTTGAGGTTTGTTTTGTGACCAATTATATAATTAATTTTGGAGAAGGTACCATGAGATGCTGAGAAGAAGGTATATTCTTTTGATTTAGAATGAAATGTTCTATAGATATCTGTTAAATCTATTTGGTTCATAACATTTGTTAGTTTCACTGTGACCTTGTTTACTTTGTGTTTCTATGATCTGTCCATTGATGATAGTGGGGTATTGAAGTCTCCCACTATTATTGTGTGAGGTACACTGTGCTTTGAGCTTTAGTAAAGTTTCTTTTATGAATGTGGGTGCCCTTGCATTCAGGGCATAGATGTTCAGAATTGAGAGTTCGTCTTGGTAGATTTTTCCTTTGATGAGTATGAAGTGTCTTTCCTTATTGTTTTTGATGACTTTTGGTTGAAAATCGATTTTATCTGATATTAGAATGGCTATTCCAGCCTGTTTCTTGGGGCCATTTCAGTTCTTTACTCTGAGGTAGTATTTGTCTTTAACACGGAGGTGTGTTTCCTGGATGCAGGAAAATGTTGGGTCCTCTTTATGGATCTAGTTTGTCAGTCTATGTCTTTTTATTGGGGATTTGAGTTCTTTTGTGTTAGGAGATATTAAGGAATAGTGATTGTTGCTTCCTGTTATTTTTGATGTTCTTTATATTGTTTGTGTGGCTATATTCTTTTGTATCTGTTGAAAGATTACTTTCTTGCTTTTCCTAGGGTGCAGTTTTCCTGCTTGAGTTGGTGTTTTCCATCTATTATTCTTTGTAGGGCTGGGTTTATGGAAATATACTGTGCAAATTTAGATTTGTCATGGAATATTTTGGTTTCACTATCTATGATTACTGAGAGTTTTGCTGGGTATAGCATCCTGGGTTGGCATTTGTATTCTCTTAGAGTCTGTACAACATCTGCCCAGGATCTTCTAGCTTTCATAGTCTCTGGTGAGAAGTCTGGTGGAATTCTAATAGGTCTGTCTTTATATGTTCCTTGACCTATTTCCCTTACTACATTTTATATTCTTTCCTTATTTTGTGCATATTTTGACTATAATGTGACACGAGGAATTTCTTTTCTGGTCTAATCTATTTGGAATTCTAGATAGGCTTCTTGTATAATTATATTCATCTCTTTCTTTAGGTTAGGAAAGTTTTCTTCTATAATTTTGTTGAACATATTTACTAGTCCTTTAAGTTGGGAATCTTCACTCTCTTCTATACCTATTATCCTCAGGTTCTGTCTTCTCATTATATCCTAGATTTCCTGGAGGTTGTGGGTTAGGAGCTTTTTGCATTTTGTGTTTTATTTATTTATTTATTTATTTATTTATTTATTTATTTTTCATACTTTATTTACATTTCAAATGTTTCCCCCTTTCCAGATCTCCCCTTTGGAACTTCCCCATTCCCTCCCCCTCCCCCTGCCACTATGTGGATATTCTCCCACCCACCCACCTACCCACTCTAGTCTTCCCTCCGTGGCATTCTCCCATACTGGGGGATCTAACACCCTCAGGCCCAAGGGACTCTCCTCCCCCTGATGGCTAACAAGACCCTTCTCTGCCACATATGTGGCCAACATCATGGGTCCCTCTATGTGAATTTTTTAGTTGGTGGTCCAATCTCTGGGAATAGCGAGGGGTCAGGCCAGTTTCTTGGGAGAAACCATTGCAAAGCATTCAAATAATGGGATGATGTGGATTTTGTTGCTTTCTCTAGGTCTGGTCTCTCTCACTATCTCCTATAATTCCCCAAACTGTACCTTCTCTTGTTGTTAGAAACGGATAAACCAAAATCTATCTTACTTTTTGTTACAAAGTGTCTGCCAAAGCTGCTGGGAAGTAGGCCTGTAATCCTTTGTTCCATCATGGGATCCATCACATCACAGGTTTTTTCAGGAAAAGTTTCTCCAGCAGTCAGATTGGGTCTTTGTAATAACAGCAGGCATCTGTGACAAAACTCCTGTCAGGTCTGTGACAGGTCTGGGACTTCTGTCCCTTCCCCATAATGGCACACTCTCTTCTCTGGAGTTTCTGAAGATGTGTTTTGAAATATTGTTAAAGTCATGCTGCAAGGGTGAGCCCAGACAACAGGAAAGGGTTCCAGCCACTTCTTAGCCCAAATATTCTCCATGTTCCGTATCATACACACAGAGTCCCTTTTCTTCACTTCCTCTCTGGACACAGTGTTTACTTGTGCTTAGTGATGGTTTTCCTTGTCAGAGGCACCAGTGGCCTCTCCTTCACTGTCTTCCAAGTAGTTGTCCAAGTAGAATTGTTAGATAAGGAATACTGCCTGATATAACTCCATTGTAAACAGAACCTACTTGCATGAAGCAGAGCCATTCTCACCTTCCAAAGCCTTGATCCATTGGGTCCGTTGTACAGGGAGGCACAGCATAGGTGAGAGTGATGGTAACATGGTCAGAGTGAGCTGTGTCAGAATGACAAACACAGCACACAGTTTCATAAACATAAGGGCAGACAGGCATTGCTCCACAGCCAAACAGTGCTGGGAGAAAGGGAGCCACCCACATGTGTGGAAAAGCCAGCAACAGGAGGTCATTTTGCATTTTCTTTGACTGTTGGGTAAATGTTTTCTATGGTATCTTCTGCACCTGAGATCTTTCTTCCATCTCTTGTATTCTGTTGGTGATGCTTGCATTTATGACTCGTGATTTTTTTCCCTAGGTTTTCTAACTCCAAAGTTGTCTCCCTTTGTGATTTCTTTATTTTTTCTATTTCTATTTTTAGTTCTGGGGTGGTTTTGTTCATTTTCGTTATCTGTTTGATTGTGTTTTCCTGTAATTCTTTAAGGGATTTTTGTGTTTCTTCTTTAAGGGCTTCTAGTTGTTTACCTGTGTTCTCTTGTATTTCTTTAAGGGAGTTATTTATTCCCCTCTTAAAATCTTCTGTCATCATCATGAGATGTAGTTTTAATCTGAGTCTTGCTTTTCTGGTGTGTTGGGGTATTCAGGGCTTGCTGTGGTGGGAGAGCTGGGTTCTGGTGATGCCAAGTAGCCTTGGTTTCTGTCCTTTATGTTCTTGCCCTTGCCTTTTGCCATCTGGTTATTTCTGGTGTTAGCTGTTCTTACTTTCTCTGACAGTGGCTTGTCTTTCCTGCAGGCCTAAGTGTCAAAACTTCTTGAAGACCAGTTCTCTCTGAGAGAAATTTGGGTTTGGAGAACTGTGGTACAGGGTCAGCTCTAGGTTGCAGACAGAAACCAGAAGAATCTAGTCCCCATCTGTACCTTGTTTTCTGTGTCCTGATGGCTCTGTAAGGGTCCCTCTTGTTCCAGTGAATTTGAAAAGAAGTGATGGTCTTTCCTGTGCTTGAAGGTGTGTTGGCACTCCTGGGAAAACAGCTCTCTCCTGGTACTATTTGAGTATGGAGCCCTGTTTCACAGCTTCTGCTCCTCGGCCACCAAAAGAAACCAGAAGCCCACTCCCCATTGTCTGTGTCCTGGGTATTCCAGGTAGGTTCTGCTGAGCAGACAGGCTTGCCCTCACTCCTGGGAGGCTATCTTTCACCCAGTGCTATTTGGCTATGGAGCCTTGGTGGCCCAGGCAGAGGTCTCCTGCCACAGATGGAAACCGGAAGGCTCCTTCCTCTTGGCTGTTCCTCAGTCCCTCTGTCCTAAGGATTCCAGGTGAGTCCTGATGAACAGTGTTAGTCCTCTTACCTCCTCTCATGGTCTTTTCCACACTGGGAGGCCAGCTTTCTCCCACGATATTTGTCTATGGAGCCCTGGTGGCCCAGGCAGAGGTCTCCTGCCACAGATCCCTCCATACCATGTTATCTCTACCTTTTACCGATCTAGAAACCACTTAGCCAAATGCACATGTCATGAAATGTTTACAATACTGATTCGAAATAAAACTTTGTCTTTAAAGGAGATTTCTTTCAAACATTTTGTCACAGTGATGGAAGTCTAAATGATTCCAAAGTTATGGCTAAGCTAGTACAAAATTAATCAAGTTTAAAAATCTGATAGTGAGAGAAGTTTCTCAAAGGCCTTTGATGTTGGTAAAGAAATAGTGGAATGACAACAATAAATATTGAATATTATCTTTTGAATCCCTCTGTAAATGTTAAACTGGATTTTCAGCTTGATGAGATTTAAAACCACAATGGAAATAAGCCTTGGGGGAGTCTATAAAAGGTGGTCTAGATTGGATTAGCAGGAATGGGACAATCTGACCCTAAATATAGGTGGCACCGTTGCATAGGTTGTGATTTCAGATTTAATAAAAAGAAAGCTCGCAGAGTATCCATCTGCCTCTTCTTTGTTACTGCAGGTACAATGTGATCAACTGCCTAAAGCTCCTACCACAGCAAGAGTAATTAATACAGCAGTGAGAAAACCACGTGGCCCCAAATGAGGGTAGATTTAATTACCCATATTTGCTTCTCCATGTTGAATGACCCATTGTAGAATACAACATACATATATAGCAAAGTACATAGCAAAGAAGTCACCAATCAATCAAGGAAGTACTGATGTCTTAGCCAAGCTCTCGGGAGCAGACACTAGCTTACTAAATGACCCTTGGTCATACGGGTAAGACAAGTGCACAGATGATGTCTCCAGTCTTTGTTCTATCAGAAAGTTAAATATTCCAGAATGTGTATAATCCTTTGTTTCTTCTTCTCAATATAACCTTGATATTTCCATCTTTGCTCAGTCAACTAGTAAAATTAAATCATAACAGTGTTTTAAGGGTTCCGTAAAGATGCTAAGATAAGAAGAATTAAATAGACAGCATATTTTTTGATTCACAAACAGTGTATTTTGAAGCAAGTAAATCCTTGGATCAGCTGTACTCACAGTCATCTGGCAATGACCAACACTAAAGTACCATGAGTACCACATATCAAAATACAGATTTCATTCAGCTAATGTACCCACTGTTGTAAGTAAATTCAGGCACTGGGGGGATGACTGAATGGGAAAAATCAATTGCTGTGTGACTTAATTGGGGTTTAATTGCTGTGAAGAGACACCATGACCAAGAAAAAAAATATTAGAAAAGAAAATATTTAATTGGGGTTGGCTTACAGTCAGAGGGTCAACCATTATCATTATGGCAGGAATCATGGCAGCCTACAGGCAGACATCTTACAGGAGAAGGAGCTGAGATTTGTACATGTTGATCTGAAGGCAGGCAGAAAAGGAGACTAGATTCCATGCTGGGCAGAGCTGGAGCATAAATATCCATAAAGGCCAACTATACAATGATACATTTTATCCAACAAAGGCTCTATCTCTTCCAATAAGTCTACACTCCATAAGAGTGCTATTTCTACAGCCAAGTACTCAAATATAGGAATCTAGGAGGGCCAAACTAATTCAAACCATGATACTGTTCCAATATAATACTTTTAGTTCTGATACCTAGCAGCCATATTAAAACTGGTATAGCCAAGGAGGGATGGTGGATATTGGAGGATTGCTGTAGCTAGCCAAGGAGAAAATAGCCTTCTCTGGTTCAGTGATCTACAGTATCTCAAGGGAGAAAGTTGGACTCCGTTCATGTGACATCCTCTTCTAGCATTTGCCTATATATTTACAAATACATACACACACACCAGCACACACACACACACACACACACACACACAAATGCACACAGGAAGCTCATCACATAGTTCTTTTACTGCTTAGGATTATGCCAGAAACATGAAATACTAATCCTCTGGAAGAGAAAAAAAAAAAAAAAACCCTCAGAGGCACAGCAATCTTTCAAATGAAGCACCTCATGCTAGTAGCATGACCTCATATTTCCAATTCTCTCTGGTGTGAAAGGAAGTGCATCCATTGTGGAAGCAGCTTTGCATAAAAAAGCATAAGGTGGTTTGATTCCTTATGTGGATCAAAGGAAATATGTATTTAGTGTTTATCCATACAGAAAAATAAAATCAAAATTACAAATCTAGAAACCCAAAAATTCATTAGAGTGTAGACTGAACTATGTGTTTTAAATATAAATAATAGCTTTTGAGAAATTTTCTTTCTTTCTTTTTTTCTTTTTCTTTTTTTTTTGTCGAGTTTTCTGTATAGAAAACAGACAATGTCTTAAGACCATTAGTTAATCTACCTCATGAAACTACTTTAAAATTACTAACAGAAGGAATCTGCTGTGTTCCAGGGCTTCATATTACACTAGACTCTAATTCAAACAATATATTTTATTTTCTGTATATGTTTGTCTATGCATGTATCCAATTGAGAGAATTTTATACGTTGCTCCTCCAAATTGCATTATTCCTTCCTGGAGTGGGAGGAAGACTCATAAGACTTTAGAAGCTAATGAACTGTACAATGCTAAGGGAACTCAGAAAGTTACAATATTCATGTAATGGTTATCCCTGGCTATCAACTTGACTGTATCTGAAATACAATACAAAAAGGGAGGGCATACCCATGAGAGATTTTTTGCTTGAAGTGGGCGAATCCATTTCTTGTCTGGATCTTTGAGGTAGGAAGTTGTATAACTTTGATCCAGATCTTGAGGCTGAGGTGAGAAGACACACCTTTAACCTGGGTCACACCTTCTGCAGGCAGCCTATAAATGGACATGGGAGAAGGAATCTGCTGCTGTTTGCCTGCTTGCTCTACCCTTGATAGCAAGTCTATTTCTTCACTGGCATTAGAGCCTTCTTCAGAATTCCAGGATCTACTGAAAACCAGTTGAGATAAAGAGCCTTGTGGACCTAGCACTTTTCCTTTCATAAGCCACCATGGTTGAATTAGTTGGACTATAGCCTATAAGTGATTCTAATAAATACCCTTTATGCACACATGCACGCACAAGTGTGCGTGCACACACACACACACACACACACACACACACACGCATGTGAGCGCTCATAAAGAAATTCATTCTGTAAGTTCGGCTACTCTACAGAATCCTGATTGATACAACTCATAATGCAAGTCCCCAAAGTTACAAGTAGAAAGCAACTGCTAGTGTTGATGAGACTCTCCTATAGATTTGACTGCCAGTTGGCTGCTTGATGCAGCTGTTTGAGTTACCTACTATCCTAAAAGTAACTCTAATAAGCTTGTTATTTCATCAAACTCTATTTGGGTGTAACTAGTTTTTCAGTCGTCCTCAATGTCCTACTAATGGTAAGAGGGCCTTTGTTATTACACACATAGAAAAAAATAACATCTTAATATAGACCAAGGAAAGATACAATGTAAGAATGTTCCAGAATTGAAAATACGTCCTAATCTTGTATATTTAAGGTACTGATCATGTTTGCTTTAAGCAAAAGTTAAAAATCTAGAAAGGTTTTCAATCTGTGCTTGCTTGCTCTGGGGCAAGGATGGACTGGGAAAGATAGGTCTGAGAAGGTGATGAAGTAACAAGACTGCCATGACATGTTGTCATAGTTTTATATTCTTATGTGTTTTGTGGACAGTATGCTGGAAGGTATTTAATTGTTTCATTTGTGTTAGAGTCCTGGATATCTTTACAATGTGAAAAGCAATTTCATGATATGAAGTAGGAATGAACCTTGTGGTTGCAACTGTAGCATGTTGCAATATCATTTGTTGGGTAATTTAATCATAAAGAAAATTTTATTAAGGGTTTTGTTAGTTTAAAAATTCTATTAGAATAAAAAAAAATGGAATGTTCTTCTTTCAAAGGTAAAGACAATTAGTTGCAGAAAGCTAAAAGACTAAAAGAAGGACATAGAAAAATGGTCACTGTTCACACCTGTCAAGTGTATTTCCTCTTAACTGAACATAGAAATCACAATATTGCAACCTGAAGATTATGCTATGAATGTTGTATGATGTAACTATGAATTATTTGTATCATTAAAATAGCTGGTTAGCCTTATAATACTAATAAAGCACAATGTTCTTCATTACCTGAAGAAGGATGAAGGGGTCTCTTGGAGGTTGGTTATTAATGGGTAAAATTCCTGCGTCAGTAAATCTACCCAGAAGCTTCCACCACTCAGATACCCAGCTGGTCCTAAAGAAATTTCTTTGATTTGATAATTAAAGAATTAATTACTGCATAGCTGGCTTATGGAAGGACTTGCACCAGCTGCAAGTCCAACATCAACTGTGATGGCCTATTGCCCAATTTTGAAAGATTTTTACACATGATATTTCCAAACAGACACTATGATAATCAGAGTTTAGGGATTCTTGATTAAGATACCTAAAGATGGTGAAAATGAAAGCATGTGGATACAATTTTTTTTTTAACTTGGGCAGGGAGGTGGCTCAGTGCAGAGTGTGCACTGTGCTCACAGAGAACCTGAGATTTTCAAACACAACTATCTGCAATCTGAGCTCCACAGGATTTGATGAATCTAGCCTCCCACATGCCTATGCTCACCTACACATGTCAAGCCTAATGTTCATGCCATTAATCAATACCACACCTAAGAATATACCCAAAAGATGCTCCACTATATCACAGGGACACTTGCTCAACTATATTCATAGTAGCTTTATTTGTAATAACCAGAAACTGGAAGCAACCTAGATGTTTCTAAACTGAGGAATGGATAAAGAAAATGTGGTTTATACACATAATGAATACTATTTAAAATACTATTTAAATATTATAAACAAAGACATCACGAAATTTGCAGGCAAATGGATGGAACTAGAGAATTTCACCCTAGGTAGGGTAACCCCAACCAAGAAAGACACATATGGTTTGTACTTACTTATAAGTGGACACTAGCCATAAAGTGAAGTATAACCATTCTACTATCCATAGAAACTGGGTAACAAGGAGCGCTCAAGGGAGGATGCATGAATCTCATTCAGAAGGGAAGACAAAACAATCATCAGAGGTGGATGGAGAGAGAGAGAACTTGGTGGATGGGGGTTAGAAGGGGAAGGCAGATAGGGATCAGATGTGGGGAGGAGGGGGACAGGAGAGAGTTGGGAGTGAGAATGGAATTGGTGGGGAGCATTTCTGGGACTAGTTGGAGACCTGGGAGTGAGGAAGCTCCAGAGAGTGTATGGGGATGACTTTAGCTGACATTCCTGCCAGTGGGGAATATGGAGACTGAAATGGCACCTTCAGTAGCCAGGCAGGAGTGGGAGGGAAACATTAACCCACCTACAAAACCTTCAACCCCATACTTTTTTCCGGTCTACAATATGTGCAGGGATATAGATGGACCAGATATTGAGGGACTGGCCAACCAGTGACTGCCCCAAACTGAGACCCATCCCATGGATGCTAACTCCCTCCCAATAGTATTAATTATACTCTGTTATGCTTGCAGACAGGAACTTAGCATTACAGTCTCCCAAGAGAGGCTTCATCCAGCATTAGATGTAAACAGATTCAGAGACCCAAATTCAAACATTATGCATAGTGCAGGGAGTTTTGGGAAAAGTGGATGATAGAACTGAACAAGCTGGAGGGGTCAAGGACATAAAAAGACCTAGAGAAACAAATAACCTGGGTCCATTGGGGCTGACAGAGATTGAACCACCAACCAGAGAGCATGAGTGGGAGAGCCCTAGGCCACTTTCATATATGTGGCAAGTGTGCATCTTGGTCTTCATGTGGATCTCCTGACGATTGGAGTGGGGTCTGTCTCCAACTCTATTGTCTGCCATTGAATCCCTTTCCCCTAAGTAGTTTGCTTGGTTAGGACTCAGTGGGAGAGGCTGTGCTTATCCTGCTGGGACTTGGTGTTCCAGAGTGGGGTGGTACCCAAGGGCATTTCCACTGGTCTGAGAAGGGGAGGCGCCAATTGGAGGAGGGTTTTGTACATGTGGGACTGGGAGGAGAGGAAGTAAGTTGTGATTAGGATGTAAAGTGAAGAAATGAATTATTGGGGGAAAAAAACCTTTAAAATGGTATATTGACACTGAAACTTTCAGTTTCAGAAAGCCAAACTGAATTACTGATACCAAGGTGTTTTTATACTAAATTAACTGGATAAAATAACTTCACATTAAAACAACTGTCCTAACACTTGTAAAGAAGCTCATTCAATGAGAGTAAGGCCACTGAAGTACTCAGAACTCAGCAGTCATGACATCTGCTCAGAAATGATTGGGCTTTGCGTGCTCCATGGCTGTGAGCTCATCTTGCTGTCTGCTCTCAGAATGGAGGAATGGAAACAAAGGGGACAGCTGGGCCTCTGCACAGGGGACATACCTTGGGACACATTATGCTTATACAACACTCATGAAGGAAGCACTTTGAATGACTACCTCTCTCTCATCTCATGAAGTAAGTAGAAAAGTTGGGAAGAAAATGGAAAGCCACCACCAGGCAAATCACACTGAAGATCTTTGATCCTGTCAGCAGGTGGACCAACATCTTGCAGTGTGTCAGGCTCCTTGATATCAGTATGTGAAGCTTTCCTTTTTTAAAGGATTGACTCAGCCCATATCATTTACTACAGGGACATGAAATGTGTCTATTTGTAACACATTGTAATTCACAAATCCCACTTTGAAACTCATTTCTACATATATGTTGAAATTGTAAAGAAAAAGGCTCCTTGCTAAGACCTGACTTTACTAGGATGTGAAAAGCAGTAGGTAGGAATTTGATAGATATTTTACCTCTCCTGCTAGTGAAAAATATTTGGCCATACTTATGGACTATAGCTTGACTGTTTGAGACATGTGTGATGCAATGGTCAAATCAGGATAATTTGTCTTTCCTTTGATTTGTAAAATATGCATGATTGTTTCTATCAAGTGTGTATTTTCCATGCCTGTTTTCTCCAAGTTGTCAAAAAAAAAAAAAAAAAAAAGATAAACTAGAATTTCTTCACTTTTCACACTGAATCAGAGTACATAAAGTTACCCACACTGTCTAATGGGAATAAGCCCTGGGGCCCAGGACATCCATCATTGCTAAGGATGTCTGCTATTTTGCTCAGCTTTGTCAGAACACAGTCACCAGAGAGTACTGAACACACAATGCTTCTCACTGTAAAAAATCTTTTTTGATTTAACTTTGTTCACAAACTTATTTACATTAAACTCCCTGAATATTTTTTTTTTTGGCTTAAGTTTAAGATAAGACAGCTTTCATCTTTCATTAGGTTCCTGACAACTGTCGATTCACAGAGAATGTGCTTGGCTCTGTTGCTTCTTCAGATAAGCTGTGTTCTTCAGGCATCGGTTCCCAGTAATTTATTTTACTTATTAGTGTTTGGGATGGGGAAGCCATATGTACCATGACCCAAATGAGGTCAAAGAACAACATATGAAAGGGGGTTCTCTTTTCTCCCATGTGTGTTTCAGGAATGGAGACCAGGATGTCCAGGTTGGAGGCAAGAATATTTATGGTTTTCTCAATGAGGTCTCTCAGAGAACCTGGCACTCACCTATTGGCCAGCAAATATCTAGGATGCTCCTTTCTCTGCCTCCATGTGCTGGCATCAAGTATGCATCACCACACCAAGCTTTGTGTGTGTGTGTGCGTGTGTGTGTGTGTGTGTGTGTGTGTGTGTGAGAAAGAGAGAGAGAAAGAGAGAGAAAAAGAACGAGAACTTATGTCCTCAGGCTTGTTTTGCAATTCTTGCCTCTGCTTTATCATAATTTCTTAGTCTCACTTTATCAATTAACAACTGCTCTGATGTCTTTCTCTTCACCTCCTAGCCAGTAGTTGATCAAACGAGGTGAGTTCATCCTGTCACATGCATCCACTTTGGGAACTCATTTCTTTAATATACTGCACGCCTAAGACCTAAAATTCCTGGGTAAAATTATCCAGATTGCTGCAGTTCAGGCTATCAGAATCAACCCTCTCTTTTCCAAACAGCCCATCCCTTAGCTCTCACAAGGGATTACAATTACAATTGTCTTGCTGATTCCTGCAAACATCACTTCCTTCTGATTCCTACCACTGCTGGATGCCATGTTTACTGTTGCTATGACTGTCATTATACTTCCTTCTGACTTCCACTACTGTACGATGCTGCTCTTACTGTTGCTATGGCTGTAGTCTGTTATTGTCATCTACTCCCTCTCAGCATCTACAGATTATTTCTCTCACTTACTTTTCTATACGTGCTATCAGGAAAATTGTTGGAAAACTGAAAGTTTGCAGAAGTGTAAATATTTGTATCTTATCATTTTCACTAACCTTTTAAAAACTGCTAGATAAAAATCTCTTCTTTAGCAGATAAGCAGCAAGATTCAGCCCATAAATCATCATCTCCTTACCTGGTCATCTAAGTAAAGGTTCTCTAGAAGGAATTTGTGCCCAAAAGGGCACGAAAGCAGGACTGCATTTATTATTCCAGGGAAATAGTTCAGATCATGGACTCTGCCAATAAATCACATCACATTACCAATTTATGAGAGGCATCAATTTTTACATGGAAAAAATTTGAAGAGTTCCTTGTGACAAGTCTCACAGACTCTTTTGATGTCACAGGAAATACAGGATACTTGCCTTCTTTAGCAACTGAGGTCAGGTTTGTATATCCACCCAGCATACAGTTATTACCATATCAAGACAGAGCATGTGTGCTCTGCGAGGAAAAGATCACTGCAGATTAAGTAGGGTAAGTTTCTAAGAGTGGGGTTGTCAGTTTGACTATCAGCACATTTAACTGGTCAGGAGTTCATTTGAGCATCTATCCTTATCAGGATCATGCTATTTGCTCTGTCCCATGTTTTGAAGAAAGTTATCATCAAGAAGAAATGGAGATTTGTGGTTTTTTCTCACATGTAACATACAGGTGAATGTCAGACCACATTGGAGTCATGCTTCAGTTATTCGGCAAAGTGCAGTATTTTACAACACTAGGGATTATTTCCTTCAATTTCAGCTTTGTTCCTGAGCATTTGACTTCAAGTTTTTTAAATTTCTTTTTCTATTTTTGAAACATTGTGCAAGATTTTTTTTTAATCTTCACACCTTTTTATCTTGCCATAGCTCTTGAATAGCAGGAATGGGCACATTTGTTTAATGTCCTCTTGGTGGGTTTGTCGGAGCAGCAATGTAACCCATTCCTCAACATGTAGACAATTAGAAGGAGGAGCAGTTTGCTCTGCTGTTGGGGAAAAGAGGAATGCTTTCAACTTGAGCATAAACACATCAGCTAAGTGTGAAGATGTAAGTTGCCTTATTTGCATAATGAACATTTTATGACACATTGGCTTACAAATTTATGGAGCTTTGCACAACAATTACCAATGATCATTTCAAAATGTCAAAAATCCCAGTGACATTTCATTCTGTAGTTCTCCAAGTGCATGGGTTCCCTTTCATGTTTGCTGTCAGTTTAATTTGACACAATTTATTTTGGAAAGATCACCACTGATTGAAAATTTTCTGGCCCCACCCCTTCATATACATGGATGTTTGTCCTTAAAGGAATGATGTAAAAATGAATGACCAGCCTCTCAGATTGATGACATTTAACAATGTTGTAGAGTGAGCTCAGTGCAACTTCAATCTATATAATTTTCCATATAACTTATTTCAAATTATCAAATGGAAAGTAGAAACTGCAGACATTGTATTAAATCGTGATCATAATTTCTAATATTTTCTATTATTTTTGGTCATCTTGCATTCGATTCTCAGTAAGTTCAGTTATACATTGTGTTTTCGCTCCAATTTTATTTACAGCATCGTGAACTAAGTCTATGCAGATGCACATTGATAGCAAATAATTTACCATTTGACTTTTATATGCCATGATTTACCTAATCAGAGATTTAACTGATGTTACAGTTTTCTTTTATAATATACTTTATTTATTATTATTATTATGGGTAATTGATAAACGGCAATTTGCTTGCAAAGTACAGAAGATAATGCATAAAAGTTTGTTTTTTCTACCATGGATCCTGGGATGTTAATTTGAATCCCCAAGTTTGCAAGGCAAATGTTTTGATATAATAAGCAACACACAAACACACACACACACACACACACACACAGTATTTGGTATTATTACAAAACTCTGATGAACATCTCTGTTATCCAGTTTTAGCACATGCATTTTCTCAATACAAATGCTGTGTGGGTTATGTTCATGTTTTAAGAAAGAATTTAAGATAAAATTAAATGTGTTATAATAGTCTATAAATGACTTGAGTATTTTTAATGCATGAGTATTCTTGCCATGAAGAATTTATTAAGAAATGCAAAGTGGTTGATCAGACTTCAATATTTCTAATTCAGATAGTAGATGTAAACCAATGTTTAGAATTTTTGAAACATTAATCAAGAAGTGTTTTCAAATGTGTTAGGTGAGAGTAATACATTATTGTTAATAGATAACTAGTCATGTAAAAATATCTCCAGATAAGGGGGACAAATAAAGATTCCATCTCTTGTGGAAAACATGAACTTTTTGAGGTGAACAATAGGTTCTGATCACAGTCAAAAGGAGAAAACAATGCTCAGTCTAAATAAATAATAGAAAAGATGTTTTAGTAATACTTTGAATGTTTCTCTGCAAAGAGTGGTAGAAAACCTGTTGCCCTTGGTTAAGTAACTGGAGCTGGAGGTACTCATGTTAGTTTGGAAGGTGATTTGAATGATCCCAACCTTAATCTATGAGATCATCCCAGAAGTCTATCCATAACCCTAACAACTCTGGAGATTGGAATTATAACCTAGAAGCTTGAATCAGCCTGGTATCTGTGGCCTCCATCCTAGGACTGTCAGCTCAAATTCTAGCAAGAGAATGGATGTTCTTTTTATACTTTAACATTCCTATCCCTGCTTTTCTTTCCCAACACACACTTTATCTGATTTACTTCAGTTTCTGTGTTTTGACTTTTTTTTTTTTTTTAACAACAGATAAATGGGCTGCTAACATGGCTCAGTATGTAGAGTTTAATCCCCAGTGACATGGACAGAATTCACACATGCAACTCTAGTTCCCAGAGAACGGAATGCCTTGGGCTTCCTAAGGCAGCTGAATCCTCTGCACATACCCATGCACAGGGCACATAGTCATGTGTGTACACATGTTTACAGACATGCACACGTGCATAATTAAGAAAAAATAAGAGCACAGTTATTTCTTTTAACCTGAAATTTAAAATATACCAAACACATAATTAAGAAATAAATGAAAACTATTATTTCTTTTAACTTTAAATTTAAACTATACCAAAAAACCAACAAATCTGTCAAGAGCATTTCCCATTGATTTATTTAGCTGCAACCAGTATTCACTGGGCATTCCTTGTGTACCAGGAACTTCGCATTTACTGCTCTAGTGAAGTGGTATAAAACTCCTTACGTTAAAAAATAACATATGGTTAACATGCCATTTCAGAAGAAAATGAGTCATGGATTTGACAAGAATCAACTTTTTATGGAAAAGGGGAACAGAAGGAACTAAAATAATTGATTGTGCAAATGATTACAAGTGATTGTATTAATGACCTTAATGATTGAATTTGTGTGAACCTTAGTATTTAGGCAAAATCCACTTATTTTGTAGCTGAATCAGAATCTGTGGATTGTGATATTGATCAGAGGATTGATTTCCTGTCTGCTCCTAAGAAAGGCACTTAATAGCTGTCAGCTAATGCTCCTGAAAATATGGGCTGGATGTGCTCATGATACTGTTTTGACAAGTTAGTGGTAAAATGTCAAAACAATCTCAAATCAACATTTTCTAATAATGTCACTTTCAAGTATTGTTAGCAGGAATGACAATTTGTACTCACATTTTAAAATCTGCTAATTTATGCCGATTCTTCAATGATAGTAACATTTTACAATTGATAGGTAGAATTTTCCCCACAAAAATTCAATAGAATATATATCCAGAGAAAACATTTAAGTTTGTGCTTTAATTATTTCTAAGAAAAGTAATTAATAGGAAACCAAGGTGGTTCAATAGACACAAGAGTTTGCCACCAAGTCTGAAGACTTGAGTTCCATTCTCCAAACCCACAGAGTGGACAGAGAGAAAGGATTCCTGTAAGTAATCCTCTGACCTTCCATCCACACTTGCTTCTGGGCACATGTACATACATAAAGGCACACTCACCTACGTAGACACACAGAAACACACACACACACACACACACACACACACACACACTCCTTAACTGACCTGGTACTGTTCTTTATGGATTCACTAAATATTTTAGGTGATTACCTGAAATGAAAGAAAGGAAATGTTTTCCTAGCAACATTACTTAGCTAACATGTTTTTTATGTCACTCCTGTAATTCCCTACATAGAAGAGCGTACATACAAGAGGAAAGAATTCATAGCTATCAGTTAAGATGCACTGAACTTTGTTCATGAGACCATGTAAAGTAGAAATCCCTGAAGCTGGAGAAGGCAGTATGGTTGGTTTTGTCAACTTGCCACTAACCTATATATAGGTAGGAAGTAAATCTTAACTGAGTGAATTCTTCCATCAGATCATTTATAGAAAAGACTGTAGAGCATTTTCTTGATTCGTGATTGAGGTGGTAATGTCCAGTACATGTGGTTGGGGCCACCCATGGAGGCCATGGATGCTATCTATACAAAAGCAAGCTGAGGAAGCAATGGGAGCAAACCAGTAAGCAGCATTCCTCCATTGCCTGTTCAGTGTGTGCCCTGACTTTCCTCAATGATGGACTATGACCTTTAACAGTAAACAAAACCACAAACCCTTTCCTCTCTGAGTGCTTTTTGCCAGTTGTGGAGTTTACATTAGCAAAAGTAAAAGTTGGATAGATGAGTTTCTGAAAGGCTAACAGATAATCCAGTACTTCAAGTAGTTGAAAATAATATATTTTACACTAATATATTATGTATAGTGTTATCTAGATCCCGTATAACATAAATCCCCATGAGTTTGATGCCATGTGGTGTACTCAAGATGTCCTAGATTTGAAATTTCGAAATTGCAACTGAAAACTCATATGAGAAGAAAATGAAAATAAAATGAGAGAGACAGAGACAGAAAGAGAAAGAGACAGAGACACAGAGACACAGAGAGAGAAAGACAGAGAGAGATATGCTCACCATTTTCCTGATTAAACAAATTTGACTTCCAGACAATCACCACTTGTGTCATATGGGTAATATACACTAGTGTTTTTTGTTTTCCTGAGACAGAATTCATCTGCCTTCATTTGACTATGTATAAAAATGCTCACCATCAGTTTTCCTTCCACTACTTTTTTTGAACCATCTGATGATGTTATAGAATTGGAAAGATCCATACTTCTTATTCTTTTAAATTTTACTTTTCTACTTAAAAATAAAAGGTCCGATCTTGGGAACAAGACTATCCTTAAACCCAGGTTTTCTTATAGAAAACATGGAAACTTTTTTAATTGATAGCAGTTTTACTGATAACTGAGCCACTTGAAAGAATGACAAAAGCATTATAGTATGAGGGGGGTTAAAGCTGTAACACAGGAGAGATATTTATGAAGGAGGCTGAGGCAGATGCACACTGTAGTGCTTATGTGCATCCTTATATTTTTACATCAATTAGAAAGACAAATAAACTACAATAATATTCATTCTGGTAATTTGTAGATGTTGATATTGCAGACATGTAGACCACAATTTAACATGTTGAAATTCACAACTCAAATTCAATCCAGTCTACTAACCCATGGCTTCCTTTTTTATGAGATAAAATTTGGGCTTCCATTTTTTATCTTTAAGTAGTTGTAAATAAACAGAAGAAAGATATTTTGTAATCCATGTCTGTTATGTGAAATTGATACTTTAGTCCTTCTTATAAAAGGTCATAAGAGCAGAATCATCCTCATCCATTTGTGTAGGGTTGAAGGCCATTTCCTTATAATCAGAGTATCCATTGGTGTAAACAGATGTATGACTGAGAAACCATGTATTTACAATTTGATATCTTATGAAAAAATTTTGACTTCTACACTGTTTTTTATAATGTTTTCTGTGCTTTTTCTTCTTTGCATATTTTCTGAAATTAATTTTGTTGAATTGTTTTTAAATTTTAAATTCCTATTTCAAGTGTGTCTATGAGTATGTGAATCACTTGAGTGTAGGTGATGGGGAAATTGGTAGAGGGTAACCAATCACCATGGAGCCATAGGCCATTGTGATCCTCGACATAGGGGTTGGAACTTAATCCAGTTCCCATGGAAGACCAACAGGCTACCTCTTGAACCCTTTTTTCGGGTTCTGAAGTGGATTTAATAAAATTAAATTACTTAGACGGTGGAAAGATGGTTCACCAGAGTCTTTGCTGCTCTTGGAAAGGATCCAGGTTTGCTTCACAGCTCTTACAGTGTGTCCAACAACTATCTGTAACTCCAGTTCAAAGGATCTGACACCCTCTCTTGGCTTTTATGGGTCCAGTGTGGACACTGGACAATGTAAATGCAGGCAAGCACTCATGCAAATTAACAATTTCAATCTTAAAAAATTAAAAGTATTCAATAATGATTATAATAAATCAACTTAAAAAATATCATTATATTCTGCTGAGTTTCTATCAAATGGGTGAAAGGATCACTATCACTATTTAGTGAAAGTAAATTCAAAGATATTTTATTTTGAACATTTATTTCTTATGCCATCTAAATAATGGTATTTGTGCCTCTTAAAGGCATTTCTGCATTGTATGACTGGGCATTTCATTGCTTGTTTACTTTCTGAGTTTGAGGTGCTCAATTAAAATTTCTGTTAATAAGAGTGTTTGGCAGGGGCTTAAGGTTAAGTAGTCCAAGGGCCTAAAGATTATTATGTGTGGCTTGTAGCCAGAAAACCTCTCTAACTGAAGCTCCCAGGAGGTTAATCTGCCTAACCTTTTAGACATCAAATGGTTTTCTGCAGTTCTAATTACAGCCTTCCTCAGAAAGAGCCTCCAATTGAGAACATGCTGAAATGGATTAAAAAGTGTATTCTGTTTTCTGAGTGGGGACATTGTGTTATACATTGATTGTCGATACCTGTACATCCTCTCAGACCTGTCCTTTCCTAAGCAGAGTGTAAGCATGAATGTGTGCATGTAAATATCATGTGTACCTATGCGTGTGTATGTGTGTGTGTGTGTGTATGTGTGTGTGTGTGAGTATGACTATACCTATGTTTGTGCTTTTGTTTATGTTTTGTGTATATGCATGCATGTGTTTGTGTGTATATGTGGTGTGTGTATCTGTATCAATGCTTTAGACGAAAGAACAGATTTCTACAACTCCATGCATATAATGTATTAGAGCAATGGATCTCAACCTTCCTAATGCTATGACCCTGTAATACAGTTGTTCATGTTGTGCTGACTCCCAACCAAAAAGTTATTTTCATTTCTATTTCATAACTCTAATTTTGCTACTGTTATGAATCGTAATGTAAATATTTGAAATATTCAGGGTATCTGATATGTGCCTTTTGTGAAAGAGTCCTTCAACTCGCCGGGGAAATCATGACTTACTCATCGAGAACCACTGTATTAGAGAATAACAAGAATCATACTGGTGGCATTGCCGCTGTTGCATCATATGAGTGTGAAGGAAAACTCTTGCAGTTGCAGGATCCATATATTTTTTGTTTCATAATGTTTGTAAAGGAGAAGAATAGAGAATTCAACAGGTGTTGACTTCATTATACCAAGATCACCTCAGCCAAAACAGCTGAACAATCACACAAAATAATATATATAAAACTCCCCAAAGAAAGTAATTTAAAAGTTCTTTATTCTGTATTCTAGTTCCATTCAGTAGATACATATCTTTGCCCATGCCTTTGAGCAAATCTAGAAAGTTTGTACATGTTGCTTTGTTGAACAATGCATAATTTACTGAGGTTTATTTTAGGGACAGGCAATACAATTATATTTCATGAAGTCAGTTATAGATCATCATTGAGCATCCCTCCAGGAGTCTAACACAGAGTCTAATTAGACCTCTATATGCAAAGTATCATTGAAGAAATTTCCCTTACTGAGGCTTTCTGTCTGTTTCTTATATTTTAATTAATACAGGTTAGTCAATGATAAGCTTATTAAAAGATAAGACGCACAAATTTTCATAACTCATTTTTACTTTTTTATTTGTGACTGTATTTCCAAACATTGCAAAATTTTAAATTGTTTTACAAAGTCTTTGTTTTAAATTAAGCTTACTAAGCATCTTCTAGATACAAAACAGCCACTTTTTTTTTCATACTTTACTTACATTTCAAATGTTTTCTCCTCTCCAGCTCTCTATTTTTTAAAAATTATTTTATTGGATATTTTCTTTATTTACATTTCCCTGCCCTCAAATTACCCTACACTGGGGCATTCATCGAACCTTCACAGGACCAAGGGCCTTTCTGTAAACAACCACTTTACAGGGAATAAAAAAAAAAAAAAAAAGAAAGAAAAAGAAAAAAATGAAGAAATGACACACAATTTTCAATAAGCCTTCTAGTTTTTAGATTATTCATGTGAGGAAAAGTAGGGTGAAACTTTACCCATATTCATAATGAATCCTCATGAACTAATTAGGGCCCAAAAAGATATGAAGGTGGAAGTGGTCATTGTAAAGTAGGAGGGGTGGACAGGGGTTAGCAGTTGACATTGCTGATATTGGGAGCTACAGAAATGGCTTGGAATAAAGAGAACATTCTGTTTCTGACCAGGATATGGACTTCATTCTCAAACCCACATCAGTTACCTCACAAATCCCTAAATGTCCAGTTACAGGGAATCCAGCACCCTCTTCTGGAGCTTACATGTACCTTCACATAAATAGTGCACATAAATGCACACAAGTGCATATAAATAAAATTAAATAAATTAAAAAGAAATGCTAATTGCAGTGGATATGTTCATAAAATGTTATAAATTCATATATAATGTCATTATGAAAATCATTATTATGTACAATTGGTGTATAACAAAATATTTTAAAAGACATGATTTTCTTAAATGAGTCCTCATTATAGAACAGGATTTTTAACATATATATGGATATAGATATAGATATATTCCCCAACAACTCCTTTTAGACCCCCTCATTTTCCTTGTTCCCTTACTTCAAAGCTTGGGAGGCAGAGACAGGCAGATTTCTGAGTTCGAGGCCAGCCTGGTTTACAGAGTGAGTTCCAAGACAGCCAGGGCTATAAAGAGAAACCTTGTCTCGAAAAAACAAACAAACAAACAAAAAAGAGCTGATGGAAAACTTTACGAATGGAAATCATGAAAGTGCTCTTTGATACAGCTTTTTATTTTTTCTTTTCTGGACAGACATCTCAGACCTCTTGTAATCTTGAACACACAGTGACTGTGCTTAACTACATGAAAAAGGATCATGGTAATCCAGTCAACACTCTGTCAGATGGGCAACTGATCCAATGTTGGATTTATGTACATACATGTAACCAAAATGCTTTAAACCACAGATGAATGTATACCAGGTGATTAAAATCTAAATAAAAAAGTCCAAGTTGTGGAAACATGCTGTCTATTTCTCCTCATTATGTCTTTCTGGAAACTACTGCTGAATGTTTCTTTTTATAATTCATTGTATACCATACTAAATAAAGCCTCCCGAATATTGCTCAGTTGTGTGTCTAGCAGGCAAAGCTAAATATATTCTTATTCGTAATCAATGATCACATAAGGAGAATGTTCATCATAGATACCTGCTTTATTTACATGTAAATCAGGAACATATTAAGACAGCCAGGAAAGTATGATACAGATGAGATTTTTCTTCCAAATAAAAGCTATTGAAAACTTTTCTTTAGACAAGTATTGACTTAGAGAAAATTAATTGAGCATGTGTATAATTTGATTCAGAAATAAAGATGCAGCTAAAACTTTGGTAATTAGCTAGATTCCATAATTAGTGTCTATAGTAAAGAGTCTCTTTCCTCTTTTAACAGAAACGGATGTCACTGTAAGACTTAAATAAATTCTAAATGGTAATCAACAGTTGAAGATAGTACAGCATCTAACAACTACACACTATCAATGGGCATATAATGTTCAGGGGTCTATTTGCCTGAATGAAATTTGCTTTAGAAATATTTAAATCTCACTGTATTTTTCTTCCCATTGGTAAACATGTGAGTTTTGAAAACTTATGAACATAATGTTACAGAGACTTGGTATAAAGATTTTTTTTTAGTTCTACTTTCATTATTTAATCTCAGGATCACAGCCAAAAATTATTTGATCTCAGGAAATCATGTATTCTTCAATTGGCAAAGTAAGGTTATTTTTGCTTAAATTATTGAAAGAAGGGCAAAGAGATCATGTGAAAAAGAAAGCAAAAGAAAAGCAAAAATTAAAAAAAAGATGCATCCCATGATGTCTATATAGTAAGTAAGATTCTACTTATTAAGCTTGAATCAAGAGCAAGGACAAAGAGCAAACACCAATTTAGACTTTAGGTCATTTAACTGATTATATTTTATATGTTTTTCACATATTAACATAATGGATATAGTCATTTGCTGTCCCATAATGCACTTTGTGATCAGCATCCTATCCTGCTGAATCTTCCTCTCACCTACCTTCCATCCCAGTTTGCTCCAGCTGTATAAGTCGTACGTAGGTAATCCTGGCTACTGTTTGCTCATGTGTCAATTTCCATGTATCCCTGGAACACTACATCTCAGAGCTCTCATGTCCACCCTCCAACTCTTATACATTCTCTGAATCTGCTTACAAGAGGGTCCCTGTTTTGCAGTGTCCCTTGGTCTTTGGAGTTGGTAACAATACATGTCTAATTCCTGGCAGAGCACTGAGAAGTTACTGCCCCCAACGTTTTTTACTGTTATATGTGTTTCCTTTTAATATTATCCATTGTACAGGGAAGTATCAAGACAGAACAGCCCTCTTCTATGAGTCTAAACTGATTGCTTTTCAGTTGAAGATTAATATTCATATCTATTGCCCATATGTACTTTAAGCTGCTTATTACATCTTGAAACACACACTTTAAACAGCAATTATTATCCACACAGAAAATAGAAATAAAGAACAAATAAAATATGCCTTACTACAAAACATAAACAAAAGTTATAAAGTCAAACACTACTCTCCTAACAATAAATGTCAACATTTTAATACAGTGTTGTAAATTGACAGTCTCCCATACTCGGTAGAAAATTCAAAGGTTAGCATAAAAATGGTCATCTAAAATCAAACAAATCAAGCAGGGAGAAGGAAGAGGAAGTACACAGACATTACAATGCTAATGTTATACTTAAAAGTCAACGTGACAGTGAGAAAGTAAAGCATGATAATCTAAGCAATAGTACTTCCCTAATGAAAATACAAATGGAAAAACATGACAGGAGTTTCTTGTGGTGGTTAATAGTCCTTGTCAGCTTAACAGATCCAGCATCATCTACAAGACAAGTCTCCGCACATATCTGTGAGAGATAACCTAGATTAAGTTAGTTGAAATGGGAAGACCTATTTCAACTGTGGACAACATCCATCCATGTGCTGGCATCTGAAAAGAAGAAAAATGAGAGGTAAAGTGAACAAGAGCATTGATGTCCCTTGGCTTCCTGACTTCCCAGCTGCCCCAAGCTCCTGCCTGTGTTTTCCCAACAGTAGGCTATACGTTGGAACTGAGACAAAGTAAACCTTCCTTAATCTGCCTTTGTTGGATATTTTGTCTCCACAACCAGACATATGACCAATATGGTGAGAAAGTGTGGTTTTGATTACACTCTAGCTGGATTTCTGTGTTTGTGATTAAACAGTCGGATTAAAATTAACGTTGAGGGAGAAAGAAATTATTTGGTTAAAGTTTTAAGTCACAATCCATCATTAAGGGAAATAAAGTCAGGAACTCTGGCAGGAACTTATAGGCAGGCTTGATGACTGACTGCCAGGCCTAAACTCAGTTTGCTTTTTTATTATACAATTTAGGACCATATGACAAGAGAATGGTGCCACTAACAGTGGTCTGAGCACTCTTCCATGAATTAATATTCAAGATAATCCCCAACAGACATGATCACAAGGCCATTCAATCTAGGCTATTCCTAAAATACCACTGTAGATTTAAAACTTTTATTTAAGGTATTAAATTCCTAATCTAAATCATTTATTTTAGCAAGACTCTTATTTTCTATTCACGATCACCTTTCATATGGAATTTGGTTATTCAGTCTTAATACCCTGTACATGGTGACATCTGATCATCCTTGTTAGTATCCAGCAAAAATTCCTTTGGATCCTCAGTATCCTTCTCCTTGAGCTTACCTTCTAATGATTTTATACTCAGTGATTCTTCCAGTGTATTTCTTGCTGATAAATCACCATTCATTTCTACAACTACAATTCAATCTAGTTCCGATAAAGGCATCGTATCCTCCACTGCAGTACTAAATAATTGACATTATAGCATTGACAAATGCAAAACCATTTTATTTTGGGGTTTGAAGCCCAGTACACAATAGCTGTTGTATCCCACCATATTGTTACATACTTTGAAAAATTGGAGACATTTTAATTTATTTTTATTAAAAGTTAATAATATGTTTATCTGTACTTTAGCTTGTATTATCAGAACATAAAACGTTTACATAGAAATTTTGACTCTACTGAAACATTCCTTCCTGGGGAGAGAAAGAAGACTCATAAAGCTCAGAAAGATCATTAAAATTAAAAAGCAGAGGATTCTCAAAAAACAGAATCAGGAATCTCAGACTTTAAAAGAGAGCCAATGCCTCTCTCCCAGGTAACATAGGCAGCACACTGCCTGCTAGAAGGCTGCCTGAAGCTAGAGGAGTCATTGGAATGCAGCCCTTCCTTGTCACTAAGGTTTTTAATCATCTTTCTGTAGTGATACCTTGAGTCACCCATGCTTCTGTGAGCAATCCTAATAAACTCAATGGTTCACCTAGTCAGACTTATGTGGAAAAGCTTCTTTGAACTGTCATTAGGGATCTATTTGGAATTTCTAAACATTTGTTTTTATATCCTTAGGAAACACCATCCTCTAATAATTAATGACAGATACCCACAAATAGAGACACAAATGTGTATGTGATATATGACAACCTAATAAGATGCTTTTAATTGCTATTAAGTTATAATGCATGAAAATTAAAGTCAATTAAGGATGCATATTCCTGTTGTCTTAGTCAGGGTTTCTATTCCTGCACAAACATCATGACTAAGAGGCAAGGTGGGGAGGAAAGGTTTTATTCAGCTTATACCTCCATGCTGTTGTTCATCACTAAAGGAAGTCAGGACTGGAACTCAAGCAGGTCAGGAAGCGGCAGTTGATGCAGAGGCCATGGAGAGATGTTCCTTACTGGCTTGCTTGCTTCTCTTGGCCTGCTCAGCTGGTTTTCTTATAGAGCCCAAGACTATCCAGCCCAGAGATAGTACCACCCACAAGGGGCCCTCCCCCATTGATCACTAATTGAGAAAATGCCTTACCATTGTATCTCATAGAGGTATTTTCTCAACTGAAACTCCATTCTCTGTGATAACTCCAGCTTGTGTCAAGTTGACACAAAACCAGCCAGTACATCTATGTATAGGGATTTTGGATTTGAATATGATCGTGTTAACATTTGTAATTACTGAGAAAAGAATGGTTATTCAATACCTAATGGTATTTTTGAAAAGGTCCCATTTCTTTCCCTAAAGCAGTAAATAAGCCACAGTTATCACTTGTGAATCAATAAAAAGATGACTCCTGAAAAGGATGAAGTCCAAAGATAAATGTAGCAACTTAAAGAAAATATGAATGTATTTCTCATCTCCTGTGAAAGGGCAAATTTTCTCTACTGCTACAAATATGGAAATGAATAAAACACTGACACTCCCTGGTTGGTTTCAGCATGTATGCATACTGCACATTTAGGGAAAGCTTACAGTGTGAACATATTCACAGAACAAACTCTTTTATGGGTGAATATAACAAGAGCTGATAAGATTATGGTGTATGGACAAGTTGATAATTGTACCTTGATAAAGGAGCTGAAATACAAGTGTTTGACCTTATAAGTTGCCATGACTTTTCTGATGCAATATTTCTTTACAAGTTAATTATAGAACCTTGAAATGCATAACATTCCCCAAAATTTCTATTCTAGTAGTCAAGTGCCATATCTTATATATATTTAATTTTCATTATTATTTTAACACACTGGAGTATTTAAAAATCAAAACATGAAAAATATATGATTAAAGAATTTATTTTCCATTGATAAAATAAAATATTTTGTAGTTATTAAATGTCAGGTCATGGAGATGGAGCTATGGCACAGTAGTTAATAGCACTGGCTCCTCTTGTAGAGTACCTGGGATAAATTTCCAGCACCTTCACAGTGGCTCACAACCATCTGTAACTCAAGTTCCAGATTATCTCAACACCACATTCTGGCCTCCACAGTCACCAGGTTATGCATGTAGTGTATAGTCATACAGAGGCAAAACATGCTTATCCATGAAATAAAAGGTTAACAATTCTGGTCTCCAAATAATATACAGATATGAAAAGTAATTTGGGATTGACATAGGTAGGAAACTAAGAACTAAGAAGCATAACTGAGTCACAGTAGGCTCATTTTTAGTTTGTTGGAAACTACATACTTACTTATACTATAATTGGACTGCTTTACATTCTCACCAGCATTGTCTAATAAGGCATCCCTTTTGTCTATAACCTTACCACCAATCCATGTTATTTTCTTGTTTTTAAGTATTTTATATTTTTACTTATTTATATAGTGCATGTGTAGGTCTGAGTATAAATTGCATGAGTCCATTCTGCCCTTCAACTCTCAGTTCCCATTTACCACTAACCCAGACCAGATACATGCCTTTCTACTTTATCATTCACTATAGGTTTAGAATCTACATATTTAATTTGGTATAAAAGAGAAAGTACTCACTACATGTTTATTTTGGTTTTGTTTTCATTCATATGTCATTTCTTTCTTTTTTGTTATTTAATCTTTTATTTATTTATTTATTTACACTCAAGAATTTATCCCCTCATCCACCCTCCAACTGTTCCACATCCCATACCTCCTCTCCACCCCTCTCTCTCCAAGAGGACGTCCCCACCCTCCACCCAACCGGACCTCTAAACTCCTTGGGGCCTTCAGTCTCTTGAGGGTTAGGTACTTTTTCACTGACTGAACCCAGACTTGGCACTCCACTGCTGTATATGTGTTGAAGGCCTCATATCAGCTGGTATATGTTGCCTTGTTGGTGGTCAAGTATTTGAGAGATCACAGGGGTCCAGATTAATTGGGACTGCTGATTCTCCTTCAGGGTTGCCCTCTTCCTTAGCTTCTTCCAGCTTTTCCCTAATTCAGCCACAGAGGTCAACAGTTTCCCAAGTGGGACTGAGGATCACCTGGAACCTTCATCTTGATCTCAAGCTTTACTACAGATTAATAGTAATAAAAACTGCATGGTATTGGTACAGAGACAGACACATTGATCAATGGAATAGAGTTAGTGACTCAGAAATAAAACCACACACTTACAGACACTTGATCTTTGTCATAGAAGCCAAAACTGTACAATAGATAAAAGAAATCATCTTCAATAAATGGTGCTGGTCTAATTGGCTATATGTATATAGAAAAATGAAAATAGATTCATATTTTTCACCTTGCACAAAGCTCAAGACTAAGTGGATCATAGACTTCATCATAAAACCAGATATAATGTATCTAATAGGATAGAAAGTAAGAGAGAGCCTTGAACTCATTGGCATAGGGGAAATTATCCTAAACAGAATTCCAATGGCTCATGCTATAAGATCAAGAATTGATAAATGGGACCTCAAACTGGAAAGATACTGTAAAACAAAGGACATAGTCAATAAGACAAATAGGAAACCTACAGATTGGGAAAAGTCTTCACTAACCCCACATCCAATAGAGGGATAATATCCAAAATATATAAAGCACTCAAGAAAACCAAACAACTCAATCAAAAAATGGGGTATAGAATTAAACCAAGAATTTACAACAGAGGAATCTTGAATGTCTAAGAAGCACCTAAAGAAATGTTCAAAGTCCTTAGTGATCAGATAAATGCAAATTAAAATAACCCTAAGATTCCACCTAACACCAGTCAGAATGGCTAAGATAAAAAAATTCATGTGACAACCCATGTTGGCTAAGATGTGAAGAAAGAGGAACAATCCTTCATTGTTGGTGGGATTTCAAACTGGTACAACCACTCTGGAAATCAATCTGGAGGTTCCTCAGAAAACTGAACATAGTGTTACCTGAGGGCCCAGCAATAACACTCTTGGGAATATACCCAAAAGATGCCTCACCATGCCACAGGAACACATGTTCCACTATGTTCATAGCAGCCTTGATTGTGATAACCAGAAGCTAGAAACAACCCAGATGTCAGACAACAGAAGAATGGATAAAGAAAATGTGGTTCAGTTACACAGTGGAATACTTCTCAAGTATTAAGAATGAGGACATCCTGAGTTTTGTAAGCAAGTGGATGGAACAAGAAAATGTCATCCTGAGTGATTCATCTTAGACCCAAAATGACATGCATGGTATGTACTCACTAATAAGTCAATATTAGCCAAAAAGAAAAAAAAGTACAAAATACCCAAGATACAGTCCACAGAATCCTCTACAAGTTTTGATGGCACTTTTGAGTAGATGATGGGATATAAATATAATTTTAAAATAATGCATAAGAGATAAGAATGGCTGCATTTGTAAGAATATAGAAGGATTTACAAATGACAAAGAGTAACAGATGCCTCAGGGGTTAAGGGAACATACTACTCTTTGAGGGGATCCAAGTTCAAGTCCCATCATCTGTACCACACAGCAGTTATAACCCTAGTTCCAGGGGACTTAATGCTTCCTTCTGGTCTCTGATAGTACTGCACTCATGTGCATATTATGGCACATACACACACACACACACACACAAACACACACACACACACACACACACACACTTAGAAATTAAATAAAATTTAAAAATGACTGTTATCCAACACATTATTAATCTCCTATACCTGGGAAGCTGAGGTAAGATGTTGGAATCCACAAGGCCAGTCTGGGCTACATAGTAAGACACTAGTCTTTAACAACTGCGGGAAGTGACAATTGCTTGGTGAATTACCATCTATTCTTCACTTTAATATGTATCAATATGTCTTATGAAGTAGAACTCAGAGAAGCAAAATTATAGTATGAACTGATTTCCCTCACAATCTCAGATTGCTCTTTCTACTGACCCTATACCACGCCATGGCATATTCCATATTCAAGTGACATATATTGAGGGAAAGAGAAGGACCTTCTGCCCAGTTCTATGCTTACTAGACTCTTTCTCTATTCATATAGTAGGTAAGCAGATAGGGATGCAGGGAAATATGGAAATCCAGACAGGCCTTGTTTGCAATGGGATTTAATTCTTCATAGATTAAATTGAAGGTGAGCAGGATAAGAGAGTAACTCATATAATTCTAGGAACTCACACTCTTGCCAATGAAAAATCTCCAAATCTCCTACCTCTAGAAAGTGTCATGGTAGCTTGTGCTCTACGGGAGTCCTTTGCAGTTCACTATAGGGTGTGTCTTCTCTCTGCACCTTGAAGCGTTGTTAGCATGCTCCATCATGAACACAGAATGTCTTTGATGAAAAATCAATAAATGTTCCTGTTCTGTTTGTGAGCTGACAAGAGTTTTTACCTTTTCAAAGTGTTAAGACAAAGGCAAAGGCACAAAAGAAAAAGAAAAGAAAAAAGAAAGATGAGAAAGTGAGAAGAAAAAGGAGAAAGAGAAGGAGGAGGAACAACAGGAAGAGAAATTGACAGTTTGTTAGAGAAAATGCAAATGGACCATAAAGCCAGTCATTTGTCCTGGTGCTGATATAGCTATTTGACTCCCTTAGCATGCAGTAATCCCTCAAGAAACATGTACAGAATGTATGCATGACTGATGGTTCAGAACATCTGGAATTCAGAATACATTAGATCACATGGTTCCAGATGTAGATGCAGACCTCAGTGACATGCTGAGAAATGTGATCTTCCTTGAATATTTGAAAGAATACCAAATTTCACCATTTGTCAGAGAGGGCATTTACTGTAGTAGACAGTGGGTAAGACAGAGACTCACATTGCTCACAGTGCTGAGAATAGGTGACTGAGAAGTACACAACCTCAAATATGACATCTATTTTACTCTGCCCATCAAGATTCAGGAGTCGTCTGGAGAGAGAGAACAATTATAAGATCCACAGCTCAGGGTAGGCTGTTGAGAAGCAGCATCTTCTAGATGTGGCAGTGGTTCTCATGAACTCACAACAGCTGTTGATGCCAACACAAGACCTGTGAAGATCAATACAGTGAACATTTCAGCATTAATTGTGAAGGGACTCATGACTTTCCACCCCTATCAGAAAGTTACTGGGAGCTGAGAAAGAAGGATCAGTTTTTAGTTGTGGCCACTCCCAGATGCCTCTCAATCTTGTGGATAATGCCTGATCCACATATATATGTATAACAATACTTGGACTCAGTGGAATATAAAGAGGAAGAAGTTGAGAGGGAGACATGACTAAGAGAGATTGGAAGCAAAGAGAATGGTTGGAGAATATTAAAATACAACCCACACATGCAAGAAACCCTCAAATAACAAGTTTAAAAGGATGAAAAATGAAAAATTGCCTCTATTGCAATTATATAGTGGTAGAAATGGTTCACTTTTATACAATGTCATATTTCATCCATAAATGGAAGAAAATAAGAGATATTTTTGTATGTGAAAACTAAGGAATTATTTACCATGAAAATGTAATAGTTTCAAATAAAAAGACATATTAAAAATAATCAAACAGTGGCATTATTCATTCATTCATGCTACTTCTGAACACTCATGTCCTATGTAGGTTTACTAAATGAGTAATGACCACACAGTAGTATGATCTATTTCATCTCAAACTGACAAGTAGCTATACATATGAGTGAATAGTAAACCCTATAAAAATATGAAACAGAATCATCTGTCACACCCAATGGATCCTAAGTGTGAGGTTCAAGTTACTTAATTTTCTGTAGCTATAACTTCATCCATAAATGAAAATATTAATCATATACATTCCACAGCTCTGTGAGGACCAAATGAGCTGAGAGTGGAAAAAGCTTCAAACAGATCAGCAAATATTAATCATCAATGGGTGTTAGCAACAGTGTTAGTAACCCATAAAATGAAAATAAAAGAAATGGTGTGTATAGCATTATCTCTCAGATTTTTATAGGATTGGGAAAAAAAATCACAAACATGTCTTTGATGCACAGAAACAACAAATTTATTATAGAGAGGATGAGAGTAGAAATTGATGTCTTCAGTGTCTTTAACAATGATGTAAACTCATATAATTTCATTATTTATAACCTCTAAATATGGACTTAGGTTGTATATATCAATATGTAAATCAATATATGCATATATAGCATGTATATATTATAAATATTTAATAACTATATAAGAAGTGGTCATGAATCAGAGTGTGAGGATGGAGAACCAGAGGGAGTGGATGAGCAGAGATAGTGCAAGTGCAGTGAACTTAATAAGGAGTTATTAAAATAATTATAAATCCACAAGAATTTTTACATATGTAATATATTTTATTTAACATATATTAGCTTAAGGACAATATTGTTCTAACCATGAATTAATCCAAGGACTTTTCCTCACTCAGAAGACAGCCTATGCTAACCATTAAAATTATCTTTTCTTGCTTGGATATTCTGCAGTTCAAGCATGATATGTGTGTATATGAATTGGATCCTATGTTGCATTCTTTTAGCTTTCTGGATCTGTGGTTTGGTGTCTAATTAACAATCTGGTAATATTCTTAAAATTGGACACTTCAGTGACTCCTTTTCACTCCAATGGCATTTCAATCAGCTGAGTTCACCAACATCCTATTCAATGTTTTGTGTTTCATTTTTGGATATCTTAATTTATAAAACTCTAGCTTCATTGATACATTCCCAGAAGAGTCCAGACTTTATTTCCTGTGGGGTGCTTCATTGGTTATTTATTAAGTATGTATGCATGCATATGTTTTCATGCTTATGCAGATAAGCATGGACACATGTACATACATGCCAGAAACTATCCTGATTTGTATTTCTCAATCATTTTCCACTTAATTTTTATGGCAAATCTCTCCCTATATTTGAGACCTACTAATCAGACTAGAATGGTAGTCAAGGTCCCAGGGATCCTTCTATTCTACTACCTACCAGAAGAATGACTACATTCACTAGCATGCTTTTCTTTTCTTATTACTTCAAGTTTTTTACAGTCCAGAAGGTGGGTTTTAACAGCTGTCTTCCTGGATCATAAAAACTTGATAAACCCTCTTATCCATGAGGGCAGAGCTGGTTGCAAAGAATAATCCTTTGGACCTATTGATAATTACTTTTTGACTAACTCTTCCTTTGTCAGAAAAATGACTTTGTTTATATGATTCTTTTTATTTTGTTTTGGTTCTCAATTTACACACACACACACACGTACACATGTACATAAGTAAACACATACATATACATGTATGAGCAAATGCATATTGAAGCAGTGTACATGCATTCATGTATACAAATACAATACACTAATGCATACAATGTGCACACTTACACAAAATATGAACACATATGCACACACACACACACACTGATTCTTGACCATGAACAGTCAGAAAGGATGCTGTGTAACTACTAGAAATTTTGCCCTTTCATGCTCAAGATATTGCGCAAACTGTTAATTTAAGTAAAGGTACTTTGGTTTCAGATAAACTAATTTCATTTATTATTCTCTGCATTTTCCAGTGTCTGAAAGTTAAAGTTTCAGGATTGGTTTGGTACCTCAGTTGTCTGAAGATCTCTAGAAAACTCCGTGATTTCTATGTTGCTGTTTATCTTGTGTTAAAACAGCAGTTTTCACCTTGAGGTCCTTTTCCTGTTGCATGCAATTGCTTATTCTCACAATAATAGAAAAGACTCAGCTTTTAAAAAATACATTTTTTCTTATTAATTGTTTATGTAATTTTACATGTATAGGTGTTTTAATCTGTATACGATATGTGTGCCTGGTCTCCTCAAAGGCAATTAGATGGTATCAGATTCCAAAAAGCAAGGCACATATGTGGCCACATATGTGGGCTACATATGGGTGCTGGAAATAAACTTGAGTACTCTGGAAGAAAAGCCTGTGCCTTTAACCACTGACCCATCTTTAAAGGCCTGACAGTCACTGCTTAAAAATAAAGAAAAGAGATGAAAGATCAAATGCATGTACTTGATGAAAACCCATTTTCTAATAATTTTCAGGGCTTTTGAGATTGCTAAGTTGATAAAGGCCAAGCCTGAGGACTTAAGTTTATTCTCAGGCCCAGTTGATGAAAGAAGAGAACTGACTTCTCTAAGTTACCACTCTCACCTTTACACACACACACACACACACACACACACACACACACACACGCATGCACAACACATATACACAAATAATAAATGCATAAATCTATACAAAATACAAAAAAATGAATTACTTAACAAATCTTTTGTATGTGTAGGCGCATACGGAGGGTATGTGTAAGTATTTGTGAGTGCAAGCATGCTGTGCTGTGGAAAGCGTTTAGAGGTCAGAGGACAACCTCACATGGATTCCTTGCCTTTCACATTACCTTTCATAAAGGGTCTTGTTACTTGCTGCTCCAATCTTATCCTAGAATACAGTAACACCAATTAGGTTTGTCAAAGGGATCTGAACTCAGGTCTTCATGCTTGTTCAGAAAAGAGTTTACAAAGTAAGCAAACCCCACAAACCTGTTTGTTTTTGCAGTATTCTACAGTTTTCAAATTTACCAAATTTCCATTTTCTGATTACAAATGGATTTCAAGGTTTTCTAGACCTTCATGCTAAGACATAGTGTATAGCTAGATAAGAATTTTGGAGAAAATAGACCCACTGTAGCTGCTGGCTCATGTCTAACATTGAGTGAACATGTGTGGTATCTTTTAATTATTCAGTGTCTCAGATTCTCAATATGTGACATGAGTACAATATCACAAGTTTGTGAAACTGGTCTCACAATAGAGGGATAAACACAAGCCACATAGTACCTTAAATAAATACCTTGCTATGGTCTTTGGAATAAGCAATCAAGGAACCTTTTCATACTTTCAATCTGTGAGAACAGATGCAATTTATTATTTATTTCCTTTAATGAAAGCAGAGTCTGAGCAGCTCATCATCTCCTCAAGTGGGTCAATTAACTATTCTCACCATCTGCATGGCCAGTGGTCTTATCCCTTGCTTCTAATCACATACAATGGCCTGTCAGTGTGGCAGAGATCTGAGGGTTCTGGAAGGGCACCAGCCTGGAGAATATCTGGCTGTGAGAAAATACCAGCAAAAACAAAAAAAGTAAATATTTAGAGAGAATTAAACATGCAATGTTTAAAATCATTTTTGCAAACCATATCTTTGGCTTGTGCTAATCATCAGCTCAGCACATAAATGTATCACATTGGCCTGAATGACACTCTTTCCTCTCTGAAATCAAAGCATCCTTTGTGTGAGGGATTTCACAGTTGATAAGGATCAAAACTGACCTTCATCACCTACAGTAGCTTGTATTAATGTTGGATATTTGTTTAAAGGAAAGCACATGTGTATGTCTGCTGTAAAAGATGTTGTATATCTAAGCAGGATAGTAATAGCTGCCTGATTTGATCTACATAATTAACTCATTTCTGAAAAGACAGGTGACTTAATTTTGAATGATGAAAGAGAGTCATAATACTGTGCTTGTGATGGTTTATAAATGCTTGGCCCAAGGAGTGGCACTATTAGGAGGTGTGGTCTACTTAGAGTAGGTGTGGCTTAGTTGGAGTGGGTATGGCCTAGTTAGAGAAAGTGTGTTCACTCTGGGAATAAGCTTTGAGACCCTCCTCCTAGCCATGTGCAGGCCAGTCTGCTCCTGGCTTCTTTTGGTTAATGTAGAACTCTCCACACCTAAAGTGCTATGCCTGCCTGGATTGCTGCCTTCCTGCCATGATGATAATGGACTGAATTCTGAACCTATAAGCCAGCCCTATTTAAATGTTGCCCATTATGAGTTTCTGTGGTAATGATGTCATTTCCCAGCAATGGAAACCCTAAGACAAAGCTATTGAAGAGACTTTTGCATTTACCACATGGCACGTTCTCGTGTCTGTATCCAATGCCATCATCTACTTCATACCCGCCTTTTCCCACAGTAAAGACAGTGGAACTTTAATTATAAAATAAAATTTCTGGTTCAGCTTTGGATTCTAGAAAATTGTGTGCAATGTGCAAAATTTAACAGTATCTTAAAATGTTTTTCACTGTACTTATTTTACTTTTTAATTATCATGAAAAATGTGCATATTCATAGGCTCTAATTTGTAATGGCCAAGTTGCAGACCTGAGAATGTCTACTAGCTTAAACTTTTACTGAAGTGTGTGTTTGTGGGTAGTAATAACACTCTTCCAGCTATTTTAGCATGCAATACATATACTCATGATAGAACATAAAACAAATGACTTATAGTAATAACCTTTTCTAGTTTTGTTTCTGTGATAACTAATAAACATGTCACCAATGTTTGTATTTGTGCTTCTTAATAGCTTGTGATGCTCAATATTTTATTGCTTATTTTTAGATCATTTGCGTATAATTGTTAGACAATGTCTGTTGATGACGTTGCCTAGTATAATCCTCAATTTATTTTATTACGTTGTCTGTATTAGTTAGATTCCTTACTGTAAGACATTGTGGTTTTTGTATACTATGTGATTCAGATATGAAACATGCAATCATATTCTCCCACTTGCTTATCTTTTTATAAAAGGTCTGTGTAGCCCGTCCTATCCTGGAACTTGCTATGTAGACCAGCCACAGAAATATGCCTCTCACACTCTGTAGTGCTGAGATAACAGCATGCACACCCCTGCCTAGTTTCATTTTGCCTCCTTTTTTCTTCCTTTTCTTGCTCCTCTTTCTGAAATGTTGAAAAATATTTATTCAATATGACCACACTGAAAGACAATCAAAGAAATCCAGTGACTTCCTGACCCCAAGTCCATAATCAAGGATATATCATGATGCTTAGGGTTAAATATAGGCCACACACAGGTAGGAGTTCATAGTTAAGTGATATTGATCAGGGCTTATTCCCAGTGATTGTTGGCCTTGTCTCTGTGTCTGCTTATCATTTTGCCTTTGAGGTCTTATACAAACTTTTCTCCTCTACACCAAACCCACAAAGATTTTCCTCCATGAATTCTGATTGAAGTTTCAGTAAATTTGTTTCAACATTTAGAAGTTTATCTGTTTTCAGTTTATTTTTATACATGCTCAGAGAAAATGTCCTAATCCTCTTCTCTCATATGTGGACCTGTGGTAATACCAATAATACTTACTGAAGCATTAGTCCAGTCCACATTATTGCATTTATTGGCACATTTATCGACAACTTTATCAAAACTTAGTTTGTTGGAGTACATGGAATGACTTCTGAGAATTATGTCTGTTTTTATTTTTTGTTCTGTTTTGTTGTTTGTTTGTTTTTCCAGACAGGGTTTCTCTGTATAGCCCTGGCTGTCCTAGAACTTGCTCTGTAGACCAGGCTGGCCTCGAACTCAGAAATCCACCTGCCTCTGCCTCCCAAGTGCTGGGATTAAAGGTGTGTGCCACCACTGCCTGGCTATGTCTGCTTTTAAGCTAGTACCATTTTATGATATTTATGCTGTCTGGTAGTTATAACCTTGTATATGTTGTATGTGTGTTTATGCTGTTTTCTAACTCTAACCTTAAATATGTTGAGGTCAAATGGTCTAATGTTTCTAGCTTTGTCCTCTTCATTCAAGATTACTTTGGATTTGTTGTTGTTTGTGGTTCAAAATAAAATCTAAAACTTTTTTTTTTTAATGTATTTGACTTTTTTCTGCATGCATTCGTGTTTTGCCTGCATGAGTGTCTGTTATGTGGGTGTAGAATCCCCTAAAACTGGAGTTAGAGACAACTGTGATCTGCTGTGTGGGAACTGGGAATTAAACCTGGCTTCTCTGGAAGAGCAGCCAGTGTTCTTAATCACTAAGCCATCTCTTCAGCCTCAAAACTCAAACTTTTAAATTTCTCTGAGACATGCCACTGACTGCATGAAAGATTGTACTAATTTTTAAAATTTCTTTGCATGTTGTAAACATGTAAAATTGTTAATTCTTCCAACAGACAAATACTGGCTGCTTTTTCATTTATTCATGTCTTCTCCAACTCTTCATTGATTTCTGAAGTTTTTAATTGTAGAATTCCTTTTTTATCAAATATGTGTTTAAGTGATTTTGGTTTTGACTGCCATGAAATTATATTTTTATTTCTATTTTGACTAGCTTGCTCTTAGGATTTACCTAGCAATTTATACTTTTCCTAATGTTGTTTGGACTCAAGCTTTATACCTTGCTACGAACTTTATTTTATTGATTGGTTCTAACATATTTTAGTAGAGTCTTTAGAATGTTTATATATAATATCACACTATCTGTAGTTAGGAGTGATTTAACTGCTTTCTTTCAGATTTTAATGTGATGTGATTTTTTTTCTTCTCTTAATTGCTTTGGCAATTATCCATTCCTTTGCTTCTGAATGATGGTTTTAATAGGAAAGTATTTTTGTTTTAACAATTTTGTCTTCTCCTAGCACTTGGAAAACATCATCATGGAACTTCCCCAGTGCTTTCTGAGCAGAAACTGGAGCCTAAGACACACGACATTTCTCTCTACTCATTAATTTTACTATTTTGTATTCTTTTGCTTTGTTTCCTTTGTCATTGACAAATTTAATTGCATTACAGTGCATTTATTGAATTTGCACTTTAAATGTGACTTTTATCCTTTCTACATGAAGGTGTTTGTATGTGTAAGAAGAGTGGAAAGTTTTCTGGTAATGTTTCTTTATCTAAGCTTGCCTCCTGTTCCCTCCCCTTCTTTCCTTCTGTTTCCTTCCTTTCCCTGCTCTTCCTTCCCTCTTTCTACTATCTCTTCTCTCCCTCCCTTGACAAACTTTGTCTTTCTCTCCTTTATATTTTTCTGGTTTTTGTTGTTGTTGTTTTGCTTGTTTGTTTGTTGAGATGATTTTTATAATTCATGCTGACTTGTAACTTGCCATTTTCTGTGGATGTCCCTGAACTCCTGACCCTGCTACTAAAACCCATGGAGTACTAAATACACAGTTTCATGGCCCTGCACATTTCTGTTCATTCCTTTTCTCCCCTGCACCTATTTATTTCCCAATATCTTCATGTTACTTCATAAAACTTACCAGTATCTTTAACATTCTACAAATCTTTACACTTTTTTTTTATTTTAATTTTATGTTTTCTCCATTATACTTTGAGCTTTTAAGGTTTTTGTATTCTGCTGGGCCAGTTCTTCATTTATAGCTCTGTTGCACCTTTCAATGCAATCCTTTAATGGTCCTTTAATGGGCCTCCAGATCTCTATATGGAGATTGGTAGAATCTTACAGCAGTTACTTTAAGACATAGGAGGAGAGACAGAGATTCTCTGTGTAGCCCTGACTGTCCTGGAACTCACTCTGTAGACCAGGCTGGCCTCGAACTCAGAAAGCTGCCTGCCTCTGCCTCCCGAGTGCTGGGATTAAAGGCGTGCGCCACTACTGCCCGGCTAACATAGGAGGATCTTGAATGTAAGAACAGGGATGCCGCAAAATCCAGACTCTCCATAGACTTTGTTGTGGGCTGGACCATGGCCTTGCACTAGTGGTGCAGTAGGGCATGCTTCTCTGACAAAGTTCTGGGCAGTTAGGAAAGTTGTTTTAGTAAAGCAAGAAGGCGCAGAGTCAAGACTGGGGCTTCTTGTATGGGTTGTAAGATGGAAACTGGTAAGTTAAACATGGAGGCTCAGACGATAGCTCCTTGGCTATTAGAAATGCTCCAATTTCTCCTTGTCCCCTAAACAAGCAAGAGAACTTCAGCTGAAGGGAGCAGCTTCCTAAACTCAGGATAACCTTCAGGCCCCTAGACAAAATCTGCATTGACAGGCAGAACAACCTACCTGCCAAAACAGTAGTGCCCACAATTTCTTCTGAATATTTTATCAGGTAATTTGGAATGCGCCGCAAATACCAAGTGAGTCTGCAGCCAGGCTTATCAAGGAACAGAACTCTTTCCAGGCTTGAGACCACGAAGCTACCAGATGGCTCTTCCAAACAGTTGCATGTGTGTGCTCTCAAAACGAACATGAACATATACATCTTGGCATCCTCTCGAGTCCTCTACCATTTACACAAATCTGTGGCTCCCAGTAAGAATCTATTGTCTGCATATGGTTTATGAATTATTTTTCAGAAATATTACATGTATTTATTTATTTTCTATGAATGTACACATACCAGGGCACTCACATGGAGATCAGAGGACAACCTGGATTTGGGGTTGGTTTTCTCCCTTTCCCATGCAGGTCATGTGGATTGAACTCACCTATACAGATGGAAAGAATGCACCTTTACCCCCATACCCATCTGACCTATCCAAACATTATTTTTCTATGGAAGCATTTGAGCAGATATAAGCAGTTCCATTTTGCTGGTGATATCACCCTCTGGCTTTCCATTTTATTTTTTAGTTTGTATATATTATTTTGCAATATTTGCATAGGACACTAACTTATTTAGGTATCAGGAATGAAGAGTGGAATAAATTTAAAAGCTCCTAATAAGATTATATTTTAAAAGAATTAAATAATATACTTATAAAACATAACAGTTGTTACTTCCTGTTCCTGTTAACCAATGCTTGTAAAATTTGTAAAGGATTCCTTCCTTCCTTCCTTTCCTCCCTCCCTATCTCTCTCTCTCCCTTCTCTTCCTTTGTTCTTTGTTTCCTGTATGCTTACATACTCAGTCCTATTCATGGAGAGTGTGTTTGGTGGGGACACTGACCACTTGGACATGACCAGCTATGTTCTGGTTGTTTTCTTGGATCTCAAAGTCTTGCTGCTCTCTCTTCTGAGATGTTTCCTGAGCCTTGGATGGAGGGGGTACTGTTATAGGGATTTGCTCTTAAAGAATGAATCATGCCCTGAGAAAGCAGACCTTACTAATTCTCAAAAGAACTGAAATATTTGTCAAAATCCTTTCAATGTGATTGAGTATATGTATCAACGTTGTGTTAGAGACCAACCAAAAGCCCTGCCAGGCTTTTTAGTCACTGCTTTCTTCTGTAGGTCTTAGAGTTACATAGGGCACATACGTATTATGTTTCAAGTAATTCAACTGTGTGCTATCCTCAAGCAGTTTGACAAACTCCCTTGTTTTCAGTTGCAAATCCTCTTCAAAATTACCCCTCAATTTCCAGCTATTCTTGCAGCCTTGGAATTGAAGCTCTGATTTCATGGCTAAGAAACATTCCAATTTTCTGCTTGAGCTCACTTCCTCTGCAAGACTTCCAAGAGTGAGTCCTCCCAGAGTGATCTGCTGTCACACAAAGGGCTGAATTTGCACACTACTGTCACAGAACGATGGGGGTCCCTCTGGTACCTGCCTGCAATCATGGCTGCTAATGCTTTCAAAATGATAGCGTCTATGTTTTTCTTTACTTTCTGCATTTGTCAGTTAATCTATGTTTATTAAAATATGTTATAATTTTTTATTTAATAATTTACTTCTGTAACTTCTTTTGAATTAGGGAAGGAAATTTAGGCGTGAAAATAGAAAAACAAATACGATCAACCTGTTGTGTCTCCACACAATTTCCTCTTTTTCAACATTTTACATCAATGTCTTTTAATAGTTTATAGTCTATAGTTTATAGTTAATGTCTAATAGTTTGTAGCTATTGAAGAAATTGTATTAATAAGCTATTGTTAACTAAGCCTACATCTCAGAGTTCATTGTGTGTTATGCAGTTCTTCAAGCTTGGCCATATGCATAGTCGAATAATGACCACCTAAGTCATTTAAGTTTTGTACAGTAAGTTTGCTGTACTAAACATCTATTTCATTGAATGATGGATTAGTCCATATCCCTCAAATCTTAGAAAACTATACGACCTTTTCTATAGCTATATTCTGCCTTTAAATCATATAATGGTGATTCTTTCTGCAATGGCTTCTTGTGTAGCAATCTGCATTAAGTATTCTGTCAGGATTTTTTTTTTTTTTTTTTTTGTAGCACAATATTATTCGGGACTGAGTAATAGTCCACACTGTCTTCCACCCAAGTTAACTTGGAGACGCATCAAACAAGACAGAATATATGCATAAGAGTTTAAGCATAAATTGCTTGGATAAATAAAACTATGTTCATGATTTTAAAAATTTACTATGAGAGAAAGCGATTAGAACTCCATTTTCCTCATACTCCATAAAGAGAAAGCATATGACTATAGAAGAATTTCACTATCTGCAAACTATAAACACCATAACCCGACTGTTGACATGAATTTTCCTTCTAGCTTATATATGTATGAGAAAATAAGTTCCTGTTCTGTTAGCCACTCAACCTTAAGAATATTTTTTATACTTTTCACAAAAGAGTGTTTCTAAGACTGTGTTGTCTCAATCAAGTGTAAAAGTCCTTAACATCTTCAGGAAATATAAACCTTTTACCCACAAACATAGACGGTCAGTGCATTAATATACACTTTGCTTGGTTTATTTTATCAGGTTTTATAGATTTTCTCACATACATTTTATATAAATTTAATTAAACATAAATGACTCAAAATTTGAGATTTTCTATAAATGAAAAATTGGTACCAGCATAGTAGGATATTCTTGTGACAAACTGACCCTCTTTTGGGGAGGACTGTGGAAGGACTTTGGAACTTTGGGCTAAAAGATTCATTCAGTGTTAAGAGCTCTTTGGGATGTTGTGTAGGATCTTGGAAGTTAATGTTGAGAACAGTGCAGAAGATGGAGGCCAGGCTTATGAAATTTCAGAGGGAAGATTAAAGACTCTTATCAGGGCCATTGCTATTTTGACTGTGAAGATTCTGTAGTTTTGGTTAGCTGGGGCTGAAGAAATCAGCTGTGATTAATAAGATACGAGAACTACTATAGTAAAACCATTGCATTGCTGGGACTATTGATGCTGGTTAGCTGGAGCTAATAAGATATTAGCGGTGATTAAGAAGAGACCAGCATCATTGAGGTGAAATCTTCTGAGAAGTGTTTTCTGAGAGCATAGAGACTGTAGTCCAGAGATAGCCAAGGTTGTACCTTTTGCGGTGGCTGGACTTGGTAATGTGTAAGAGTCACCCAGGTGGTACTGATTTTGAAGGCACGAAGGAATCGTGAAGAGCAGCTGAGGCCTGGGCACTGTGAAAGGCGTGGAAGGCCATTGGTGAAGTTGCAGCCTCAGTTGCAATTGACAGCCCAGGATTGAAGGGGTCATGCAAAGTAGTTGAGGCTTGGCACCATGAAGAGAGCTTATGAGAGGCTGTTGATAAGCCTAGTTGCATCGGAAGACAGCAGTATTTTGGAGATGCCAATACCGTGAAAGGACCACCAAGAACAGCAGCAGCTGTGGACTACAGGCATCTGGAGCCTAGAAGACAAGGTGTGTGCTACAAAGGGCAGAGCTGGAGAAGTGACTCAAGCCCTTGAGGGAATCCAGAAGAATGTGAGTGAAACCCAGACATTGGACAGTTGGAGTTTGATTTTGATTTTGATTGTGACTGTGGCCTGATATTTTTCCTTCTTGAAGAAAGAAGGTAGTTTAGTGGAGCCCACAGTTAAGAGAATATGAATATTTAAAAGACTTTGAATTTTAAGAGATTGGATGTTTAAAAGGGACTGAAATGTTAATATGTAAGAATTTGCAAAGACTGTAGGACTTTTAAAGTTATTTAGATTTTGGGGATGAATAAGGAAGTAAGGGTCGAGGCTTATTGGTGATGTGTTTGTGTGTCAAGTTGACAAGGGGTCAATTGTACTGGCTAGTTTTATGTGTCAACTTGACACAAGCTGGAGTTATCACAGAGAAACGAGTTTCAGTTGAGAAAATTCCTACACGAAATCCAGTGGTAAGGGATTTTCTCAATTAGTGATCAAGGGGGGAGGGCCCCTTGTGAGTGGTACCATCTGTGGGCTGGTAGTCTTGGGCTCTATAAGAAAGCCGGCTGAGCAAGCCAGGAGAAGCAAGCCAGTAAGGAACATCCCCCCATCAACTCATCAACTCCTGATCTCTGACCTGCTTGAGTTCTAGTCCTGACTTCCTCTGGAGATGAAAGCAATGTGGAAATGTAAGCTGAACAAACCCTTTCCTCCCCCAACTTGCTTTTTGGTCCTGATGTTTGTGCAGGAATAGAAACCCTGACTAAGACAGAGGATATCCCACTAAAGTAAACACATGAAAGGACAAGTGATGAAGGATTCTTTGCTAACAGCACACATGTATTGGTCCGCTTTACATTGCATAGTTGAGCTTCATTTTCAGAACTCCATAGAGAGTAACACATCAATAATCTTCCAGTGGTATGCTGCAGTTTCATGCCACTTCCTCAGGCTGGTTGAATATACATGCTGAGGCAAGACCAGTGGAGGATATGCAATTTTTATAAAGTATAAAGAGGACTTGATGGACAGTGATGAGCTGAGCTAGGCTTGCTTATAGAGCTTGAGTCTTCAATGATCTTCACTTCCCTGAAAGAGACACAGCGGAGAACATTTCCTGGCAACATTCCTCCTGGTTCCTCCTGCTGTCTTGAGCAGAGGCTGAGGCCTAGCTGTTCCTGCTAGGTTGCGACACCAGTACTGCTGACCTGAAATTTTCTGTGAGGTGCTTGTGAGTAGATGGAGCTGCTTCTACTAACCTATGAAGTGAACTGCCTATTTCCATATAACAAAGACAGGAGTTGCTGCAAAGAACCTTTCTAAACAGGTCCACTTCTCTACATCCTTTCTTTTTCAAGTACCTGTGGTTGGTGGTGAGCTAAAGGGATGTCAAAGCATTTAAGAATGAAACCAAAGAGTACACATGGAGCAACCCATGTAGCAGAGGATGGCCTTTTTGGGCATCAATGAGAGGAGAGGCCCTTGGTCGTGTGAAAGCTCGATGATTCACTGTAGTGGAATGCCAGGGTGAGGAGGCAGGAGTGGGTGGATAGGGGAGCACCCTCATAGAAGCAGGAAGAGGGGCCATAGGATAGGGGACAATATTTGAAATGTAAATAAATAATATATCCAATAAAACAGAGCACGAAGAAAAAAAAATTAAAAAGTAAGTTTTGAAAAAAAAGTTACAAATACCTTTTGCAGGAAAGAATATCCTGCAAGGGATGCTTATTGGCTAAACCCTTTAGGCTGGCCAACCTAGATACCTCATTAGTATGGAGAACTCTGTGTTCTGTATTATGTGACTAGTGGTCAAGATCTTCATGTGGGGTGACAAGGTCACATATTCCAGGATAGGAACCAGGTCTGGAGTAGTAGAGACACTTACCGTTCTCAGATATGAGAATTTACCAGGGTTTCTGAATCCATTCAAACTTCACAGTTTTTGTCTGTTGACACAGTTCCACTTGCCCTACAGCAAACAGAATCATCTAGGATGCCAGGAGAAGTTCTTAGCCATACCTTTCTCAATGAAGTGAAGATCAGCAAAGATGAAGACTCCAGACCAGTGAAGCATTGCAAAGATAGCTATGCAAGCTTGCCATCACTGTCCCCTGAGTTCTATTTATACTTTCTCCAAACATTATGTGTCTTTCCATGGGTCTTACCTCAGCAAAACACCATGTGAGTCTGCCTTCCTGACCTATGCAAAAATTTACAGTTCAATGGAGTTGTAGAGAATGGTCATTCTGTCTTTTTAATGGCTTTTGTAAAACTTAATTTTCATTTGAGAAAAGTCTTTCATCTTCCACAAAGGAGTGTGCATTAAATATAATAAAGTTAAATTATTCAATATTTTAAGAAAAACCAGAGCATCCACAATGTATCAGTTACTGTTTTGTGTAGCATACATACATGTAATACAAATAAGTTAAAATTACGTTTTCCAAATAAAAAAATAAATAGTTAAAACAGAACTTCATATTTGTTTTTTGTTTTGTAAGAAAAGATTCCCTATCATGAAAAACTAATAATTTCAGAGTAAAAATCCATTTGTATAAGTGGAAGAAATGACTGGCAAACTTTTGACATAATCATCTTAGAAAATATTGAGGATCAGAGTCAATTTATGATGGATGCTTAGTTATGCTTAGATTGTGAAAATAACTATACACTTCTTGTATTGTCTCATTTTATTTTTGAAAATTTGTCATAATTATGTTCCATACAGTGACATCAAAGAAGATAAATGAAATGTTAGATACAAAGTAGGGTCAGAGAAACACAAAGAGATATCCATTATAATAGAATTAACTTATTACAGTACAAAAAGAAGTGTGCACTGACCACTCTCAAACATTTTTTATTTCTTATATTTTTATTAATTAGTGGAGTTGCCTCTAATAGTTCAAGCTAGTGGCTTGATTAGGAGGCTTGATTAGTGGCTTGATTAGTGATTAGGAGGACTTGTTGCTCTTCCAGAGACCACATGTTTGGCTTCCAGAATCCAATTTAAGTGCCTCAGAACCATCTGGAACTCCAACTACAGGAGATCTGATGCACAGTTCCATACTCATGTTTATGTGTACACATACACACACACAAATATATATATAAATACTTCCAAAAATAAATACTAAAATAAAATTTTTAAATAACAAGTAATTAAAAATGATTTTTCTATAAAATTTCTTAGTAGAATTTTAAATAGTTCATATATAGTAAGGTGAGCACAGAATTGGGGCAAGTAGTTAGGTGGGGAGATATTTCAACTGTATCTCTTCTGTAGTACAAGTATCTTATGAGATAAACTTGTGTACTTAATAATACATATGTTTCATTAGCCATGCTTGATAGTACATGTCACCTAATGTTATCAGAAACTAAGCATCTGATCATAGCACATGAAAGTTTCATGTTCTGACAAGAAGACTAATAGGAAATGTTTGCCATCCATTGCTCAGAACATTGGAGCTGTCAATATATTTTTATAAAACTAGAGAAGCTCCCAGGAGCAGAAGACTAGGCAGAGATACTTTGAGATCATATGCCAATGTCTATGGGACTTTCTGAAACTACCTGCTAAGACACAGCATCAATGCCAGGGTGCAATTGTACAGATTCATTGTTTAGACTTTTTTTAATGTGCGTAACTCTCAAAAAGTAGGAAAGTCATGGACTTATATGCAAAGTTGTAAGATAATTACCTATTATCATTATTTTGCCATAACTTTTCACTTGTCTTTCATTTTTTATTTTGTTTTCCACATTACCTCTAAGGATCTTACTTCATCTGTATATGCTACTTTTTAATGTCTTAGTTTATAATGAGGATTTATTAGAACCATATAGAACATGAGTAAGATAAAATGAACAATGTCCTAGGCACATTTATCTTCGCTATGTATTTTAGAAAAAGAGACAGTAATTTCATAATTATTTATAAAAAAGTCCTGTCTACATTGAACAGCTACATGACATCGTAGTGAAACTTCACATAAACAAGTATTTTCTTTAATGTTCTTAAATGGCTATTTTCTACTTATTTTGTCAAACTTCCCAACCTAGTATAACTATCTTAGTGCAGTTAATAACTCCCTTGCAGGCTTTCTCCATTCAAAAGTAACGTTGTTTAAATGACTCAGGGCTTATAATTGCATGTGTATCTGTTCACATACACATCTTTGTGTTGGACTCTTATGATGTTGTTTATGATACTGCAGTTGACTATCTTGATACTTCTTTATAGTTTCTGTGAAAATATCACTCCCTTTGCTCTTTCTCTGTGTTGATTTGATTATGTAACTCATTTTATGTTTGTTTGTTTGTTTTACCTTTTTGGATGGTATTATAGCATGTGGTACTGTAATGATATAATAGCCATTATTTTTTTTCACTAAAACCAAAGGGTCTTCTATGCCTTCTAGGCCTTCTATTTCTCCCCATTACTATAATCATTATTCTATCCCCTGGACAGTTTCTACTGCCTTTATGTGTTATAATTTCTTTATAGCATCATCCTATTATTTGTGGCTGAACAACAGTTGATGGATACATATAGTATCTTTTCTTTATCTGTTTTTTTGTTGATTGTATAGGCTGGTTGCTTAGCCTGTGTATTGTTAGTGGCCTGAAAAAAATGTGAATTATATAATTGACTTTACTGTGGTAATTAATATGGAGGGTCCTTTAAAAAACTGAACATACACTTGTTCTCTATCTCAGCTATCTCACTCCTAGATATGTCCGGGAATGATTAAAAGTCAGGTTGCTATAGAGCCACCATCATCCATGTGTTTGTTACTCATAACAATTTACTTTTATAAGTTCTATCTTCTTCTATCATTATGTAGATTAGTGACATCAATTTTGCATTCATACCATATTCTATGTTATATTAGCAAAAATAATAAAATCATTTTTATTGGTCATCTTTGAATTGCTCTAATTCATTAAAATTAAGCAACAATTTTACATCCTAACATATTTTAATTATAATAATTTCAAGTCTCCTTGGAGCTCCTGCCCCTTCTCTCATTGATAGCTCAGTCTCCCCTCCTAACTTCCCTCCCTCCTCTCATTTTTAATTCCAGCACTCAAAACCAGCAGGCCCTCCTGGGAACTGACAGGCTACTCTAACCAAGGAAGCACAGAATCTAATTTCACATCTCTCCCTACTTGCTCCAAATCCAGTGCTCTAATCTCATCTCTATCTCTGAAGCAGATGACCTGCCACATTGCCCACTTTTTGCTATATTTCACACCCAAACTCCAATAGAAATTGCAAAGGAACATGTAGGCCACTTCAGTCACCAAGGCAAATAGGTTAATTTCAGGTCTTCACTTCTTCCTCTGACTCTCCAAATCTAATTCCCAAGTCTCATTCCTACCTTGGTAGCAGGAAATCTGTTGCTACCTCTCCTCACTTTCTGCTCTCAGTCCTGGGGTTAAGCAAATCCTAGTGGAACACCCTGCTCTCCTCTATCTGGTGGAGCTCCACAGCCCACCCTCTTCCAGCCTATCCCTATTTCTAAATGTCAGCTCCCAATACTTACAAAGGCACTTTACCTGGAATCCCCAGTGGCCACACATATCAGAATCACACACACACACAAACATTTCTATAAGACAACATACAGGTTCTACACTTAAGGAAGAAAAAGGACAACAAGCCCAGGAACAAAACATTCACCCAACAAAAACAGGCAAGACTACAGCACATAAAATTACAGTCTTCCCAAACCCAAATACCTGGATGTAAGAACAAGAATACAATCAATAACATCTAGGATAATATGAGTTCTCTGCAGCCCAGAAACCCTACCAGGGCAGGCCATGAGTATTGTAACATAGCTGAAGTAAAAGACAAAGATATTAAAATAATCTTTATAAATAGATTGATGTGTTTAAAAAGGAAACAAATGAATCCCTTAATGAAATCTATAAAAACACACAAACAAACAGTATGAGGAAATATATAAAACATTTCAAGATCTGAAAGTAGAAATAGGATCAATAAAGAAAATAGAACCTGGGGAAAAAGTCAAGATAAAAATTTAGGAACTCAGACAGGAATATCAGGGATAATACTCCTCAAAAGAATACAGGAATTAGAAGAGAGAAACTCAGACATTGAAAATATGATTGAAGCAATTGATACCTAAATCAATCAAAGAGTTAAGTATAAATACATCCTGGATAAAATATCCAGGAAACCGGACATTATGAAAGAATAAATAATATAAGAATAAAGAGAACAGAGACACAGAGACAGGAGATGAAACCAAGCTCAAAAGCACAGAAAATATTTTCAATAAAATCATAGAAGAAAATTTCCTTAACTTAAAGAGAGATTCTTATCAAGGTACAAGAATCATTATAAGAATCACAAAGAACACAAAATAGACGCAACAAGAAAAGAATGTCTCAGTGGCACACAATAATAAAAAATCTGTACTCACAGAACAATGAACTATTATAAAAATTTGCAAGGAAAAAATGTCAGGTTAGATATAACAGGAGACGTATTAGAGTTAAACCTGACTTCTCAATGGAGACTCTAAAAGGCAGAAGAAATTAGAAGGATGTTCTACAAACTCTAAGAAACCACAGATACTATACCAGGTGACAATAGAAAATGAAACCTACATTCACAAAAACTGGTAAAAATATAACATTCCATATTAAAGCCACATCTAAGCAATATCTACCTACAAATCCAGTGCTACAAAAGGCTCTGTAAACAAAATTTCAACCTAAAGAATTTAACCCTCCCCAAGAAAATATAGGAATAAACACAGATCAACGAATCAAAAGAGAGAAACAACACACACATACACACACACACACACACACACACACACACACACACACATGCCACTACCACCACCAACAAAATAGTATTGATAAGTCTTTTAACATCAGCTTCAGTTCCTTAGCTAAAATCATGGACTAACAGATGACTATGTAAAGAGCCTCCATCTTTAATCTGAAACCATGAAACAAGCCTTAATTTCCCCTAAGAGTAAAGGGATGGACAAAGCTATTTCAAGCACATTGACCTAAGAATATAGATATTTTCATATCTGCCAAAATAGTCTTTAATCCAAGACCAATCAGAAAAGATAGAGAAGGACACTGCATAATTATCAAAGAAAAAAATCCATAAAAAGTATATTGCAGCTTTTATGGTCTATGTACCAAAATAAAGGGCAGCCAAGTTTGGAAAAGAAACATTATTACAGATTAAGGCACATATTACTCCTCACAAACTGATAGTGTAGGACATCAATACCCCACTCTATTGGCAAGAATTAATCGTAACTATTCCTCACATTATTCCACAAAATAGAAACAAAAGTAATATTGCTCAAATACTTTTAAAAGGTCACATTTACCCTGTTGCCCAAACCACCAGAAGATCTAAAATTATCCTTTATAATAAAAGATATGCAGATGGTATCACTACTTCCAATTTCAGATGCTATTATAAACCTATAGTATTAAAAAAACCAGCAGCGTATTGGCATAAAAACAGACTTGTTTATCAATGTAATTGAATTGAAGACAAGAAATAAATGCACACAGCTATAGACACCTGATTGTTTTATAAATAAACTAAAAAATCACTCTGGACAAAAGACAGCATCCTGAACCAATTGTGCAGCTCAAAATGAATGTCTCTATTTAAAAAAAAAAATGGACTGATTCATGTATCTTGTACAAAACTAAACTCCAAATGGAGCAATGCCCACAACATAAATACAAATAGCATTTGAAACAATAGAATAGAATGTGGGAAATAAACTAGTACTCATTTGCCCAGCAAAAAGACTTCCTGAACATAACACCATTAGCACAGGCACTAAGATAAGCAGTAAGTGTTACCTAATGTAATTGAAAAACTTCTTCATGGCAAAGGTCAAATAGTTGGACCAAGTGTTAGCTTACATGATGTGAAAAGATTTTTATTTACCGCATATCTTATAGAAGGCTATTATCCAAAATATATAAAGAATTCCAAAATCTATATATCAAGAAAACAATAACCCAATGAAAAATGAAGTACTGATATAAACAGAATTTCAAAGAGGAGATTCAAATGGCTGAGAAACACTTAAAGAAATGTGCATCAAGGTTCACCATCAGGGAAATGCAAATCAAAACTACTATTAGATTTCATCGTATACCTGTCAGAATGACTAAGATCAACAAAACAAGGACACTCACGCTGGAGTGCATGTGAAGTAAAGGGAACAATCATCCATTGCTTGTAGTATTAGATTCTTATACAGACTATATGGAAATCAGTGTGGTATTTTCCCAAGAGGATAAGAATTGATCTACCTAAAGATCTTTCTATACAACTACTGGGTATTTATCTAAATGATACTACATTTTAATGCAGAGACATTTGCCTAACCATGTTCGTTGCTGCTGTATTCATAAAACGTGGAACCAGAAACAGCAAAGATGTCCCACAAGAGAAGAATGAATAAAGAAAATGTGGTACATACATATGAACTTGAGTCAAATGATAAAATCAAATACACAAAATGAAAAAGTAGGAACTGATTCCAATTTCTGTAGACCCATACTCTATCACTGAGTTTTCCATGCAAATTTGCTTAACTGCTGTATAGTCATTTCTAGTGATTCTCAAAATGAAAAATATTGCTAGCAAACTGAACATTTACTTATATTTTAAAAGACTTTCCATTATTTGTTTACTAAGTGTTTTTTTTTTTCATAGTTGTATAAATTTTGCAGGAGCTGAAATACCCACCAGACACTTCAGTTGTGCATGGCCTTATTTCTTATAAGGAGCATGAGTCCATTTTCAACTTGATTCTCTTGACAAACCTAATTTGTTAATATGGTGATATCTGAATTCTGAGTACTCCACACTGGTCAGAATCAACAAAAGAAGGTGCCCAGGCTGCATGTTTTAGAGTGGCCTCTGGAGAGCAATGTCTTGTAGAAACAAGATCTGGTACAGGCAGTATACACTCGACCTATTCCTTCCTCACTGACATTAAGCACCTCACCCTTACCTACCATCTCCAGAACTGTCTGAGGCAAATAAGTATTTGGGAGTGATCATTAGAATCACAGTGAATGTCATGTCTTCTCCACAAGCAAGATATTCATGTCTGGTACAGGTGGGATTTGCAAATAAGTTCTGAGACTTGCAACATTGACCCTAAGTCATCTGTGTGTCAAGATAATGAGTTAAAATGTAAGCACTAGTATAAAAATTGAATGTCAGAAATTTTGCATCCCTATAAACAAATTTATATATCTTGAATGAACTTTAAAATCAACAACCCTGCTGAAATACTATCTCCCAACATAGATGGAAACTATTAGCCTCCTTAGCTACCTTGAAGGTTTCTGTGTGAGACTGTCACCCTGGTTCACATTTTTAATGATAACAGTACATAATATGTAGAAAGTAATCATAAAAATTACCACCATTACTTTTATGCTTGAAAATGTCATAAAATAAAAACATGTGATGCTTTTTAAATAGTTTGTCTGTAATACACTGAGCTTTCCATAATAGTAGTAATTACTTTATGTCTTATAATGAATAAAAGTGAATAGTAAAAGAGCAATCATGGATAATATAAAAGTCTAAACATTTCCTTGCAATAATTATAAATTTATTCCTGATAAAACATGTATATAATATGTGGAGATAAAAGTTTAGGAAGAATGTGCAAATTGCTTATGATGGGAAGTGAAAACTTAGCTAATAAAAATGAACAAAGACACAATCTTAACTATTTACAGACTACTTGTTTTATTATATTTTTTTCATCTCTAAGAAGCATTTTAGCCTTTTTAAATTCTGCACACAGGGATGAAGAAATGGCCCATCAATGAAGAGCATGATGATTTTCCAGATGATAGACTTAAATTTGGTTCCCTATACCCATGTCAGGCAGATCATAAACACACGTGACTTCACCTACTCAGTTCTAAAGTCCTCTATTGGCCAACACACACAAACACACACACACACACACACACACACAGGCATACACGTGTGCCCATACACCCACGCACACACACACATACACACACACACACACACAAGTAAAACATAGAGGCAGTCTAAATGGTATCCATGTGTTTACATCATTTCAAATTTGGACCAGAATTGCTTTTACTTTTATCACTTTTATTTATTCACGTCAGTGTCTATATGGATGTGTGTATGTGCATGCTTTGGATGGCATCTGGAGATCATACTACAATAGCATCTGGGGGTTGGTCCTCTCCTTCCACTCTTTAGGTTATGGAGATGAAACTCAAATTGTGAGGCCTAAAGGCAAGTGCATTTATCTGGTTAGTCATCACTGGGAATGTATATATTTTTATTTTTCACATAGTTATGTGCCAGCTTTAGTAAAGGCAAATAAATCAACACCAGGCACTGAAAGGCAGAGACTTTTATAAGCAGCTCAGAGGGGAAGCAAAGCAGAGGCTGCAAGAATGGCTTTTGACCTGAATGCCGAGAGAGGGAAAGAAAAAGATCTTAGAAGATCTGTGCTTGGATAAGTGAATCAAAGACAAAAATAAAGACTTTGTGACCCTACTTGTGATTTTGACCTTAGTGTTTCTATGGCTTAAGATAATTAGTAAGGACTTGGACTAAATTAGTCACATAATAGACACCTAAGCATACAGAACATCACTGTGACAAAGTCATAAACGGAATCCCATTAAACATTGCTGCTGCATATCAGAGAGAACTATCTGTGTATTTTCAAGACTATTTCAGGTGGTAAAAACCTCACAGCTGTGGATAAAATGAATAAAACAAAAGATGAAAGGCTATATGCTGTGTTTTAAAATTAGTATTTACTATTCAGAATTTCATGTAGATATACAATGAAATGTGATCATATATATGTTCCCTATTCCCTCCTATAATTTTCAAATTTTCAATACATCCCCCTTTCAACTTCAACTCATTTTATAACTTCTTCATCCTATGTAGTCCACTTAGTGCTACAAATTTTTCCATGAGTGTGAGTCCATGCATTGATGTATGGGATTTCTACCAGTGCTCATATTATTTAAAAAGCATAATGATTCTCCTTCTCCCAGCAGCTATCAACTGTCTGTAAGCATCTCAGGATGTGGGCTTGGAATCACCTGCAACATCTATACAAGAATGTTGGGTTGCTCTTACACTCTTTTTCTCTTTCTCTTTTTGTTTGTTTGTTTGGCTATTCTTTTTCTTTTCTTTTCTTTTCTTTTAATTTAATCATTTTTTACAGTCAAAACATTATCCCCGTCCTGGTCCACGCTCTGGCTGTTCCACATCCCATAGTTCCTCCCCAATCTTGTCTCCATGAGGGTGTAACCATTCTCCAACTCCCACTCCCTGGATCCTCCAGTCTCTTTAGGATTAGGTGCATCATCTCTCACTGAGGCCAGACCAGGCAGTCCTCTGCTGTATATGCGTTGGGGGCCTCATATCAGCTGATATATGCTGCCTGGTTGGTGGCTCAGTGTCTGAGAGATTCTGGGAGTCCAGGTTAGTTGAGACTGCTGATCTTCCTACAGGATTGCCCTCCTCATTTCCTTCCAGCTATTCCATGATTCAACCTCAGGGGTCAGCACCTTCTGTCCATTGATTGGGTGTATATATCTGCATATGACTCTTTCATCTACTCGTTGGGCATTTTGGAGGGCAGTCATAATAGGCACTATAAATGTTCTTTTAGGTAATTCTTCCTTAGTGTTCCCTGAGCCTTCTCAACAGGGAGAGGTTAATATAGATGTGCACTTTGAGGTTGAGCACTCTGTTGCTTATTTTCAGTATTTTGACTCACTGCATATGTGGCTTGTCTTGTCTTATGGCTTGGCAGTTCTCATTCTGCATCATGGAAGCTTTCTTTAGTGCAATATGCATCTGTCAATGCATACATTTTTTTAAAGATAAAGGTACAGAGTAAATTAAGAAGTAATGGTCAAGAATGTAGGACATCATTTTCTAGAAGTATATACAAAACTTAATAATCAAATAGAAAAAAACATCAACTATAAGAAAAAATAACATTGACATCAAATCAGAATACTTCAAATATATGATTAAGATTCTTCAAATTAAATCATGGCATTTATTATAAATTTAAAACCAATCAAAGAGATTGGTTAAATGAATTTGAAGACAGATATGCATCCTGAGAAAATAATATTTGAACATGAAACCAGAAATGGAATACAACCTGATTTCACAGCCTGAATAGAACCAACCTCAGCAAAGGGGTCATTCTGTAAATCAGTCATTTTTACTGGGTTACATGTGCTTCATGTGCATGGGAAGAGAAGAAAGGACAATTCAGTTGTTGGTCCATGCATTCACTTTTTGCTTTTTGCTGCATATGCCAACCTAGTTAGTTGGCGAAAAATCTAAATTATCCCTGCCTTCTCATTTCTCGTTAGAGCACCTGGATTACAATCCCATTCTAGGTATGAATTTTGTATGGCTCCTAGGCAGTTTAATTTACATCCTCAGTCTTGCATGGCAAGTGGTTTTACCCAGTGAGTCATCCCTCCAAGATATAGAGACCAGTTTGTGTGTGTGTGTGTGTGTGTGTGTGTGTGTGTGTGTGTAAGTTTAAGTCAGGACACCTGTAGTATTTTGTTAGGGCACCTGAAAGCAACTTGAATCATTCAGCCAGAAGAAGAAGAAGAAGGAGGATGAGGAGGAGGAGGAGGAGGAGGAGGAGGAGGAGGAGGAGGAGGAGGAAGGATAAGAAGAAGGAGGAGGAAGAGGAGGAGGAAGAGGAGGAGGAGGAAGAGGAGGAGGAGGAAGAGGAGGATAAGAAAGGAAACTATTGACCTGAGAATAGCAAATACATAAATTTTATCACAAAACTTTTTGTATATTTGTAATGGTTTGAATGAGAATGACCACCATAATTTATGTTAGTAAGATAGTATGAAGCTCTCATTATATTTATTAGGTACATACATGAGGCTTGGGAATAGGGAGTGGAAATGTCAACTTCCACAAAGAGGATACATTTGATTCCTGTCTAGAATGGAAGGCACCCTTCCTGATAGTAATCATTGACAAGTTGGGAAAGGATACTAAAATACTGCCATTCAGAAAGTAAGACACACTTGAGCTTGACAACTTCTATAATGGTATGAATAATAAATATACCCCCTAAACTCAGCATCTGGATACTTGGTCGCATAGTGGTGCTGATGGTACTGTCCCAGTGGTTTCACTTAAAGAAGTACTCAACTGGAAGGAGGCTTTGAGGTTTCAAACCTTTTACTACTACCCACATGCTTCTCTCTCTCTTTCTCTCTCTCTCTCTCTCTTTCTCTCTCTCTCTCTCTCTCTCTCTCTCTCTCTATATATATATATATATATATATATATATATATATATAATCTTCTTCCCTCCCTCCTTCTCTCTCTTCTCTTCTGAACTAATAATTATTCATGATAGTGAGCTTCTAGCTTCTTGTTCCTAGTGTTATGCCTGCCACCTGCTTTCGTCATGTCTCCACATTTAGGAGCCTTCTGGAAAGGTAAGCCAAAATAAAATCTGGTAAAAAAAAAAAAAGTGTTGGTCATGGTATTTTATCACAGCAACATAAAATTAGTCCTAATATACCTCCTATACTATCTTCATATCCAACTTCATCTGATATCTCAATAGAGAATTCCTGTAAATTTCTCAGCATTTCAAGGAAGTAAATATGCTGTGCAATGTCTGAAACATGGGACAATTATCACGTTTATAAACTGAAGCATCAATTAAATGGTATCTTTCAAATGTCTCTCCAAGTCTTACTTTGTGTATCTTAGCAATTAAATGGTATCTGGTTCTCCAATACAGGCTGTGATAATAATGTGTGGAGTTTTTGGTTGCATCTTGGATTTTCTTGGCTCAGCAGAATCTGTGGCCAAAAACATGATTTCTTTATCTTTTTATTTCATTTGTGATTTCATAATAAAGTATCCTGAAAATTCAACTTGGGTGGATAAATGGATACATTTCAGCTTATACTTTTACAACAGAAAGTTTCAAACAGCAAATTACATCATATTTACAGTCACAAGCAGTAAGAAATGAATGTTTGCATGGTTATGTGCTTGCTTGTTTGCTTGCTTGTGATCAACTTGATGTCTCCACTGTTAGACAGTTTAAGACTTTCTCTGCCTAGGAAATGTTACAGGCAAGAGTAGGCTGGGTTTTATCATATCATCCAATTTAATTAAGACAATCTCCCATAAACAAGTGAACAGGTCACCAAAATATAGGCAGTCCCACAATAAGATTCTTCTCCTAGCACATAAGTCAAAATCAACAGCTTAAGGCTCTGGATTTTGTGAATAGAAGATCTACCATTTTGCTATGGTAGCAATGATTGAACCTAGGAAAGACATTCAGAGGCTTTTTGTTGTCCCTTCCAGAAATAAACAGAAAACACACACACACACACACACACACACACACACACACACACACAAATGGCCTTCTGGCAACTGTGTGAGGTGGTATGGAAGCATCTGTGGCCCTGGGAGGATTGTGAGCAGCATTTTATAGCATTTAGTTTTCTTGACACCACATGTGAAAACTGGGTTTTCATGATGTTAACTTTATGTTCTACCCTTGCAGTAGATGAAAGGAAAGGAGATGGTCTGCAGAAGGGAGGATACCTCGATTCTTATTTCTTTTAATCTAAGGTGAGAGGTAGTTCCTTAAGTGAAAATTCAGCTGCTACTGCATTGTATCAGACTTGTGTCCAGTAAGAGGGTGGGTGGGTGGGAGCACACTCCTGTGGAGTGAGTTCTCACTTTTTAGTTTTGCGCAGGAAGCTCGGGGGCCTGTGTTACACTGTTACACTGCCAGATTCCCAATGGAGAGGCTTGGTGAGGTGACTGCCTGCAAACTGCATGACTCATGTTCACACATAATCAGCAGGGATGAGAACTATCACTATGGAAGGGCCTGTTGTTAAAGTCGTGAATGAACTGGATGGGTAACTGGTTTGATTTTCTTTGCCTTTGGCTCAAACAGCCCACATGTCTCTGATCAGGCACATGACAGGTGTAATGGTCTCACTGTTGGTTTCCTTGTCTTTCTTATTTTTCCATAATTTCTCAGTTGAAACCTAGAATAGGATGCTGCCCAGGTAATCACTTTGTGAAAGTGGTTTATTCTGGCCACTGGAGAAAGAGATGACTGAAAAGAGGCACCTGTCTGTTTCATGCTCCACAGATACCATCTTAAATAAGGTGGCTGAAAGAAGTTTTCATAGTGAGGACAACTCTACCTGAGGGCCAGGGCCTTGCCCAGGGGCCCCAGTGAACTGACACTCTTCATTTTGTTTATCAGAATGTACATGTGTCCTGTTCCAGCAAAAGTAAAACTGTCATTTACAAAAGAAGTCAGTTTTATTCTAAGCATTTTAATAAAAAGCTAAAATAAAGAGACAGAGACACAAAGAGACAGAGAGACAGAGACAAACAGAGAAAGACACAAACAGAGAGAGAAAGAGATGAGAGAGAGAGAGAGAGAGATTTAAGGCAAGCAGAAATGAGATGGAACAGCACTGTAAGTAGACAGTGAAAACCACATGGAGATATGGAGAGATATGATGGTGATAAGTTAGATAGCTAGGTGAGAGACTGTCCCACCAAAAGGCCAACAGTTTTAAAGTATATAGAAGTCTCTGTGTCCTCATTAATAAACCTCAAGTGAGATCCATGAAAGTCTCACAATAAGGGTCTCAGTGTGTTTATTTACTTTTCTGCTATAGTGTTTGTCTGCATGTGTGCTTTTGTACCACATCTGTGCAGTAAGGAGGGCAGAAAAGATGTCTATCTCCTGGAATGAATTTATGAATGCTTGAGACCTGCCATGTGGATGCTGGGAACTGAACCTGGGTTCTCTTCTAGATCATCATTGAGCCAACTCTCCAAGCTCCTTAGAAAACGATTCTTAAATTGTTGAAAGATAAATGTGGATACAACACTCTGAGATAACATTTTCTTTCTCTCTCTCTGCAAGTCCCTCCCCCATATTTCCTTCGAGCTCTAGACCATTGGCTTTTTATTAGACAAGAAGCCACAATCCAGTTTGAACCAATCCATAGTAAGGCAACACCTGATGCATCTCTTAGGTTTGCCTTTGGGGATGTGAAATAAGACATGTATTTACAAATAGAAAATTGGTGATGGACCACAGAAATTAGAACAAAAATCCTGTCAACATTTAGCTTCCTGCTGGTATAGCTGTCAACAGTTGAAAATATAGAGACACACTTTCATAGAATGTAAGGGAAGGTCACCTGTAGGGACTCCAAGTCAGGGAAGCAGCTAGGATAATGGTAGATCATCAACTCTCCTGCTCCTCCAAATCTAATTCCTTAGTCTCAATGTAACTATGTAGCACACCATTTGCTACAGCCTCACCTCAGCCCTTGCCCCATCTCTAAGGGATCAGTAGACCTTAATTTTCTTTCAACATCTTTTTCCACACTCATTATTCCAGGCACTTACTCCAGCAGGCATTCCTAGGGAATGCTTCTGCTAGTCCCATCAGGGAAGCAGGTAGCCTAACAATGGATCTTCACTTATTGTTCCTTTCTTATAAATCTAATCCCCAAGTCTTATTTCCAGTTCTGAAATAGAACACCTGTTACTGCCCCTTTTTCACTTCCCCATCCCAAACTTTGGTATATCACCTAAACCTTCCCCTCCAAATATTTTCTGTTCATTCATTGTATCATCTTATTCTATAACTATGGAAGGAACTCTCTTAGAACCTAGAGGCCACTCCAGTTAGGAAATCTAATTACAGATCTTCACATCTCCCTCCTTCTCGCCAAATTTAATCAGTCAGAATCATCCCTAGCTCTACAACAAACCACATGTAGTGCCCTCTACTTATTTTCTGCCCCATCTTGAGTAGATCACACAAATCTTCTTTCCCCTCCAAACTTCCTTCTGCCCATTGCTTTCTCTTGGTGGCTAACTCCAATAGGCATTCCCCAGGAAGTTCAGGCTATTTGGATCAACAAGGCAATAAGGCTAACTGCAAATCTTTACACCTATCTCTCTGCTACTCCAGAGCCAACTGAAAGTCTCATCCCCAGATCTGTTGTACCATACTACACGTTTCTGCCTCTCATTAACCTCTGCTCTCAATCCCAGAAGACTAAGCAAATTCTGGATAGCTTTTCTACATCTTGCAGACACCACTAGCTTTCCCTCCTTGCTCATTCATTGTTATCCCTAAGTGTCAGCTCCTAATATCTGGAAAGACATTCTATGTGGAACACTCTGTGTCTACACCTATCTGGTTTCCAGAAAAATTTTTCTACCAGACAACACACAACTACCACACTCACCCAAGCACCAGAAAGGACAACAAAAACCAAGGAATCACCACCCAGCAAAGGCAAGACTAGATATAAGCAACTAGAATTAAAATATTCAAAAACAAGAAGGCTAAACACCAGCATAAAAACAAAAGCAATAACAGTCAGATAATGTGTCTCTACTACAGGCCAGTAATCCTACCACATCAGGCCCTGAGTATTTTAATATAGAAGAAGACAAGAAACATTAACTTAAAATTATCTTTATGAATATAATAACATTCCTTAAAGGGGAAATGAGTAAAGCCCTTAAAGAAACCTATGAAAACACAAATAGTGGAAGGAAATTAATGAAACTGTTCAAGGTCTAAAAGAAAAAATAGAATCAATAAAGAAAACCCAAAAGAAAGAAAACCTAAGGAAAAGTATTTAGGAACTCAAATAAAAAATTTAGAAGCAAATCTCAGAAATGGAACACAGCATATGGTAGAGTGAATGTCAGACACTGAAGACAAGAAATAGATACCTTGGTCAAAAAAAATGTTAAATCTAAAATTCCTAGACAAAACATCAAGGAAATATAGGACAGAATGAAAAGAGCAAATCTAAGAATAAAAGAAAAGGAAGAGGGAGAAAGGTCCAGTATAAAGGCAAAGAAAATATTTTCATCAAAGTCATAGAAACTTTTCTCACCTTAAATTAAATGTTTATCAGGTACAAGAAGTACACAAAACACTAAATGGATTAGAACCAAAACGAAACCCCCACTGGTACATAGTAATGAAAATAGTAAACCTGCAGAACAAGGAAATAATATTAAAAGCTTCAAGCAATAAAAATCAAGTAACATAAAAGTATACATAGTAGAGTAATATCTGAATGCTCAGTAGGGGGCTCTAAAAGCCAAAATGGCCTAAACAGATGATCTGCAGATCCTAAGAGACAACAGATAACAGCCCAGACTATGATACCCAGCAAAATATTGAGTTGCAATAGATAGAAAAATAAGACATTCCATGATAAAACTAACTAACAGAAATGTCCATCTACAAATCATACCTAATAGAAGGTGCTGGAAGGAAAACTCCAACCTGAGAAAGTTGACCACACTGAAGAAAACACAAGGAATAAATAATCTAAGATGAACAAATCAAACGAGGGTAAATGTGTGCGTGTGCACACACACACACACACACACACACACATCATATCACATACCACCACAATAACAACAACAAGAAAGTAACAGGAATTAAATAATACTACTCATCAATATCCTTCAGCATTATCAAATAACATGGCACATTGATATCTTTCAACATCAATGTTCAGAAAACCCTAACAAAAAGGCACACACTAAAAGAATAAATGCAAAAACAGATCCATTCTCTGAATCATCCAAAAAAGTACCCGAACATCAAGAATAGACATTACCTCAGGATAAAGAGTTGGGAAAAGATATGTACATAAAAAGCAAGGTGGTATAGCCATTGTAATTTCTAATGAAATAGAGTTCAAACCAATATTAATCAAAAGAAATAAAGATGGGCATAACATACTCATCAAAGGAAATATCCACCAAAATGACATTTCTATTATTGACATCTATGTTCAAAACACAAAGGAACCCAGTTTTGTAAAAGAAACAGTACTGCAGTATAAATAATATATGGAACCTCATACATTGATGGTGGACATTTTTTTCTTCAATACCCCACTCTCACCAAAGATTAGGTCATCCAGAAAAAACCAAAGGAAGAAATATTGAAGCTAGCAAGGATTATAAACCAAATGCACCTAACAAATATTTATAAAACATTTCACTAAACACAAAAGAATACATCTTCATTCAAGCTCTTCATGGAAACTTCTCAAGAATTGACTACATATTTGACACAAAGCAATTTTCAACAGATGAAAAAAAAATTTAAATAACACCCTGTACATTATCTGATCAATATAAATTTAAACTGGAAATCATCATCATAACCAACAGAAAGCTAAAACCCTCATGGAAACTTTACATCTTACTACTAAATTTTAAAAGAAAATGTTTATAAGCAGAAATTAAGAATTAAATTGAAGATTTTCTAGAATTGGGAAAAATAGTCACAGTATACAAAAAATCTTATGGTATAAAATAAAGGCAATTCTAAGAAGCAAATTCATAGCAAATTCATAACACTAAGTGACTACATAACCAATATTGAAGATGTCTCATACTAATAACACTATAGTACACACATCTAAAATATAGAGAGCAAGAAATAATCAATTTTATTACTGAAACCAATAAAATATAAAGAAAAACAAACAACCAATGAAACAAAGAGTTCATTCTTTGAAAAAATAAAAAAGATTGTCAAACTCATACAAATTAAGTACAACAGAAAGATACAAGATCCAAATTGACAAAATTAGACATAAAAGTGGGGATATAAGTAGAGATACCAAGGAATGCCAGAGAATCAGATGGATGTATTTTAAAAACCATTACAGATCTGGAAAGGGGGAAATATTTGAAATGTAAATAAAGTATGAAAAAAAATTAGAAAAGGAAAACAAAAACAACAATAAAAAACCAACAACAACAACAATAAAAAAAAACCCTCTACTCCCCCACATTGGAAAAAGAGATACATACAGGGTAATTTTCTCAATACATACAGCTTAATAAAGTTAAATAAAAACAAGATAAGCAATTTCAACAGACCAATGAAACCTACTGAAATATACTTAGTAATCAAAGGTCTCCATCCCACCTCACCCCCAAAATAATCCCATGACCAGATGGTTTTAGGGCAGAATTTCACAGAAGAGTTAATTCTAATATTCATCAAGTTATTCAAAAAATAGAAACAAAAGGAATACTGCTGAACTCATTTTACAAGGCAAGAGTTACCCGAATACCAAAGCCATATAAAGAGTTCCTCATAAAATTTGATTACAGGTCAAATTCCTTTATGAATATAGATGCAATATTTTTCCTTTTTTTTTTATTGGATATTTTCTTTATTTGCATTTCAAGTGTTATTTTCTTTCCAGGTCTACCTTCTGTAAACCCCCTATCCCATTTCCCCTCCCCCTGCCTCTGTGTGGGTACTTCCCCCACCTACCCACCGACTCCTGCCATCCTGCCCTGGTATTCACCTACACTGCGGCTTCGAACCCCCACAGGACCAAGGGACACTCCTACCAATGATGTCCAACAAGGCCATCCTCTGCCACATATGCCTCCGGAGCCATAGGTCCCTCCATGTGTACACTTTGATTGGTGGTCCAGTCTTCGGGAGCTCTGGAAGTCTGACTGGTTGACATTGTTGCTCCCTCAATGGGGCTGCAAGCCCCCTCAGTTCCTTCAGTCCCTTCTCTAACTCCTCTATCGGGGACACGGCACTCAGTCCAAAGGTTGGCTGTGAGCATCTGCCTCCATATTTGTCAGGTTTTGACAGAGCATCTCAGGAGATAGCCATATCAGCAAGTACGTCCTGCCATCCTCAATAGTGTCCGGTTTGGGCGACTGTATATAGGATGGATACCTAGGTGGAGCAGTCTCTGTATGGCCTTTACAAAAATACTCAAAGTAGGAAATATGGAGATGCAAATTTTTTCAACAAAATACTTTCAAATTGAATCTAAGAATACCTCAAGGAGATCATCCATGATCAAATAAGCTTCATCTAAGAGATGCAGAAATTGTTCAACATACATAAGTCAATTAATGTAATCACCGAAAGAAAAACACACTTGATCATCCTTTAGATACAGAAAAGGCCTTTGACAAAATCTCACATCCCAACTGATCAAACTTCAGGAGACATTAGAGAAACAGTGGACATACCCCAATGTATTAAAGACATTTTCCCCCAAACCCATCAAATAAAATGTACAGAAAATCAATGTAATCCTCTGAAGTCTGGAATATGACATGGTTATGTTCTTTGTCTATACCTATTCAACATAATAGTTGTAATCTTAGGTACGTTGGAAGGAAAGAAATCAAATTATCTTTATTTTCAGATGTTAGGGTAGTATACATAAATGACTATTAAAATATCTTCAGAAAATTCCTAAAGCTGCTAAACATTTTCAGCATAATATCTAGATAAAAATTTACCTCACATGAGTCAGTATCTCTTATATGTAAATGTACAAATGGATTGAGAAAGAAATCAGGGCAATGACACTTTTCACAATAGCCTCAAATGATATATAAAATATTGGGTAACTCTAACCAAGCAACTTAAAGACTTATATGATAAAAATGTTGAAGTATTGAAGAAAGGCATTGAATAAGGTCCCATACTCATGGATCAGTATTATTAACATGGTAAAAATGGACCTCCACCCAAAAGCAATCTATAGATTCAATCCAATCCCTATAAAAATTCCAACACAATTCTACTCAGATCAAGTCCTGCTAAGACATATAAGAGATGAAATGACTTAAGTATACCATCATATCATCTGCAAATAGTGATATTTTGATTTCTTCCTTTCCAATTTGTATCCGTTTAACCTCCTTTTGCTGTCTAATTGTTCTAGCTAGAACATCAATTACTATATTGAATAGATAGGGAGAGAGAGGGCAGCCTTGCCTAGTCCCTGATTTTAGTGGGATTTCTTCAAGTTTCTCTCCATTTAGTTTGATGTTGGCCACTGGTTTACTGTATATTGCTTTTACTATGTTCAGGTATGCTCCTTGAATTCTTGATCTTTGCAAGACTTTTATCATGAAGGAATGTTGAACTTTGTCAAATGCTTTGTCAGCATCTAATGAAATGACTGTGGTTTTTTTCTTTGAGTTTGTTTATGTAGTGGATTACATTGATGGATTTCCAAGTATTGAACCATCCCTGCATCCCTGGGAAGAAGCCTACTTGATCATGGTGAATGATCATGGTGATGTGTTCTTGGAATCAGTTTGCAAGAATTTTATTGAGTATTTTTGCATCTATATTCATAAGGAAAATAGGTCTGAAGTTTTCTTTTATTTTTTGGGTCTTTGTGGGGTTTTGGTATCAGTGTAACTGTGGCCTCATAAAATGAATTGGGTAGTGTTCCTTCCATTTCTATATGATGGTATACTTAAGTGACCTGAAAAACTCCACCAGAGATCTGCTACAGCTGATAAACAACTTCAGCAAAGTGGCTGGATAAAAAAGTAACTCAAGCAAATCAGTAGCCTTCCTACACTTGAAGGATAAACAGTCTGAGAAAGAAATTAGGGAAATAACACCCTTCACAATTGTCACAAACATTATAAAATATCTTGGTGTGACTCTAACCAAACAAGTGAAAGATCTGTATGACAAGAACTTCAAGTCTCTGAAGAAAGAAATCTAAGAAGACCTCAGAAGATGGAAAGATCTCCCATGCTCATGGATTGGCAGGATTAATATAGTTAAAATGGCCATCCTGCAGAAAGCAATCTACAGATTCAATGCAATCCCCATCAAAATCCCAACTCAATTCTTCATAGACTTAGAAAGAGCAATTCTCAAATTCATATGGAATAACAAAATAACCAGGATAGCAAAAAGTATTCTCAACAATAAAAGGACTTCTGGGGGAATCAGCCTCCCTGACTTCAAGCTGTACTACAGAGAAGTAGTGATAAAAACTGCATGGCCTTGGTACAGTGACAGGCAAGTAGATGAAAGGAAAAGAATAGAAGACCCAGAAATGAACTCACACACGTATGGTCGCTTGATCTTTGACAAAGGTGCTAAAACCATGCAGTGGTAAAAAGACAGCGTCTTCAACAAATTGTGCTGGTTCAACTGGCAGTCTACATGTAGAAGATTGCGAATTGATCCATTCCTATCTCTCTGTACAAAGCTCAAGTCCAAGTGGATCAAGGACCACCACATAAAACCAGATACACTGAATCTAATAGAATAGAAAATGGGGGAAAAGTCTCGATCACATGGGCACAGGGGAAAATTTCCTGAACAGGACACTGAAGGCTTATGCTCTAAGATCAACAATGAACAAATGGGACCTCATAAAATTACAATGCTTCTGTAAGGCAAAGGACTCTGTCAATAGAACAAAACAGCAACCTACTAACTGGGAAAAGAACTTTACCAATCCTACATCTGACAGAGTGCTACTATCCAATGTACACAAAGAATTCAAGAATCTAGACTCCAGAGATCCAAATAACCCTATCCAAAAGATGGGGAAGAGAGCTAAACAGAGAATTCTCAACTGAGGAAACTCAAATGGCCGAGAAACACCTAAAGAAATGTTCAACATCCTTAGTCACTAGGGAAATGCAAATCAAAACAACCCTGAGATTTCACCTCACACTAGTCAGAAAAACTAAGATCAAAAACTCAGGTGACAGCAGATGTTGGCAAGGGTGTGGAGAAAAAGGAACACTCCTCCATTGCTGGTGGGAATGAAAGATGATACAACCTCTCTGGAAAGTCAGTTTGGCAGACCCTCAGAAAAATGAACATAATTCTACCCGAGGACTCAGCTATTCCACTCTTGGACATATACCCAGAAGATGCTCCAACATGTAATAAAGACAGATGTTCCATTATGTTCATAGCAGCCATATTTATAATAGCCAGAAGCTTGAAACAACCCAGATGTCCCTCCAGAGAGGAATGGATGCAGAAAATGTGGTACATCTACACAATGGAATGCTACTCAGCTATTAAAAACAATGGCTTCATGAAATTCACAGACAAATGTATGGAACTTGAAAATATCATCCTGAGTGAGGTAATGCAGTCACAAAAGAATGAACATGGTATGTACTCACTGTTAAGTGGTTATTAGCCCAAAAGTTCGAAATACCCAAGAGTAGCTTCACAGCAACAATAAGGCTGAGTGTGAGTTCCCAGATGGAGGACTTGGAGAAGGGACTGAAGGAGCTGAGGGAGTTTGTATCCCCAGGGAGGTAGCAACAGTGGCAACTGGCCTGACCCCCGATAATCCTGGAGACTGATCCACCAACCAAAGAATACACATGGAGGGACCTATGGTGCTGGCCACATATGTGGCAGAGGAGGGTCTTGTTAGACATCAGGGGGAGGCGAGGCCGTTGCACCTAAGAGTGTTAGTTCCCCCAGTATAGGAGAATGCCAAGGTGGGAAGATGAGAGTGGGTGGGTGAGGGGGTGGGGATGATACCCCCATAGTTGCAGGGAGAGGGGGAAGGAAATGGGGAGGTTCCAAATGGGAGATCTGGAAAGGGGGAAACATTTGATATGTAAATAAATTATGAAAAAAAATAAAAGTCCATTCTTAAGACAAAAAGAAAAAAAGAAAAAATAAATAAATAAATGAAATGATATGGCTTTTATCTATGGAACAGAGCCACAAGGTTGTAAGCTTCCATGAGCATTGATGGTTGTTTTGGGAGTGTATAATAATTTACATATTTTACATTTCTCCTAATAAATGTCCTCTCTGCCAAGGTTAATGACTCCATGATAATCAGAGACTGCAGGAATCTGGAAGCCATGAATGTGTCTAAAGTCTCAGCAAAAATGTAAAATGCTGTGACTTTCAGGACAACCCTTAAGGCTGTGGGAAAGAACTCTGAAAACCTGAGTTCAAGCATATATACTTTCTCAACTATGCAAAATATAAGGATGCAATATAAATTATATAAGTAGCTCAACAGATCTAAAAAAAAAATAGAGACAGTTGCACTATAATAGCACTTGTCAGAAAGATGCTAAAGAAGGAGATCGATTAACAATGTTGTATTCACAGATCACGATTCAACCTAGCTAACTTTTTTGTTTATGCTTACAAAGGCAGGTAAATCCCTGTGTTCAAGGTTAGCCTGGGACATCTGGAATTTAGTGGAAGCCAAAGTGTGGAGGGAATGGTAATTTCAGGGCAGGATCCCACCCACCTATCTTATTGCTGTGTCTTTCTAAGAATCAAGAGGGTGGGTTCATGGGATGCTGATTTATGAGATAATCAAAAGGTAGTCTGGGGTAATGACTGAATTGGTATGTAAATTAAAAAATGGACTTTTGATCTGAAAGAGATGAGCTATCCAGAAAGATTTTAGAATAGATAGGAAAAGCTACCTTGAGCAGAACAGAAAGCAAAGAGCAGTCTGAAAAACTGTCCTGAGCAGAACACAGGGAGAGAGCAATCTCCAAAGCTATCTTGAGCAGAACATAGGTCATCAGACTGGACCCATGATTTAATTTCAAGTCTTTTGTTTTGTCACTCCCAGACAGCCATTCTCTCAGAACCAAGGCTGATCCTTTTCAGCAGATCTTGGAAGAAAATCTTTAAACCTAACATAGAAACACACACACACACACACATACACACACACACACACACACACACATACACACACACACACACACACATACACACTCAACCACCACCACCACCACCACCTCCACTACCACCAAACAAACCCAAAGCAAGCAAGTAAACAACCAACCAACCAACCAACCGGACAAACAAATAAAAGCAGAAGTATCCATTATAATAAAGGAACTGCTGGAGGAATCACTGTCCCTTATTTCAAATTGTACTGGAGAGCCTTAATGGTAAAATAGTATGGTGCTGGCACAAAAACAGATAGCTTGACCAATGGAATCAAATTTAAGATCCAGATGTAAATCCAGAGTCCTCTGGATGCCTGTTTGTTTTTGTTCTTGTTGTACTGTTGTTGTTGTAGTTGTTTTGTTTTAAGAAACCAGAAAAAAGCAGCATCTTCAACAAATAGTGCCCACCAAATTAGATGGCTGCATGTAGAGAGTCTACATAGATCCACACTTATCATCCTGCACAACATTCAAATCCAAATAGATCAAAGACCTCAACATAATATTAGGTACACTAGAGTTAATAGAAAAGAAAGTGGGAATTAGCCTTGATCTATTGGCACAGGAAACATTATTTTTAATGAACACCATTAGCAGAGGTCCTAAGAAAAACACTACTAAAGACCAGTTTTGACACCAGAGTGTAAACTGAGACAGGAAGCTAATGAGGGGTTGGTGTTGGCAGTAACTGATGCAGGTGGATCCAGATGTCTACAGGGTCTACAGTGGCTAGGGAAATCAAGCATGCACACACACACACACACACACACACACACACACACACACTGACAGAAAATGGATGAAGCAAGGACAAGCCTCAGTGATTTATTTCTTCTGTTAATCCCCTTTTTACACCCTTAGAGACATTTTTTTTTCTATTAGAAAGAAAATTACCTTATAGCAAAAAGTTACACATTTTCCTGAGACAATCACCACAAAACACATCCTTCAAAAACAAATCATTACACAAAAGAAAATTACAACAGGATATAGGTTATGTATTTCTTATATGAAACATATCTTAACTAAACAATTCTCATCTATTTTTCCTTCCAAAAGATCAAAGTGACCTCAAAACAGTAATTTTAGTCATTGATTAACAAAGTTTAAACAAGCCAAGTCTATGGTAGCAAACTTTTTTCTATGCTTGGTTGACAAAAAGTTATTCTTACTGAAAAGCAAGTTGTCTTTCTTACATCTTATTTTTGAGCTTCCAATTGGCTAAGCTGGCTAAACCATTTTTTTTCTGTTTTTATACTCATAATGGAATTATTTGCTCTTTATTAAACCTTTTAATTCTTGGTATACTCTGAAAACCTGTTACCTCATCCCTAGATCATAATATCAAAAAAACGCAGGCCCAACTCAAAGTGTATGCTTACTTTGATCATTAGCTTGTCCCAAGTCTATTCTTCGTACCTTACAATTACATACTTGTAGTGTTTGAATTTTCACTATACTCCTTTTTCTATCTCAAGCAGATTTTGCCATTCTATGTTATTAAAACTTTCTCTTATATATCCTACTTTCCTAACTTTGTATTTTCTGTCAACTATGCTAACTTCCCAAAATTATTTAAATCAAACTAAATCCCATTTTTAAATTATTTAAATAAAGTCAGAAATTCCATCTAGACAACATTATCTCAAGAATTTTTATTTTCGTAATAATCTGCAAAAAGATTGCCCGAAAGGAACATGTCACCTAGGGAGTAATTACATGAAGTGATAGGCAGTGGGGGTCTCCATGTGTCCATTCACGCCAAGGCAACTAAATGAGGAATGTGGCAGTGATGAACAGGAGAAAGCACATCAGTAGCAAGAAGCAATCCTGGGACAAACTCTCTGGGGTTGTGCTGTAACAGAGCTCACCCATTGCAGCTGATCAGGATGATGGGCCATCTCCAGGGAGATGATCTGCCCACTGCATCCCTTCCTACATGGTATCTTTCAAATCACTTAATAAATGATGTCATGAAACTGAAAATCTGTTTATAGTAAAGGCCACTGTCATTGGGGCAAAGCACACCCTACAAAATAGGAAAGGATTTTTTCTTTTTTTACCAAATCCACATCCAATAGAGAACAAAAGCAAAATAAAACAGACAAAACCAAACAAAATAACTATATATCCAGAAAAAAAAATATTCTAGTTAAACCAAAAGAGGGTAGAGATCTTAACAGAATCTCAAAAGAGAACAAATTGCTGGAAAACATTTTAGAAAGTTCAACATCCTTAGTCATAAGAGAAATGCAAATCAGTTTTCTTTTAGAGCTCATTTTATACCTGTCTGAATGCCTAAGATCATGAAAACAAGTGACATCTAATGATGGTGAGACTATGAAGTAAGGGACAATGGATCCATTGTTGATGTGGGTACAAACTTGTATAGACACTATAGAAATCTGTTTGGGGCTTTATAAATCTATGGTAAGATCAAACTATACTACTCTTGAGTATAAACTCAAGGGATGTTTTGCCTTATCACAATGACTCTTGATCAACCACATTGACTCCCACTCTATTAATAACAGCCAAAAAATTATAAACAAGCTAGAAGTTTCTCAACAGATAAAGCAATAAAGAATATATGGTACAATTACATAATAGAATATTATTCACCTTCTAAAATAAATTAAATCATAAAATTTTCATGTAAACAGATAGAAAAACAGATTATCATCCTGACACAGAAAGAAAAAATGATGTATATTTGCTTTTATTTTAATATCAGCTAAATAAATGATGACCAAATGCCTGTTTATGAAACCACAAATGTTAGGTATAGAGTAAGGGACTAGTTGAGGACTTATTATTGTTCATCCTACATAAGAGAAATTGAATACATAGTTATGGATGATTGAGGAGAGTTGGAATAGAAGGAGAAATTGGAGAGGGTAAGGGAAGATGGGGAAAAGGAAGGGTGTCCAGTAAAATTATTATTAAGGACCATTTAAGAAGTATTATGGAAACTTCATATAGCTTCTTAAAATATGTATGCATAGGAGGTCAATCTAAATGTACTCTCAACCAAACTCCATTACCTGCTGGCAGTAACTCTTGGGGGTACCAAAGAAATGACATCTGATACATGGACATTTTTTATTTTGCAGAATTTAGAAAACAAAGGTATATAATCCATACCATTGACATGTACTCAGGGTTTCAATTGGCAACTGCTTTAAGCTCTGAAAAGGCTGATTGCATAATTACATATGTATTGGAAATAATAGCAATTATAAACATGCCTGCATAATTTAAAACTGATAATGATTCTGCATATGTATCTAATAAAAAGCAATTTTTGCATATTATAATGTAAAGCATGTTATTGATATAATATATAATCACACATATCAAATAGTAATAGAACAAGCCAATCATATCTTAAAAGAGATGTTTATTAAATAAAAAGGAAGAGTTAAAAAAAAAACCCAGCGGCTGACTGAAAAATGTTTTTTCTAATTTTTTAAAAAAAATGTTGGTGAAAAAGTAACAAATGCAGCTGAGAAACACTGGGGAAAAAAGAAAGAAAGAAAGATTAACTAGGCCAAGCAATATACCATAAGGATGTGTTGACATTAAAATGGAAACTTGCAATAGTTTTAAGATGGAGATACTGTTATGCTTATGTATCTAAAGGAAATGAAAAATATGCTTACCAATAAAACATATGAAGATTATATTTGTCCTGAGGAAAACTCTTCTTAGTTGAGAGATGAGAGTCTTCACAAAGCAAAAACCCAGATGATTCACTCCCACAGACACTCTCAATTACTGTTTTCTTGAAAATATGCATATAAATCAACTTCAAAAGGGCTAGCCCATATGTTCAATTACACAAAACCTGGACAGCACATAGACTGAATAGATAACAGAAACTGAACAACATATAGATTAGACAAACAACACATAGACTGGATAACACAGAGACTGGATAACACCAAGACTAGACAACAAATGCTATAGCATTTTTAAGACTGATCTTTTTTTCTTTGGCCCCAAACAGGAATCTTTTGCCCTTATTCAGTAGGAAGCAATTATGAGAAAAACGGTGTTCCAGTCATTTAATGTTGCGATGGATAGTTTTGGTTATTTGATGAATTATAGTTGTTATTGTCTACAGTGGTAGGTTGTTTTGGTTATGATCATGGAGGAAACAAATTAAGGTTGATTAATGTATATTGATAGAAATTTAAGGTTGTTTTGTTAGACTCTTGTTTGACTCTACAGTACATAAGCTGTGTATTTAAATTGTGATATAAAGTTCTAGTTTTGATTTGTATAATTATTTCTATTGTATCTAGATAGCTAATTTAGAGAAAAAGACAAATTTTTAAACAGAGAGATATGAAACAGAAATTCCTGGTTTCTTTGGAGACACAGTTGTATCATGTTATGTTTTTCTGGAAGCTGTCTTATGAAGGGATGCTTTGCTGAAGCAGACACATAATAGGATGTTTTGCTGACGCACATATTTGTGAGGAGTCATGATGTTAGGAAAGAGTACCAGTATAACCTTACAGTGTATAAAGCTTTTTCATTGGTTCACCTTGCAATGCTTTGCTGATCTTCTCTGACAATATTCAGTGGTTCTTGCATTGTTTAGCCTTGAAATGCTTTGCTGGTCTTCACTGCTCTTTGCTTGTCATGACTTCATGAAAAGCACCAAAGAACTTCTTGTGGTATTCTAGCTGCTTCTTGCCATTTCCATAGACTCATGCCAATTCAGCAACTGTAGATTTTTGTTTGCTGTTTGCTGATTGGACTGGATTGCCACTATTGATTTGTGTTTGGAATTGCCTCAAAGAATTTCTTCTAAACAAGCCCACATGCCCCATTTCCAAATAATCCTTCTTCTCCTCTACCTTTGGTCATTGGGCTGGAAAGGAGGTTGAAGCATTTAAGAACCCTTATTAAAGTAGGCTTTGAAAAATCTAATCCTATACATATCTCTTTTGAAATGTAGTATTTTTATTCCTTGCTCCCCTCTGATGTGTTCAGACACCATGTAACTCACAGTCTGCCTTAGGGATTCTCATTCTCTCTCACATCTAGTACTTTTCTACAAAGGGACTTAGTCAGCATTTCTTTAATCTTCCTGGGAAAGGTAAAGCTGATTACATTTACTAAGCACATCCCTTTTTGAAATTATCTTTATTTTGTACTACTCTTAACTGCTAATTTTTATGCACAAAAATATAATTTGATTTACTTTACATTACAATTTAATTAGTCTTATTTGAGCAATGACAACCAATTTGGAACTTAAACTTTCATTCAATTTTATCTACCTGGATAGGGTTAAATTATCTGCTTCTTCTGCCTCAAAAATGCTCCACTTTTCTTGTTTTAAATCTTCCATCTCTTCATTTACCCTTGCATATATTCTTTTTCACAATTATTTTGTGCTCTAAATCTTCTCTTGTATTGTTATACTTGACTTTTTGGTTTTTAAAAATGTTTTTTTTTTAATTTTTAAAAATCATTTAATTAATTAATTAATTAATTAATTAATTAATTTTAAACTCCAGATTTTATTCCCTTCCCGGTCCACCCTCCAACTTTTCCACATACCATACCTCCTACCTGCCCCCTGTCTCCATGAGGATGTCCCCAAACTCTACTCTCCCACTCCACGAGACCTCTAAACTCCCTGGGTCCCCCAGTCTCTTGAGAGTTAGGTGTATCTTCTCTGACTAAACCCAGACCCTGAAGTCCTCTGCTTTATATGTGTTAGGGACCTCATATCAGCTGGTGTACGCTGTCTAATTGGTGATCCTTTGTCTGAGAGATCTCAGAGGTCCAGGTTCATTGAGACTGTTGGTCCTCCTACAGGGTTACCCACCTCCTCAGCTACTTCTTTCTCCTAATTCAACCACAGAGGTCCATTGTTTGGGTGCAAATATCTGCATCTGTCTCTTTCAGGTTCTTGTTAGGTCTTTAGGAGGGTAGTCATGATAGGTCTCTTTTTGTGAGTATTCCGTAGCCTCAGTAATTATGTCAGGTTTTAGGGCCTCCCCTTGAGCTGGATCCCACTTTGGGCCTGTTGCTGGACCTTCTTTTCCTCAGCCTTCTCTCCATTTACATCCCTGCAGTTCTTTCAGATAGGAACAATTATGTGTCAGAATTTTGTCTGTGGGATGGCAACCCCATCCCTCACTTGATGCCCTGTCTTTCTGATGGAGGTGGGCTTTACAAGTTCCCTCTCCCTAATGTAGGGCTTTTCATCTAAGGTCCCTCCCTTTGAATCATGAGAGCCTCTCACCTCCCAGGTCATTGGTAGATTCTGGAGGGTCCCCCAACCTCTTACCTCCCAAGGTTGCCTGTTTCCATTCTTTCTGCTGGCCCTTAGGGCTTCAGTCCTTTTCACACACCCAATACTACATCATGTTTCCCCCATCCCCTTTAGTTTTAATGTTCAAGACATTTATATATACCAAAACTTCATTTTTTAAAAAAAAATGTTATTATATCATGAATTCTTAGCTATAAAACTCCTCAAATCTGATGATAAAATGATAAATTTTGCCTTTTTATTCTGTCTTGTTTTCAAGGAAAGCATCTCAATCTTGAATCTCACTTGTTGCAGTAGTATGGCTCTAGTTCCCTCATTCTTTCTCCATTATAATGAAGAGACTCTTGTCAGGAATAGCATACATTTAATATGGCTACAGCATTGTCTAGAAGCAAAAGAGTAACAAATCTCTTTCACCTTTAGAAATAAAAACACAACACTTTTGTCTGTTACACATGTTATGGATTCCTGTCTAGACAGAATTCATTAGAATGACCTGTTTGTCAGCTTCACATTTGCGTCTTAGAGTTTATTACAGTTCTCCTCTGTTTGTAGATGAGTTGGGGTAAGAAGTGAAGGTCTAATATATCTGGGGCTTAGTAGGAAATTATTCCCACTGCTGGATGACTTGAGTCATTTTCATGATAACACAGAAGGCACACAAATAATATCTAGTACTGCTCCCATCTTGCATTTTTTTTCAAGTTCGTTAAAGTCCATTGGCTAAATCTAGAGTAGGATTACAAATTAATGCTTTTCAAAGAACCTCAATGCAATGGAGAGTAAACAATGAACCTCACCTTTAGGATGTGTGACAATGTTTAGAGGTAGATGGGCTAAAGAAAATTAAACACTAAGTCAGTAAACATGAAAATCTCAGGTATTGTTTTTCTTGATTTATGTCATTATCTTAAGACCCTGTCCTCAGCCTATTCAACACATTCTTTCAGGTAAAGTTTTTGAGATTCCTTACCACAAAGCTAAAACTCTGGTTCAAGTTCTTCAATTCGTAGGTCTGTTCTAGTCCTGAATTCTCTAAATAATAAACCATCATGTGCTTGAATAAGAATAATAAGGTATTTATTGCAAACATAAAATGGGGGAAAGGCCCAGGTTTAATAACCCTTAAGTAGTCTATGACAATAGATTATATACACAATGATTGTTAAGATAATGCTATAAATATACTATTCAGTCTTCATCCCAATATAAAGCAGATGTTGTGTTATATCACACTTCCCAAAGTTTAAGCTAGTTCAGAATTATAGAGAATAAGTTAAGATGTTTGTTGGATTTTCATCTTAATCAATCAGTTTTGGCTTATGTAAATGTTATTGAAATGGAACCACAAGTATCATCCATACACTTTTTTCATTACTTAAAGAGATTTTTCTCATATAGAACATCCTGATTATGTTTTCTCCTCATTCCACTCCTCCCAGTTTCTCTCCAGCCCTGCTTCCAAAGAGATCCAACTTCCTGTCTCTTATTAGAAAGAAAAAACAGAAAAAAAACAGGTTTAGAACAGATTATAATAATATAATACAATATAACTATAAAAGATAAAACAAAAAATAAGACTTCAGAGTAGGACAAAACGAACAGATGGAAAAGAGCCCAAGAAAATGTATGAGACAGATATGTAGACTCAGAGCCCAACTCATCCCTTAAAAACACAAGACTGGAAGAAAAATATATATATATATATATATATACACACACACAAAGACCTGTAGGAGAATGAGAGAGAAAGAGGGAAAGAGAAGAGAGAGAGAGAGAGAGAATAAAGACTATATACATATAATATATATATATATATATATATATATATACATGTATATGTGCAATGCAATTAAATAAACTATAAAAACAAAATAGGGAAAGAAAACACCCTGACATGATATAATGACACAAGGAAATTTCAGAGTTACCATTAAACTTATTTTATGTTTGCCATCTACTGCTGGGCATATAGCTGACCCTTAAGAGTAGTTTCTTTTTCTAGTAAAATTCTTTTACACAATGTTAAATTTTAATTTTCCAGTGTTTTTAAATTGGAGATTGCTTCTAGGTTATGTGTGGATGTATATGTCCACTTCTTCTTTCAGATTTAGGCCTTGTTCTTGTTGTTCATCCATGCTGCTTTGTATAAAGATTTTATCTCATAGAATAGGTCTGAAGTAAAGTTGCATCTATGTTGGTTATTTCCACAAGCTTTGTGCCAGCGTTGCTTTAGCCTATATTTTAGGTAGGACACCATTGTGGATTAAAAGATTTGTGGCTGGATTAGTGTTTAGGTTTCTGCTTTGGTAGTCTGCAGAATAACTTCCTGTACCAAAGATGCTAGTCCACAAAGGTGAAGGCTCTATGTAGGCACCAGTTCAACTCATCAGTATTCAATGAGCTGTGTAAATGTTATGTTTAACAATGGAGACATTTTTGTGGAGTTTGTATAGAGAAACATATAGTCTTGCAATAACCAGAGTTGTTTGGTGATTCCCATAGGGTTCCTTTAACCAGCAACTCAATTAGTTGTATCCCACTAGCAGCTTCATTTGGTAAACAGAATCAGTGAATTAAACCCATCATTTGCATCCACAATCCATAACATTTTTGGCCACAAATTGGTTTTTCCATTGTGACATAGGTTTATCTTTTTGTTGTGTGGAAAACACTGGCCAAAAGTAAGCTGGTAAAGAAAAAGTTTATTTCATCTTATACTTCCAACTCACAAAAAGTCATTGAGGAAAACCAAGGCAGGAACTGGAGGCTGGCCATGGAGGAACATGTCTTATTTGAATACTTTCTTAAACTTGCTCACCCTACTTTCTTATACCATCTATGTAGTCATGTCCAGGATTGTCACCACCACATCAATCATCAATCATGAAAATACCTCAACTTACTTGTTTATTGGCCAACCTGATAAAAGCATTTCCACAATTGAGACTCTTTCTTTCCATGTGAATCTAGTCTCAGCATCAAGTTGACAAAAGAAAAAAAAAAAAAACATACACCTCACAAGATTTATCTTTTCCTGAAACAAGCTACAGGCCATTAATATAGGTGAAGATGTTACTTCTTTCTGTGCACAACTTGGTCTTTTCTGAAAGTAACAGATGGTCTGCTTCTCATGTTCTTCAACTTTTATAATGTCCAGCAGATTCATTTTGTTTTCATTAGTGTCTGCATAATTATCTCACCTTTAAGCAAAATGCTATCTGTCTAGAGTTTTGGATAGCTTATAAGGTCACCACACATGAAGTAGTATTTTAGAAATTTAAAAATCAACTCATCTGGAAAGGATGGATATTTGTGATTTTCTTGGGTCTGTATGTCAAGCTACAGATGGGAGGGAGGAACATCTTAGCACTGGTTCACCCATACAACACCTTCACTATAAGAAATTCTAGAAAACATTTTTATCTTCAGTATATCAATATTAATTCTATTTAGATGTTGAGTTGTTAATTTATTTTTGAGGTTATTTAGAGAGCATTGGCTTGATTTCTATTTTTATATGATCATAAATATTCATCTACAAGCTTCTAAAGACTACTTTGAAGAAAATTGTAATTATATCATATTAAGCAAATTTAAATATCTAAATGTATATATTAATATGCATGTAGTTAACTATTTTATTTATCCCATAAAAAAATCTACAAACAGAAAACAACACAGTAAATCTTTCTGAAGACTGTGGTTACTTTTATGATATCATCAAAACATTGAAACCAAAAATAATTTTACTTTCTTCTTATCAATCATGTTACAGAAAAAGTCTGACTATATCTTTATTAATTTCTCATAATCACACTAGAAAAAAATTCATTTAGTTTGTGAAAAACATGTGTTTATTATGCACTAAGATATTTTTATCAGACAGTTGAGTAGACTTACCCATAAGAGCTTCCCCACATGAAGTGTCAAAATGCATCAGTGTGCATACATTAATAAACTCAGAGTCATCAATAATAAAACTGTGCTGCATAAGAAAAAACACTTCATTCTTTATGGAGTCATTTAACCTAGGACAAATACATTCTGAATCCTGGTTCTTTCCGTGCTTTTGGTCTTCCTGTCTGACTGTTGTATGTGCCTTAATCTATGTCTACCCAATGGTTGTCTTGTAAATCTGTCTGTTACTGTATTTTTGTATACCTGTGTGCCCGTAATAAATGTCTTTGATCTGTCTCATTTTTTGGTATAATGAAAGCATATTATAGTCATAAAATGACAATTTCATTACTGAAACTTTAACTGAGTTTTGTTAGTAACTGACTCAAGTTTATCCCAACTAAGTCAGATAACAAAAACAAGAAGAATAGAACAACAATGGTATTAAGCATTAGCAGTTTATTTTCTTCAACATTTATGGTGGATATACATTTTATAAGATTGTCTTCAATCTATATGGGCTGTTTCCAGCGTTTAATATGTTAATACACATTTACACATGAATTACTCTTAGATCAGAAGTCTAGAAGAGTATATAACCTAAGATTACAGCTATGCATTAGCTCGAGTTATAAAAGTTAATTATAGGGGAAATGCAAAACAAGTAAAGTTGGTTGTTATATTATTCCCTAAAGACAGGTTAAACAAAACAGGTTGAGTATGGAGTAGGATATATTGATTTGTGAGTGACCTCAAGGTATATTATGAGCTTGGCTGTGATCTCCAGCAATAGTTATATTTTCTTTGAATGTAGGAGATATTTTCATAATAATTCAGTAGGTAGAATTACATTTCAATCTCATTTTTTACCTGTTATCAGTAGAATCTGCTAATATGTGATTTACATAGCACAATCAACCACAGTCATTTAAAATGAAAAAATAGTAACTCACAACTCCTCACAAATATAACTTTGAGAATTTGGAAGACTACGAGTCTCAAACTTAATTTTAAACAATATACTATTTTAGGCCAAGTTCTATGTGTACACGGTATAGCACTATCTCACTTTAGAAAATATCAGTTTTAACACAAAAAAGCAAAACAACTCCAAATTTTAATGAGATAAAACACCTTAATGTTTGGATGTCAATGAAAATGCATTTATAAACTAGATAATATGTAATAATTGAAAGGGAAAAGAATCAGCATGGAGACCAGGTTAGGAAAACTGTGTGTACCAGGTTTGGGATGTAGGATGTAGGTGAGATGTAGGCACATTATTAGTAAAAGTGTACATCTTGTTTTATTCACAGCATGGTTTACTATCACTGAAAATATAAGAAACTATGAGAAATTAATTAGGAGAGGATAAAGATAGTATTTGTGAACACAAAACAGATTTATTGTACTTTTAGAAATCTAAAAGTAGATAGGACTGTTGTCACAAAAAGAGAAAAATGAATAGTCTATATCTCTTGTTGGCTTGCTTTGGGTAAAATCACAAACCTATATGTCTTAATTTAATAGCATACTAAAAATATCCACAGATTGGGAATGATTCAGTAAGAATAGCAGCCCATTTAAATGTAAATATAAGTTAATATGTCAAACAGACCTTTGATATAAGGGAAGAACATTTTCAGTGATTGTAGTAACATATCACATCTTCACAAGTAGTAATTTGCTTTACTTTTATATGGACTTTTTAAAAATATTAAGGAGTAAATTATTATTGGACTTGAGATCTTTGACAGGGATATACTTCTCTCTGTGCGTTTCACATAAATATAAAATTCAGAGAAGGATGTACTTGCCTGTGAGGAAGTAAATTTAAATATCCAACTTTGTAGAACAGATAAATCAAGGAGCAACTGTTTATATTTTAAAAGATTCATGGAGGGCTACAGAGATGGCTTAGTAGATAAGATAGATAAGAGCACTTTATGCACTTTCAGAAGACCTGAATTTGGTTCTTAGTAACTCAGGCCTAGAAGTCAAATGTCACATATTTTTTTTTTTTTTTTATTGTGTAGATAGGAGCTTTTGAATTTTAGATTTGTTTATTTAAATCAAATGATTATAGACACAAAGAAGAGAGAAAAGACCATTGTGGATGTGAGGGAGAAGAAACATTAAGGGGTGTGTCTGGTAGAACATGAATGCTAATGAAATATGGGTGGGGAGGCTTAGGGTGCAAAGGTTTACATGTGATGGGATAGGAGCTAGTTAAAAGAGAGTGGTACGGGTGAAAGATTAGTTAACCAGAACTAGATAAGTGTATAGAAGCCATATGGAAGTTCACTACTTTGTAAACTAATTTAGAAAAAAATTTAAAACAATGACAACAACAAAAAGCAATTGAAACAAAAGGAAATTCTAAGTAGAGGTGCCACACAATGAGAGGTTAATGCCATTCTCAAAAGGCATGGGTTGTTTAACAAAATTCTTAGTGCCAATTCTTGGGCACCACCGTAGGAACTTTTGTTCACAAATACTCCAAAGGCTGCCAAAATTATGCAGGTTAAGGCATTCCCATTGTCTGCCAATTCAAACATGATATTAAGACTATATCGCTGAAGACACTATACTCCTTTACATACCTTGGGTAAAAGATTATGGAGAACCTATGTTTAGACTGAACTAAGCACTTCCTCCCTTCTGACTCACTTTCATAGTGCTGGAAGTTGCATCCACTCATCAGGATGAAAGGCCTTCTCCAGCGTTACATTAAAGAAGCTGCAATATCAGTGTAGGCAAGAGATACTTGCTCTTACAATATTGACAAGACAAGGGGAAGGAGGGATAAACAACTGATTTCTGATAGGATTTGAAGCAGCTTAGCAAGATCAGTTTGGTCCTGTACCAGGTGGTCAAAGGTTCATGTCTGGAGAGGCTCCAGGGATGAACATGCTACTGTTGATTTGCTTTATTGATATGCTGTCAAATTGCCCCTTGAATATTTACATTTATACCAAAAGCCCAGTGTTCTTCAAATGAGCTTCTCTTTACAGCAAAGAGCAATTAATGAAGAAACTCATGGCTGGTCATGATGCTGAAATCACATTGCTATGGAGTGCTCAGCATTAAATAAAACATCTCTGTCATCCCCTCCAAGGCTGGGAGAACATCGTGGAAGAAAGAGTGGAAAGGATGTAGTAGCTATAGACAGAGTAGAAAGGTTGCAAGGGCTATAGAGAGAGTGAAGAGGACATAATAGCTATAGTGAAAGGAGCTGACTTATGGTCCCCTAAGCATTCAGTCAAGGTAGGGGAGGAACCAATGTAACCTCACACAGGTCAGAGAAGCTAGTGACAGTAGAGGATTGTTTGAAGAAAAAAAGTCACTGTGCTTTATGATGTAGTTCACCAATGATGTAGCCACACATGCTCCAGCAAATAGCTTCATACTCTTGCTTATGTGAGGAGCCAGGATAACATTCAGTGAACCACAAAGCAAAGATAGAAACAAAACAGAAATGATTAGAATTGGAAGGTGACTTGGCCGCAGGAAAGGGAAAGGTATTGTATGAATAGAAGAGAGGATGAGGTGTGACAGTAATGTACTGCATACAAGTATGAAGTTTTCAAAAATAATCTCTGTAAGAATAATGATATCAAAAGATAAACAGATATAAAGAATAAAATTTGCTTTCTGATTCATGCAGTAGATTCATTAATCTATGTTTTATAATTATGATTTCATACAATTTGCTGCTGATAAATAATGAGAATTCAATTACAAACACTAATATAACCACATTTTAACAAATTTAACTATGTTTATGTATATAATTTCAGATGTTTTATATGAATGTATACATGTATATTTAAAAGTATATATATATATATATATATATATATATATATATATATATACTGGAGTGTATTTGAAACTTACATTAACATACATCTATTGAATTAAAACGATTTGAATATCTTAAGTTAAATGGTTGACAGGAAAATATGTTTCACACTCTATGAAAGCTATATGTAACAATTAGCTAACTATATTAAGAATAATGAAAAATTTTAATATATAAAAATTAAACATTTATTTAACTATATATCTGAAACAATTTGAACTTTAGTAAATTGAACTTTTCTAGTAAAAAAGTTTAATTATTCACTTCATAAAATAGGATGTCATCAATGAAAACAAGACTGTACTCCAACAATTAAATAATTTACAAAATCTTAAAAGGGACTTTCAGAAATATGTTATTAATATAACCCAAATTGAGAGCATACTATATTAGTAATTTTATTTTCCTGAATAAATTGGTGAATTTATTTAAGGAATGATGAGATACAAACATCAACAGAATGTTTGTGGAGTGTTTAATATTGAAAAGAAAATATTGAGTGAGATAACTCAGAAAGTATGGACCTTTACTGTTAAGCTTCATGATGTCCTTTTGTTTCTTTGTTCTTTGTTTCATTCATCCTTTCTTTTTTCCTTTCTTCTTTTCTTCCTCCTTCCTTCCTTCCTTCCTTCCTTTCTTTCTTTCTTTCTTTCTTTCTTTCTTTCTTTCTTTCCATCCCAAAGACTGCCCCAATCCAGGTCATCTCATTCCCCTCTCAGAGCCCTCCTCCATCCCCCTCCCCTTCTTCTCCCAGAGAGTGGACTCCTCCCTGGGTATCCCCACTAGCACCTCAACTCTCAGAAGGGTGAAGCAGTCCTTTCCCACAGAGGCCAAACAAAGCAGCCCAGTTGGGGCAGGGGTTCCATTGTCAGGCTACAGCTTTAGGGACTGCCCAGCTCCAGTTGTGTTTTTATTTTTTGAGATTATAATAAAATTCTACAATTTCTCTCTTTTCCTTGTTCAACTCATGTTTAAGCAGTCCTGTTAGTGAGACTTTGTGGGTATAACTTTCTACTATTTTTATTGGTTGACAATGTAATGACTTGAGATAACACATTTTTAATCATTTTTACTCCTTACTGTGTGCTCTCAACCACCTACCTCTCCTCCTGAAAGTGTTTTTCTCAGGGATTCCTCTCCTAACTCAGTAACTTCTTTCTGTGTGAGATATATTGAGTTTATTTTAAATTATTGCACAGATTACTTGTGAGATTGCTTACTGGGGTAAAGGCAACTCATCTTTTCTTATACCACTGAATAAAATGGCAACCTCTACAAAGTTTTACTGTGTAGCTCAGGAGACACTCAATTTTACCGCAGTCCTCCTGACTTTGTACTGCATATGCTTTTGTTACTGCCCTCTGCCACCACACAGAAAAAGGTGTTCTTAACCATGAAGTCGTTAGTTGTTTGTCTTTTTTTTTCTAGTGTCCCTTGGATCATAACAAATGTAGTGCATGCTTGATTGTAGATTATCCTTCAAAAATTCACTATCCGTGTCTGTCTCTCAGTAGTCAGTTCTCAGAATGCCTTATTTCTAAACCTAAGTCTTTGCAAGCTGACCCCAAGACTGGTGATTTACCTTGATGTATACTCTCTGAAATACTTTTTTTCCATGATTATTTTGATAAAATCCTTCTTTGTACATACTGATTCCCATCAAAATTCCATCTTTGCCACACATCATTTAACTACAGGGACCTGGTCACCAAATGGTAATATTGGTTGAATAAGTTTCATGTACACCCGTGAGCTCCATTTTTTTTTTTTTTGCATGATTCTGATTTTCAAATAGGAGTTTCCTTCATGATGTTCTCCTGACCTATTTTGCCATTCAGTTTTTATTGTGTAAGAGCTCAGATTATATTTTATGCATGGTTCTATGTACTTTTATTTCAAATAAAAGCAGGCTTATTATTTATTTTGTGATCTTCCAAAAATTGAATAATGACTCTATATTTCTATACAAGTTATATTTCTCTTTTAACCTTTCTATTTATTAATTTCTTATTTGGTTTTTTCCTTCTTTCCAGGATTGTAGACAGACCTGTGAGTAGAGGTAAGACCAATACCTTTTCTCAGAGGGATCTGCCCGGAACCGTCAGGACACAGGGACCTAGGGGCAGCCCGTTGGTTTCCTTGTGTAGATCTGGAGCTAATACTGTACCACAGGACTCCATACCCAAATAGCACAGGGAGAGAGCTAGCCTCCCAAGACTGTGAACAAGCATGTGAGTGGAGGTAAGACACTTACTGACAAGGTCCCAGCAGTTGTGCTCAGAGGGACTCCTCCTGGAACCCTCAAGACAAAGGGAGCAAGGAGCAGCCTGGGACAGGAGATTTCTGGTTTCCATCTGTGGCCAGGGATCTGAGCCTGTGACACAAGGCTCCATACCCAAACAGTGCTTGGACAAAGCTAACCTCCCAGGAGTGTGGACAGAACTGTGAGCAGGGGTAAGACCAGCATCTCTGCTCACATGGACCCGCCTGAAACCCTCAGGACTCAGGAACCGAGGGACAGCCTTCCTGTATCATTCTGAGGCTGCAGAGCTGATCCTGTGCCACAAGGCTCCATACCCAAGTTGTACCAGGAGAGAGCTGGGATCCCAAGAGTGCCAACACACCTTCAAGCACAGGCAAGACCACCACTTCTTTTCAAATTCCTGGCTCAAGAGGGACCTTCACAGAACCATCAGGACAGGTACCAAGGAAGCGCTGGGAACAGGATTATTCTGGTTTCAGTCTGCACCCCAAACCTGACCCTGTACCACAGCTCTCCAAACCCAAATTACTCTCAGAGAGAGCTGATTTCTAAGGAGTCCTAACACAGAAGCTTACAGGAGGAACAAGCCACAGTCAGAGAGAGCAAGACCAGCAAACAACAGAGATAAACAGATGGCAACAGGAAAGGGCAAGATCATAAGTAACAGAAACCAAGGCTACTTGGTATCCTCAGAACCCAGTTCACCCACCACAGCAAGCCCTGGATACCCCAACACACCAGAAAAGCAAGACTGAGATTTCATATAACAACTCATGATGATGATAGAAGACTTTAAGAAGGAAACAAATAACTCCCCTTAAAGAAACACAAGAGAACACAGGTAAACAGCTAGAAGTCATTAAAGAGAAAGCACAAAACTCCCTTAAAGAATTACAGGAAAACACAAACAGTCGAAGGAAATGAACAAAACCATCCAGGATCTAAAGATGGAAATAGACACAATAAAGAAATCACAAAGGAAGACAACCCAGGATATAGAAAACCTAGGAAAGAGATCAGGAGTCATAGATGCAAGCCTCACCAAGAGAATACAAGAGATAGAAGGGAGAATCTCAGGTGCAAAAGATACCATAGAAAACATTGACACAACAGTCAAAGAAAATGCAAAATGCAAAAAGCTCCTAAACCCAAAACATCCAGGATATCCAGGACACAATGAGAAGACCAAATCTAAGGATAATTGGTATAGAAAACAGTGAAGATTCCCAACTTAAAGAGCCAGTAAATATCTTCAACAAAATTATAGAAAGAAACATCTCTAACCTAAAGAAAGATGAACTTAAACATTCAAGAAACCTACAGAACTTCAAATAGATTGGACCAGAAAAGAATTTCCTCCTGTCACATAATAGTCAAAACACCAAATGCACAAAACAAGGAAAGAATATTAAAAGCAGAAAGAGAAAAAGATCAAGAAATACATAAAAGCAGACCTATCAGATTTACACCAGAATTCCCACCAGAGACTATGAAAGCTAGAAGATCTTGGGAAGATCTCATGTAGACACTAAGAAAACACAATTGCCAGCCCAGGCTGCTATACCCTGTGAAACTCTCAATTACCATAGATAAGGAAAACAAGATATTCTACAGACAAAATCAAATTTACACAGTATCTTTCCACAAATCCAGCCCTAAAAAGGATAATAGATGGAAAAGGCCAACACAAGGAGGGGACAACACCCTAGAAAAAACAAGAAAGTAATCTTCTTTCAACAAACCCAAAAGAAAATGGCCACACAAACATAAAAATAACATCAAAAATAACAGGAAGCAACAATCACTACTTCCTAATATCTCTTAGCATCAATGGACTCAATTCCCCCCCCAAAAAGATATAGACTAACAGACTGGATATATAAACAGGGACCCAGCATTTTGCTGCATATAGGAAATGCACCTCAGTTTTAAAGACAAACACTACCACAGAGTAAAGAGCTGGAAGACAGTTTTCCAAGCAAATTGTCTCAAGAAACAGGCTGGGGTAGCCATTCTAATATAGGAAAAAATCAAATTTCAACCAAAACTCATCAGAAAAGATAATGAACAACACTAAATAATCATCAAAGGAAAAATCTCCCGAAAGAACTCTCAATTCCGAACATCTATGCTCCAAATCCAAGGACACTCATATTCATAAAAGAAACTTTACTAAAGATCAAACCACACATTGCACCCCACTCAATAATAGTGGAAGACTACAATGCCCCACTATCATCAATGGACAAATCTTGGAAATACAAACTAAACTGAGACACAGTAAAACTAACAGAAGTTGTGGAGCAAATAGATTTAATAGATATCTATAGAAGATTTCATCCTAAATCAAAAGAATATACCTTCTTCTCAGCACCTCATGGTACCTTCTCCAAAATTGGCCATATAATCGATCCCAAATCAAACCTCACAGATATAAGAAGATGTAAACAATCCCATACCTCCTATCAGATCACTATGGTTTAAGGCTGATCTTCAATAGCAACAAAACCAACAGAAAACCCACATAAACTTGGAAGCTGAACAACACTCTATTCAATAATAGCTTGATCAAAGGAGAAATAAAGAAATGAAAGACTTCATAGAATTTAATGAAAATGAAGGTACAACATACCAAAACTTATGGGACACAATGAAAACAGTGCTCAGAGGAAAACTCATAGCTCTGAGTACCTCCAAAAAGAAATTGGAGAGAGAATTCACTAGTAGCTTAACAGTACACCTGAAAACTCTAGAACAAAAAAAAAAAATCTAATGCATGCAAGAGGAAGAGAATGCAGGAAATAATCAAACTAAGGGCTGAAATCAACCAAGTAGAAACAAGAAGAACTACACAAAGAATCAACAAAACCAGGAGCTGGTTCTTTGAGAAAATCAAGAAGATAGATAAACACTTAAACAGACTAACCAGAGGGCACAGGGACAGTATCCAAATTAACAAAATCAGAAATGGAAAGGGAGATATAACAACAGAACCTGAGGAAATTAAGAAATCAACAGATCCTAATACAAAAGCTTGTCTCAACAAAATTGGAAAATCAGGATGAAATGGACTATTTTCTAGAAAGATACCAAACACCAAAATTAAATCAGGATCAGATAAAACATTGAAACACTCTGATAACCCCTAAAGAAATAGAAGCAGTCATTAAAAGTCTCCCATTCAAAAAACCCAGAACCAAATGGGTTTAGTGCAGAATTTTTTCAGAACTTCAAAGAAAACCTAATACCAATACTCTTCAAACTATTCCACATAATAGAAATATAAGGAACACTACAAAATTCATTCTATGAAGCCACAGTTACACTGATACCAAAACCTAAGAGAGACCTCACAAAGAAAGAAAACTTCAGACCAATTTCCTTTATGAATATGGATGCAAATTACTCAATAAAATTCTTGCAAACAGAATCCAAGAACATATCAAAAAGATCATTCACCATGATCAAGTAGGATTCATCCCAGGAATGCAGGGATACTTCAATACATGAAAATCCATCAATGCAATTCACGACATAAACAAAATCAAGGAAAAACAAAACAAAACAAAACAAAACAAAACACATGGTCATTACATTAGATTCTGAAAAAGCATTTGACAAAATTCAACATCACTTCATGATAAAAGTCTTGGAAAGATCAGGAATTCAAGGCACATACATAAATATAGTAAAAGCAATACACAGCAAACAAGTAACCAACATCAAACTCAATGGAGAGAAACTTGAAAGAATCCCACTAAAATCAGGGACTAGACAACGCTGCCCCCCCATCTATTCAATATAGTACTTGAAGTTCGAGATAGAGCAATTAGACAACAAAAGGAGGTCAAAGGGATACAAATTAGAAAGGAAGAAGTCAAAATTTAACTATTTGCAAATGATATGATAGTATACTTTAGTGACCCCAAAAATTCCACTAGACAATTCCTAACTCTGATAAACAACTTCAGCAAAGGAGCCAGATATAAAATAAACTCAAACAAATCAGTAGCCATCCTCTAACGTAAGGATAAACAGGCTGAGAAAGAAATTAGGGAAATGACACCCTTAACAATAGTCACAAATAATATTACATACCTTGGTGTGACTATAACCAAGCAAGTGAAAGTTCTGTATGAAAAGTACTTCAAGTCTCTGAAGAAATAAATTGAAGAACTCAGAACTTAGAAAGATCTCCCATGCTCATGGATTGGCAGGGTTAATATAGTAAAAATGGACGTCTTGCTGAAAGCAATCTACAGATTCAATGCAATCCCCATCAAAATTCCAACTCAGTTCTTCATAGACATAGAAAGAGCAATTCTCAAACTAATTTAGAATTACGAAAACCCAAGATAGAAAAACTATTCTCAACAATAAAAGAACGTCTGGGGAAATCACTATCCCTGACCTCAAACTGTACTACAGAGCAATAGTGATAAAAACTACATGGTATTGATACAGTGACAGGCAGGTAGATTAATGGAATAGAATTGAAAACCCAGAAATGAACCCACATACTTATGGTCACTTGATCTTTGACAAGGAGCTAAAACCATCCAGTGGGAAAAAAAGAGCATTTTCAACAAATGGTGCTGGTTCAACTGGTAGTCTACATGAAGAACAATGCAAATTGATCCATTCCTATCTTCCTGTACAAAGCTCTAGTCCAAGTGGATAAAGGACATCCACATAAAACCAGATACACTAAATCTAATAGAAGACAAAGTGGGGAAATGTCTCGAACACATGGGCAAAGGGAAAAAGTCCTTGAACAGAACATCAATGGCTTATGCTCTAAGATCAAAAATCAACAAATGGGACCTCATGAAATTACAAAGCAAAGAACACTGTAAATAGGACAAAATGGCAACCAACCGATTGGGAAAATATCTTTACCAATCCTACATCCAATAGAGGGCTAATGTTCAATATATACAAATAACTCAAGAAGTTAGACTCCAGAGAAATAAATAACCCTATTTTAAAAAGTGGGAAACAGATCTAAACAGAGAATTCTCAATTGATGAATCTCAAAGGGCTGAGAAGCACCTAAAGAAATGTTCAACAACCTTAGTCATCAGGGAAATGCAAATCAAAACAACCCTGAGATTTCACCTCACACCAGTCAGAATGGCTAAGATCAAAATCTCAAGTGACAGCAGATGCTGGCGAGGATGTGGAGAAAGAGGAACACTCCTCCACTGCTGGTGGGATTGCAAGCTGGTACAGTTTGGTGAATCCTCAGAAAATTGGACATAGTACTACTGAGCACCCAGCTATATCATTCCTAGGCATATACCCAGAAGACACTCCAACATGTAATATGGACACATGCTACACTATGTTCATAGCAGCCATATTTATAATAGCCAGAAGCTGGAAACAACCCAGAAGTCCCTCAACAGAGGAATGGATACAGAAAATGTGGTACATTTACACAATGGAGTACTACTCAGCTATTAAAAACAATGACTTCATGAAATTCGCAGGCAAATGGATGGAACTTGAAAATAGTGAGGTAACTCAGTCACAAAAGAACAAACATGGTTTGTACTGATAAGAGGATATTAGCCCAAAAGTTCAGAATACCCAAGATTCAATTCACAGAACATATGAAGCCAAAGAAGAAGGAAGACCAAAATGTGGATGCTTCAGCGTTTCTTAAAAGGGTCAACAAAATACTCACAGGAGCAAATATTGAGACAACGTGTGGAGCAGAGACTCAAAGAAAGGTCATCCAGAAACTTTCCCTCCTGGGGATAGATCCCATATACAGCCATCAAACCTGGACATTATTGTGGATGCTGGGAAGTGCTTGCTGATGAAAGCATGATCTAATGTCTTCTGAGAGTCTCTGCCAGAGCCTGACAAACACAAAAGAGGATGCTCTTAACCAGCCATTGGACTGAGCGTGGGGTTCCAGATAGAGGAGCTGGAGAAGGGACTGAAGGAACTGAGGGGTTTTGCAGCCCCATGAAGGTAGCAACTGTGTCAAATGGCCAGACCTCCTGGTGATCCTAGAGACTGGACCACCAAACAAAGAATATACATGGAGGGACACATGTTGCTGTCCACATATGTGGTTAAGGAGGTTCTTGTTTGCCATCAGTGGAAGGAAAGGCCCTTGGACCTGAGGGTGTGTGATGCCCCAGTGTAGGGGAATGCTAGGGAGGGAAGCCAGGAGTGGGTGGGTGGGTGGGTGGGGGAGCACTCTCATAGAGGCAGGGGGAGGGAGGATGGGATAGGGGATTTCCAAAGCAGAAAACATTTGGAATTTAAATAAAATAATAAAAAAAACCCTACTGTTTTGTGTGAAAGAGAAGAAAGATAAGGTTAGCTTACCTGCTATTTTCTTACAGACTTCCTCTTTAATTTATTCAGTATCAAGTTGAGTATTTAAAATTTTATTAAAATATTATTTTAAAAATAATTTTTACTTTTCCTTTTGTTTGGAAATAACACTTAAAATAACAGACATATACGTATCTAGCCATCCATTCTCCACACTATTGCTGTAACCTTGAAAATCCTCTTTTCTTATGCTTTTATTTTAATTCATGTCCTTGCTTATTATTATTTCTTCAAGATGTATATAATATCATTTATTTTTTACTACTATGCACTTTGCTTCTTTGAGGTGCTAAATAATACTGTGTTTTTTAAGCATACACATAAACCTTTTTGTGGTAACACATTTTTACATAATGATACATTTCCCTCAAAGTGTTTTACCATTTTCTCCAATATAATTTGGCAACCAGTCTTCTGTAGACTATGCTATAAGAATATCTTTGTGTTTTTACCTAATCGTTTTAATGCTTTTAGAGTGCTAAGTTCTCTGTTCTGACAAACACACCAGGAACCTGACACCTCAATTCTTCTTTGACATTATGAATTTCTGACAATTTATTTTGTTAATTTATGTATGTATGTATTCATTCTTGTACACACACATGTCACAGTGTCATTGTGAACACCTTGGAGGAGTTGTTTTCTACTTGAATTATATAGGTTGGATAATTAATCTCAGGTCATCAGTCTTGGCAATAGTGCTCCAGTGTTACTCAACAAAAACTTTGTTCTCTGAATTCTAAATGCCAACAAATACACAAACTTGGCAAGTGATATTTAATTTATATTTCTATGATTTAATTTTATTTGATCCCTATAAAATATTGTTAAAATACAATGTAATATAATAGATGATTTGTAAATCTGAGTTCAGGTATTTCTCCTAATTTCAACTGCGCTTCTTCTGCAAATTCCTGTTTCTGACCCCTTTCAACTGCCACATGTCAATATTTCCAAAACAATCATGCTTCTCTAATGATGAAAATATAACAAAACTAGACAAAAATCATGAGCAAGTACTTGGATGTATATAGATTTGGATACAGTTATTACTATAAATATAGGAGTTTCAAGAATAAAGACACATTTTGTATAAAATTAATGCTAATTAATAACTGATTAATCTAGTTATTAATAATAAAAAAATCTAGTTAATAACTTACTCATCTGAGCCTCTATACAAGCCAAGACCTTATTCATTCTTTTTTGTCTAATTTTGTTATATTTTCATAAATGTTATTGCTTTTATTGCAGATTGGCACTGATGATAATTGAACTCTTTCTGTGCTGATTCATGGTTGCAAAGATAAATCATACTTACAAAGATAAGGAAAGTCAGTATGAGAGCTTTGAATTATTTTATCTAAATCTAGAGAAGGAATGTGAGTGACCCAAGCAACCAGAATTTTAGAAATCATTGTGGTATCATTATGGCATGCATGATCCTTTACAAAACCCAAACTTTTACAAATACAATGCTTTATGCACATTGTTTTAATTAATAACAACAACAACAACAATAATGATAATAACAATAACAATAACAACAACAACAATAATAAATATACTCAATATATTAAGGGGAGCAATTCCTATTAGAACAAAGATGCAATGTTTTTTTCTAATTAGACTTTTACTTTCCATTTACTTTTGCTTTCGATTCTCTGCACATCAAGCATTTGAAAAATGGTTGCTTTGATTTTCAAAGTCCGTGTCAATCTCTCTACTATTCACTTGACCTTTCTATTCAATAGGTAAGAGTGCCAGAAGTAACGACTTCCTCCTACCATAATGATCACAAGAGAACAAATAATTTTGATAATGACAGCATGTACTTACTGGAGAAATGTTCTAGAAAGGGAGAGACTTATTATCATTATTATATAATTTTTTCTGTGCGGAAGTCTGTCTAATCATAAGACTGCACTTATTTCTGGTGCTTTCTTAAGGATTGCAGAATGACCTTAAATATGTGTCTTAAACCTCCAATTTTAACGACAGTGATGGGATCAAGGTATGCCTCACCTGACAGTTATCTGCACTGAGAATGACTTTTGACTTGTCATCAGTCTACTAATTATTCCCATTACTTAATGTGCTTCCATGTATTACTCAAATGAACAGTAATTATAGCAGTTACTTTAATTACATTTTGTTTGTTTAACCTATTATTTTGTTCAATATGACTCTTTTGTCAAAACTTTTTTATGTTTGCTACTTTAATTTCTTGAAAGAGCATTCGCTTTGAGACAATTTTGTACAAATCTCCTCTGTAGAGAATGACACACATTGCATTAAAATTAGCAAGCACAGAAGTGGGGAAGTGCATCACACAATAAAGAACTAGCTTTTCAAGCTTGAGGCCCTGAGTTTTGATTCTTAGAACCCAAGTAAAGTCCTAGGCATGGCAAGTATGTGACCATAACCATAATACTGGAGAAGCTGAGATAGGAATATTACAAGTGTTTGCTAGCCAGCCAATCTACAGAGGTATACAGAAGTATAATAGATCTTGCACATAAAAAGTGGGACACTAGACATATAGAGTTGAGAATATGCCTTTTGTTTTGTTACTTTTTAATATAGAAATTTGCTATGTAGTCCAGACTGACTATGAATTCCTGATCATCCCCCTTCTACCTCCCAAGTAAGTATTGAAGGTATCCCAATTCCTGATGATTGGATCATAGCTGTGTTTTACCATGCTTGACTGAAGGAGTCTTAAATCAAATAAATATCTGAACAATGGAAAAATAATTAATAATTCCTCAGTATATAGGTTTGGAGATTATATATATATATATATATATATATATATATATATATATATATATATCTCACAACTCTTAAGAATTGAGAAAAAGTTCTCCTGATATTCAAAATCTTCACCTATGATACATAAAGAAGAAACAACTACCAGTCCATATTTTTTAAAGACTATTGCTTTTGGAGGCCAATGAGATGGTTGATTGGGTAAAGGCAGTTGTCTCCAAGTCTGACCTGAGTTTGTTCCCTTGGACCCATATATGATAGAAGGAGAGAACCAATTTCTCAAAAGGTAACCTCTAGTTTCTACACTTGACCTTATTTGTTGTGAGCACACACACACACAAAGAGAGAGAGAGAGAGAGAGACAGAGACAGAGACACAAACAGAGAGAGACAGACAGAGAGAAATCAATTTAATTAAAAAGATGTTTCATTCTAAGCCTTCTATTTTCTTTCAGTTAAAGATGTCACATAGTGTTTATGTCCCCAATGAAAGTGAACAAAAGTTAGAAGATGGAGTTAGGACTGCCACATCCTGAACCATGATCATTATTGTTGTAAAGTTACAAAGACTATGAGTCCCTAAGTAGGTTCTACGGGCCCCTTAAGAAGCCTTGTGGATGAGGAAGTTGTTCCAAGTTTTATTTTGATCATGAAAGGCTGCAAAACGACCATCCTGGTTCTCCTTTATGTGTGGACTGTGGATAACTCCAGCTCCGTAAACCTACAAAGTTCCCTGATCCCTCCAATATTCCACTTAATAATTTCTGACCAGGATCCTCAGTAATGTCATTATCCATGTACATCTGAAATTGCTTGTTCAGGGAAATACTAGATTTCTACACATCTCCAAATACACCCACATCTAGAGATATGTCTATCTTTGTTCTCCACAGCTTCTTCCTCTCATTTCTTAAAACCATTTTCTGCTCTGAAGCACATATCAATAAGTTCATTTCTCTTCTTCAAGAAATAATTCTTTTTTCCAGACTGTTGTCTTTGTCTATTTTGCTGTTCTTACAAACATATACTATATGTTACATGGTTTCTGTGAAGATGTGAATGTATCTACTCACCTGATAAAACCATAAGTTTTATTGGGGTTACTTACAGAGCAGAGATGACTCAAAGATAGCTGCATCTCCATAGCCCACCCCAGTATAGGTCACAGCTCACAAAAGCTTGAAAACAGAAACATACTACCCAGGCTGATGATTGATTGTGGAGTTGGAGAGTGTTTTCTCAAGGATGATCAGTTGGCCTTGACTTTTTCCCCACTGTATGGCTGATCTCTGCCTCTTCCAGGCAGCTGAACTAGTCTGAGTGTCGTCTAGATAGACAGCTTGACTTTTCTGATAGTGGCTTTCAGTAGTCTTTATTGTTTCTATGTGGTTGGAGAGAAAGAGTTCAAGCATCCAGGGAATTCCTAAATTCTTTGACTCATTTAATTTCCTAAGCTTAGCAAGTGCCTCTGTCAAATGAGAAATTTCACCGATGTTTTGAACATCTTATGTAGCAAGAATCTTCCTTCCAAGATATAATTTAATTTCTAAATTTTCTTCCTGACATGGAAGTTATTTTTTATGTTTCACATACTTATTTGTTTATTTATTTATTTATTTATTTTCATACAGAGACTTTCTATGTAGCTCAGGCTAACCTCTAGATTTGTCTCAGACTCATGATCTGGTTTTATGAGATATCCTGATCACAATACTGTAACTACAGGCCTGTAAATCTCCATTTCATTCAATATGGCATAGTATTTATTTTTCATACATTTTAAACAAAATATCTAGTAAAATTATAAGGAAGGACAGGTTTATTTTTGGCTCATTTTTAGAGTGATTTATTCCATCCTGAGAGAGAATACGTGACAGAGTAGAGCTCTGTGCCTGGAGGTGAGAGGCTATGATGCAGTTGATCACTGTATCTGTAGTTAACCAGTCAATGTAGGATTGAGGTAAGAAGTGGAATCAGCTTTGGCTACAGCATTATACCTTTCTCTCATTGCTACCCACATCCTCTAGTGAGTCTCCATCTTCTAAAGGCTGCACAGCATCTGAACATGATGTATCCAGTTGGAAAACAAGTGTTCAAACACAACTCCCACAAAGAGTATTTCACATTGACCAAAGCAGATGGGAAACCCATACTGCCATGAATTTGTCATTTGCCAACTTGGCAGATTCCATTCTTCTTTTCATTTCTTTCTCTCTTGTCTTTGTTCCCTACACAGACCTTTGATTCCAACCTCATTTTTTCTTTCTTTTCTCCAAATATTTAATCCTAAGCCTTATGTATACACTGGATTTCATTCCTTCACAAATAAAACATCCTCACTCTCTGGCGTATAACGATTATTTTAAAAATTTTATATTGTAGTTGTTAAAATGAATTCATATACGTGTAAGATTATATGTTCATATTTATATAACATGACTTTTTAGTCTCAGCTAATGGAATCATTTGATAAAGCTTTATACATTTCATTGTATCTGTGACTCATCAAAAATAATTGTATATTACAAAAATTATGGTTGATAAGGCATGATATAACCTTAAGAATGTGAGAGAATGAATCTAGAAAAAAGAAAGGCAAAGGAGAAGGGCTTAAAGCAGTAGTACACAAAAGAGGCGCCCTGCAAAGAAACCAACAATTGTGTTTGAAGACTGCAGTTGTGGGGATCACTTTCTATGACATCATAATTGAATTTGTAAAATTAAATTAATGGATAAAATATGTGAACCATACATAAATTACTACTTTTATCATCAGTCTTTGTTCAAAATGGCCAGATATATCACATGTATTTACAAATGTATGGAGATATCACGTCGTGCAGATTATTGAGTGCATCCCAAAATAACTTCTGCCTCCACCACTAAATTATGTCTAAATTGAAGAGACAAGCAGATTTCAGTGTGTGTTTCTTATTATTTCTGTAATGATAGGATCTTAACTGCAGTCTAATGATAGTTCCAGAGACTCCATTCTGAGAAACAAGTGAGTTTCACACATTAATTTAAGCAAATAAACATGAAGTTAATTATAGCTCTGTGCTCACTCCCCTCTTTCTATCTCTTACATCCTTGAAAACTAGATGCACTCAGCTCATTAAAACAGCAATTTCTGTAAGAGTCACAATGTTTTTTAAAACATACCTTCCCCATAAAAATATCTTGTTTAGCCCTAGAAGGGGAAGCTTCTTTTTTATTATAAGAAACTGATAACTGTTTAATACATAAACAAATGGGCAAAAAACTATAAAATGTTATCAGTATTGATGTTCCTTTTGCTTTCAATCAACAGTGTTACCAGAGGACAGTGTCTGACTTTCATGTTTGTCTTGACTGCTTGCAGAAGAGATGGCTGAATTTATATTTTCCTGCTTTATGAATGAGAAATGATTCTTACAGTTTCACACTTTATCCCTGCTTCTGTTCACTTTCTGATTCCTGAGTGTACATGCATGTGACCAACCAATTATTTTCTCCTACTGTCACCAAAGATTTGCTGTTTGATGCCAAGCCTTTCCTGCCATGGTAGACTGTATTCCCCAGAGATAATACACCAAAATAAAGCATTTCTTTTTAAGGTTGTTTTTATTGGTGCAAGTGATTGCACAAGCAGAAAAATTGGAATTATATATGTGTTGACCTTTGAAACTATAGTAGAGGTTTTATTTAATAACAGATACTTAGTTTTAAATATGTTCTCCAAGCGAGTTCTTATGCTCCACTTCTATTATTAAAAATAGTCAGTGTTCTTCAATAAAACCTGTCTTGACAGACCTCAGTTAATGCTGGGGTATTTCCCTGAAAACCTCATATGAAAGAGGTACAAAGAATCAGCAGTGTGGTGGTCATGTAACAGTGAATCCACAGGCTTTACTTAATATCACAATAAGCAAGTAACTATTCAAAGTAAGATTTTAAGCAAAGATGACAGACCTGTTGAACAGTGGCTGAGAGTGACTCCATCCATTCAGCTCTGTAAGGAAGTGATTGCAAAACTGACCACTTCCCGCAGCAAAAAAGAATCCTGTTCACGGAACCACAGCAGGCATGCTTTCTGGCACACTCAGGGAGCAGGAACAAATTATTTCTTGCTTCCTCCAAAACAATTAGTATCTCAAGAGCAATTGATGTTATGGAACTGGGGCTTGAGGAGCTTTTCCTGTGTTTACTCCATAGTCAAGATGGGACTGATAACAAATATGCCTTGCTTGTCTTGCCTCCACCCAAATGAATGAGGTACAATTAGTTGGACAGTCCTTCTTATATCAATAACGAAATTGCTATCTTAATAATAAATAAGTTTTATATGTAAATAATTATAAAACTGTGTATGCGTTTGTGTGTAAGGGAGCCAGTTTGCAGCTACTAAAAAGACCCCTTAGGGACTTCAGATTTCTGGGGACTGGAACTACAGGTAGTTGTGAGTTGTCCAGCTTGGGGCCAATGAACTAAACTCAGGTATAAGAAAAAGAGATCACCCTTAAATACTAAGCCATCCCTCTAAGCCCAATTGCTATGTTTTTAAGTTTTCTTAGGAAAGTGAAATGAACACATAAATGTGAATTTTATATATGATTAACATTAATATTATTTTTGTTGTAAAACTTATGTTGCTAGCTTAAGAAGTTTGGAAATTAATAAAAGATATTTGTTGTTTAGATAAATATATTAGTTTTATCAAATGTATATGATCTAATACTACAAAAATAGATTTTGCTATAAAAATTGAAAGATAGCACTCTTTAAGAAATACCTATAAGAAGACCAGCAGTCTAAACTAAGCCTGAACCATGAGATCTCTCTGACACTGAGCAACAAACCAGGCAGCATTTCTGAGCTGGTATGAGACCCCTGAAACATATACAGCAGAAGAATGCCCTATCTGACCTTAGCGGGAGAAGCACAATGAGAGAGACTTGAGGCCCCAGGGAGTGGGGAGGCTTTGCAGGAAGAGGCACATCTTCTTGGAGACCTGGGGGAGGAGTAGTGGGATAAGGAACTGTGGGAGGGTAGAACAAGAGTAGGCAATAACTGGACTATAAAAAAATTAAAGTGATTAAAAAATTATCGTATTATTAAAACACCTAAATACTTACACTTAAACCTGATAAAATGAAAAAAAAAAAAAGGAATACAAGTAAATTTGTACAAAATAGAGAAGGGGCTTTTCTACTGATAATATAAACATAATGCTCACACAAATAAAAGCATCATCAGAGACATGTACTAGCTGTGATTAGCTGCAGTTGAAGTAGCCTGGCACAGCTATGGATTATGTTCTACCATTAGCGACTTCCAACATAATTTGCTTATCCTTATTTGTTGTGGCATGTAAAGTCCAAAGATATCATCCTTGCCGACCCCAATGATTTATTTATAAGACCGATCAATGTGCAGTTCCTCTCACTATGGTTGAATTACTCTGAGTGCTAGAGTTATTATACAGTCATATCTCTTCTACATAGGAGGCAACATCAGCAATGTATCTGATTAAATCAGCAGAAAATTGAATCTAACCCACAGCATAACGTTACTGAGTATAGGAACTCCCACTGTTTTTAGAAATATCTGGACATATGTACACAACAATAACAATACTGTTGTTTGTAAGGTATGTTTATGTAATCTTTGCTTGTTTATTTGTTTTATATTTACTTTACATCCAAATCTATCTTTTTACTCACTCCTCTTCTCCCCCTCCCCCTCCAATCTCCTCTCCCCCTCATCTTCTAGTCCTACCTTCCTCCTCAGAAAAGAGGAGGTCTCCATGAGTAACAACCTGCCTTGGCATATCAAGTTGTAGTAAGACTAGGCACATCTTCTCCCACTATAATTAAACAAGGTAGCTTAGTTAGGGGAAAAGCATCCAAAGGCAGGCAACAGAGTCAGAGATAGTCTCTGCTCCTCTTGTTAGAGGTCCCATTGTTTACATATGTTCCAAGGTCCTAGGTACATCCCAGCCATGTTCTCTGTTTGCCTATTCAGTTTCTTTGGGCCCCTATGGGTCCAGGTTGTGAATTCTGTAGGTTTCCTTGTGGTGTCTTGGCCTTCCTAGCTCTTTCCATCTTTCCTCCATTTCATTCATAGGATTTCCCCAGCTCTGTCTATTGTTTCTCTGTGGGTCTCTGCCTCTATTTCTATCAGTTTCTGGGTAAGCCTCTCAGAAGATAGTTATGCTAGGCCCATGTCTGGTATTCTTGGTATGAACCGGCTTTTATAAGAGCAGCTGGTGTTTGAAGCAAGAAATAGACCACAAGGTTTACCCTATTTATTTAATTTTTAAGCATGTGTGTGCCAGTTTCTGCTAACCTTTAAGCAAAGCATCTCTAAATTACAGAATTAATGTTTTTTTTCAACACATAAAATTTATCAAATGAGATATGTGCTTAGTCTACCAATTTTTACTATTTTCTGTTTTAATACATTTTAACTGTCATTATATAAACATTTTCTTTTCATTAGTGAATATTTTCTCATATTGTATAGTACATCCAAAGTCGTTGATAAAGTATCCAAATGTTTAATATCTAAATTTTAAAATTAAAATGTCATACATTTATGTTGGTTGCTTGGTTGTACTTCAAAAGAACTAACAGAAAAAATGTGTAGCAAAGATTATAGCCATTATAAAGCATACAGATTTATTTAACAATATGTGATCTCTGTTTTAAAATAGAACTCAATATGACTGCCACATATTATGTAACAAATTATATCCTCATTAAATTACAATACAGTCTCTAATATGTTACTCAAACTGACAATGTCAGTACGCAGCTTGCTCAAATACTGAACACACATCTCCAATATTTTTTCTACTTAATGCCCATGTCTTTATTGCTGGAATCTGAATGCATTATCTTACATAAACCTTTTTTTTTCTAATGGGAGTATATTAACCATCTTGAGACTGAGGGGTCATTCATCATCCTGTGACACTGATGGACTCACATGTGTCACAAACTTATGAACAGTCAGAAAAGGAATGGCAATGATGGAAACAGAAACTGGATATAATGTGCTTTATAGATTTGGAAAGAAAATCTGAGCCAAGAAATTCAGGAGATAGCTTGAAGCCAAGAATTAAAGGAAATAGGTGCTCTCCTGAGTCCCTGATAAAAATGTACATTATTAAAAATTATTTATTTTTTAATTTTTTACTTGTAAAAGGAGTTATCTGCCCTGATGTAAGTACATCACTTGAGAGTCTGACAGCCATGGAGGTCATAAAATGGCATCAGATCTCTAAAACTGATCGAAAAGACTAAAAGTTGTTAGCCTGCCCAAGTGTGTGCTAAGATCCTGGCCCTCTGCAAGGGTCATATATGCTCCTTACTGGTAATCCATACAAAGAATGCGCAACTTTTAATATCATAACTGTAGTATTGCTAACTTTAAAAATAAAGTTGATAAGTTGTTGTTGTTGTTTTAAGCCACTAAGTGTGTGGCACTTTGTTTTAGTGGCTAGAGAAAGCTAATATAAATTTTAGTAACAGAAAGTAAAATCTTGATATACAAATGCTTAAAAATATATGAGTAGTTCAGGAATTGGAAGTTAGAAGTGTATAAAGCAATTAGTAAAATATTTAAGTCATTATTTTGATTTTCATGCATGCCTGTGTCTGCAGGTTTGTATGCACCTTTGCATTAAAAATGCCTCAGGAACTCAGAAGAATGCATGGGATTCCCTAGATGTAAATGGAAATCACACAGCAGTCATCCAGAAGAGCTGTAAGTGCTCTTATACACTGACTGATTTCAATATCCCTAGAACATTTTGCTTAAAGCATCATAGAACACCTGAGAAAGATAAAAGAAGTCACAAAAAGTACCCCAAGCAAAAATAAAAGTCTAGGGCCATATGTTTTTAAACTCAGAATTGTACCAGATTTATGAAAAAAAGCTAAATGTCAATACTCCTCAAATTATTGCACAAAATAGAAACAGAAGGAGCATTGCCAAACTCATTTTATAAAGGCACATTCACCCTGATACCTAACCACCCAAAAATTCAAAAAAGAAAAAGAATTATAAGCCAAATTCCTTTTTTCACATTAATGAAAAAAAGAAAGAAAACTTAATAAAATACTCACAAACAGAATCCAAGAACACATCCAAAAGATCATACACAATAAAGTAAGCTCCATCACAGAGATGCAAGGTGATACAACATATGATAATCAAATAATGTAATCCACCATTTAAAAACAAACTGAAAGAAAAATATATAATTATCTCACCAAATACTGAACAAGCCTGTGATGAAATCCAACACTGCATCATGATAAAAGTCTTGGAAAGATCAGGGACTTACCTAAATATAATAAAATCAATTTAAACAAGCCGATAGCCAGCATCAAATTAAAAGGGGAATAAATCAAAACAACTGCACTAAAATCAAGAATAAAACAAGGCTGTCTACTTTCTCCATATCTAATCAAAATATTACTTGAATTTCTAGCGAGAGCAATAAGACAACTAAAGAAGATTAAATATATATAATTGGAAAGAAAAAAAGTAAAAGTATATTCATTTGTAGTAGATAGAAAAGAATACATAATTCATCTTCAAAATTCTACCAGGCAACACCTGAAGTTGATAAATGGCTGAGTACAAGATTACCTAAAACAAACAAACAAACAAACAAACAAACAAAATCAGTAGCCCTATTGCAGATGCCAAGAAGTGCTTGCTGACAGGAGCCTGATATAGCTGTCTCCAAAGAGACTCTGCCAGAGCCTGACAAATACAGATGTGGATGCTTGCAGCCAACCATTGGACTTGACCACAAAGTCCCCAATGGAAGAGTTAGAGAAAGGACTGGAGGAGCTGAAGGGGTATGCAACGTCATCAGAAGAACAAAAATATCAATGAACAAGGTGCCCCAGAGCTCCTAGGGACTAAGCCACCAACCAAAAAGTACAAGTGGAGTGACCTATAGCTCCAGTTGCATATGTAGCAGAGGATGGTCTTGTCTGGCATCAGTGGGAGGAGAGGCCTTTGGCCTGGTGAAGGCTCGATACCCCAGTGTAGGGGAATGTCAGGGCTGGGAGAGGGTAGTGGGTGGGTGGGTCAGGCAGCACCCTCATAGAAGCAGGGGGAGGGGTATGGGATAGGGAGTTTCATGAGGGGAAACCAGGAAAGAGGATAACATTTGAAATGTAAATAAATAAAATATCCAATAAAAAATCAGTAGCCTTATATGTAAGTGACACACAGGGTGAAAAAACAAAAATCATGTTAACTACACTCTTCACTATTGCCACAAATAACAAAATATCTTGTGGTAACCCTAAGCAAGTAAGTGAAAGATCCTTATGACAAGAACTTCAAGTCTCTTAAGATAGAAATCAGAAGATGGAAAGATCTCCCCTGCTCATGGATTGGAAGGATTACTACAGTAAAATGGTCATCCTACCAAAGCAATCTACAGATTCTATGCAATCCCCATTAAATTCCAACACAATTATTTACAGACCTTGAAAGAACAACATTCAAATTCATATAAACAAACAAAACGAATGTAACAAACAAAAAATCCTATATTCGATAATCCTGAATGATAAAATAATATCCAGAGGTATCAGTATCCCTGATTCCAAGCTCTACAAAATAGGAATAACAATAAATACCTCAATGCACAAACAGGTGGATCAATGGAAGTGAACCAAAGACCCTAATGTAATTTTACATACCAATTAATATCTGAGTTTTGATAAAGAAGGCCAAGTTATACAATGTCAAAAATGGAAGTATTTACAACAAATGGTAATGATCTAATCGGATGTCTGCATGTAGAAGAATGCAAATAGATTCTTATCTCTCACTCTGTGCAAAACTCAAGTCTAAGGAGACTAAAAACCTCAACACAAACCCAGATACACTAAATCTGAAAGAAGAGAAAGTGAGGAATAGCCTTGATGCATTAGCACAGGAAACAACTTTCTGAATAAAACACCAAGAGCACAAACACTAAGGTAAACAATTAATAAATGAGACATCATGAAACTGAAATCTTCTGTAAGGTAAAGGACATCACCAATAGTACAAAGCAGCTTTCCACAGAATGGGAAAAGATCTTCCCAACCCCATTCCCAACAGAGGGCTAATATTCAAAATATATAAAGAACTCAAGAAACTACTCATCACCAAACCAAATTATCTGATTAAAACCTGGGTACAGATCTAAACAGAGAATTATAAACAGAGAAACCTCAGATACCCAAGAAATATTTAAAGAAATGCTCAACATCCTTAGCAATTAGGAAAATGCACTTGGGATACATCTTACACCTGTATGAATGGCTAAGATATAAAACACAAATAACAGCACATGAGGATGTGGATCAAGAGAATACTCCTCCATTGATGGTGGGAGTGCAAACTTATATAGCACCTTTGGAAATCAATACATCTGTTTCTCAGAAAATTGTAAGTTGTTCTACCTCAAGACTCAGCTATACCACTCCTGGGCATACACCCAAAGGACAGTCCACCATACCATAAGCACACTAGCTCAACTATGTTCATAGCCACTTTATTCATAATAGCTAGAAACTGGAAACACTCTAAATGTCCCTCCCCTGAGAAATGGATAGAGAATGCATGGTTCATTTACACTATGGAGTTTTATTCTGTGGTTTAAATAAACGAAATCCTGAAATTTGCAGACAAAGCAATGGAACTAGAAAAAATATCCTCAGTGACATAGCACAAACAAAGGAATTCAAACATAACATCCTCTAATTTATAATTGGAAATTTAAAGTAAAGGATAACTGTGTACAATCCACACACCTAGCAAAGCTAAGTAACAAGAAGGGCTCAAGAGAAGAATCGATCTCTCAGAGAAGGGAAATTAAATTGGATCTTGTGCTTTTACTCAGTGGATTTGGAGACATTCCAAGCCATACTTGTGATTTTATAACACACACACACACACACACACACACACTCATGCACACACACACACACATACAAAACACAGATATAATATAAAATATAATATAACACTCTGTCTTCTTTGAAGAAACCAAAAGCCATCCTGAACTACTTTATTGTAGATCCCCCTGTTGACTAATCCTTAGGCTACGTATGGGAACTCCCCAACATTCTTCAAGAACTCAGTAGCAATGTTTCTGTCCTTGTTTAGAAATGATATATAAAGGACAAAATGAAAGAAATTGCTTGGTTGAGCAAAATCCCAATTGGCAGGAAACAGCCTGAGAAAATCAGTCAGATATAAACACATGAAATTCTTCAAGCAAGAATAAAATAATAGTAGAAATAACTTTTCAGAAGTCTGAACCTTAGACCGATGGGGTCCAGCTGAGAATCCCAGGCACCAAGGCTTGGTCTCTGTAGCATGATTCATACACCAAGCCCTCCAGGGCTATAGCTTATTTCTGTACCTCTAAACATGACAGACTTTGCTAGTTAGATTTTAAAATTGCTTAGGACTATGACTTTTCTTATCCAATTATCTCTCATATTTAATGGAAATGTCTACAGTGGTTGTCTTATGATGGCCTCATTGCTTGTGAAGCAGGTTATTCTGTTCCAGATTAAGGGGGTTACAAATGGGAGGGCATTTTGCTCATGGTAGAACCATAACAAGGGTCTCAAACATACACAATTGATTTGATGATTATTGAGTCTTCTGAAGATAAATTCATCAAGGTTTTATATTTATTGAATTTTTATTTAAGTATGTTGCATTGGTGGATGTGCCTGTGTGGGATTGGTGCAGGTGCATGCATCTTCATCCTACAGAATCTATAGGGAGTTGTTGAATGTTATACTCTTTTATTTTCTGCCTTATTCCCTTGAAAGAGTGTCTCTCACTGAAACTGGGCTTAAGCTTGACTCACAAACCTTAAGTAAATAACCATTGTTCAACTTCACATAGCACAGAGTTTATAGAGATCAATACTCCACAGCGCTTAACTTTTTACATGAGTCCTGAGGATTTGAACTCAGGTCTTTGTATAGGAGGTTTTCTTATGCACTCAACTATTTCTACAGCCTTGAACAAGGTTCTAGACTTTGAAGCAGTATTGAAAGTAGTTGAGCTGTTCATTTTATGAATGGCTATGAACTTTGCAGAGACAGATGGAAAGACCCTGGTGGACCAAACGGTGGTCACTCATATATCAATGAAATAGTCATTAAATCCCATGAGTACATTTCCTTTCTGCATACAAGGAAGTTGTATAAATGGCCAGAAGCCTTAAAGTTGGAAATTGCCCAGGATCAGCCTTGGCTAGGTCCCTGCAAACCTTTTGGTTTTAAACATCTGAACAGAACAGTGCAAGAAACATATTCATGTTATTTTAGAACAGACAATTTGTGATAATTTATGAGTGTCCTAAGAATCAAATACATTTAGCTTACTTGTTATGTTAGGAGGTAATGTATTTGGCTTTATCTTCATTCCTCATGAAGAAGATATTTATGTCTTTGTTCAAAATTAAGATTTTACACAAGACATACCTGAAATAATTCTGCTGGACTTCACTCTAATCTTCATTATTTCCCAAATATATCCTACATTTGAGGAATTTCTGCAAGCATCATGAAGGGCTAAAATGAGCCTCTCCTAGTGCTTAACTTGCATTTCAGTTGCTCTTCATCCTCTTCACTGCAAGAATAAGTTACTCCTTTCTGGTAAGAGTTACAATGGCATCAGACCCTAACATTTCCTACAAAACTAAAAATGTCTTACAATTGGCTGTCAGTCCTAATCAGTTTTTTTTTCCTATAATCATTCCCAGAGTGTTTGACATATAGGAAGATTCAGTGTATATTTGTAGCTGACTCTAAAAATATTCAAGTTCATGAAGGAATGAAGTGAATTCATGAGTGATACAATCTGAAACCTCAAAGTTAGTAGTTGAGTAGCATTGTGACCCAAAATTCCCTTTAAATTATTATTATAAAACCATACTATAAAAGTTAAACTAATTTTGCTGACTTGGGTAATATTTAAGAATAACAATATCTAGGAAAGAATTTTAAGAACTAGGAAATATTTAGAGAACAAATTTAAAACATAAAAGCTAGTAAAAGAACATACATTTTTAGGTTGCCTATAGGATGCAGGAATGGCTTGAATATCTATAAATTTCTGATGAGGGATAATGTTTTGCCCTTTCAAAAAATAAGATGAAAAGTACTGTAATGATCTTAAGGATATTTTAGGATTAGACCTAGGAGAGAGCAAAAAGAAAAAATGCATGTACCTTTACTGTAATTCAAATGCCCTAAATAATACATATATGTGTCCTTCTTTTGTACAAATTAGGGAGAATGATAGTAATTTTCTTCCCACATTTTAAGATCCATTTCTACTATAAAAAAAAAAAGAGAGAATTTTTTCATATGGTGAAGATCCCAAGTACTTTTCAAGCACTTTACAGTTCAAATTTTCCAACTTTGTAGCAAGTCTTTTCTTCCTTTTGTTTGATACTTTATTTATATTTCAAATGTTTTCCACTTTCCATTTCTCACCTTATGTAAAATAATAATGTAGCTCATCTTTACTTCTCTAGATTCATATATTTTCCTCTAAAAAATTCTCCAAGTGTGTTCTCACTAACTAAGTCTTGTGGCAGAAACATTTGGAAAAACTGAAAACCAGAAATACAGTTTTTACCTTTATAAAGTCTATAGTTCAAAGAAAAGACAATACTCAAACTATCAATAAAGGCTTTAAATATAACATAAGGACCGAGTCTATGAGGGAAGGGTAGCAGTATTAGGAAAAGCTATATGGGACTGAGTTAATTTACTTAGTGGAGAGTAAGGGTATTTCTGAAAGCTTGTTCTTGAGACTATATGAGTGCTTATAGAAGAGTTGTGAATTCCATGCTGATGTAGAGATATTATTTATATCTGCCATGAACTAAAGTAGTTGCTGAAGGAGCTGGGGAATGGCCCTGAAGTTACGAGATCTTCCTGCTCTTCCAGATGACCAGAGTTGATCCCCAGCACTCATATTACAAGGCTAATGATGGTTATAACTATCTCCAACTCCAGGAGATTTATCATCCTTTCTTGGCCTTTGTAGCTACCTGCACTCCTGTACACACACACACACACACACACACACACACACACACACACACACACCAACCCCCCAACAAACCACATACACATACACAAAATCTTTTTTTAAATGTTGAAAATATAGTGTGACTTTCTAATACTTGATAATAAATAGTACCAGAACAGAAGTTACCAGATGATTTCCACCAAATTCTGATTCATAAACGGAGTAGTTAGCTGAGTAGAAAATGCTTAAAATGTACACTTTGATAAAATGCTCAGCTGATCCTTGTATTTCACCTTTAAATAGATTTGAAAAGGAATAAGTAATATGATAAAACCAGAAATTTACTATATCTTAAATGCAGGAAGTGAGAACAATAAACTCAGCAAAGTAGAAAATCAAAAGGTATGACACGATTTTAATGAAATCAACAGAGATCTTTAACACACAATGGCTTCACTGATGATGTCCCCTTATTAAAAGGATATATGTGTGCAAAAGCATCACTACATGACTCATTTAGAATATGGAGAAATAATCATAGAGCAGAGAAAGACAGTGGGATCTTAAAGCTCAACATAACGAAGAAAGAGATCTCTCATTGAAGCCTCCAAAAGAAATGAATCCTTGCCAACCTCATGACTTTAAAATTCGGAACTTCCTTCAGTCTTAGTCCAAGGTAGAGACAATATCTGACATGTGATGATGTTAATTTATGTTGGAAAGAATTGTTAAGATTGCATGACACTGGCATTCACTTTGCACCTGACAGTTGCCAATCATGTCTGGATAACATTTGTATGAGAGCCCTGGAAAATACTGAGTGTTCTCAGGGAGTGAAAGGTAAGTAATCTTACTCAACCTTAATTATTCTTTTATCATTCTGATCATTTTATCAGCCTTACAACTAAATCCTATAGCTTTGGTTGTATTTGTCTACTGGAATAACTTGTTCAAAATACATATATTTTTGACTATATGGTGGTGTTTCAGGCTACAATTGTGAGTTTATCTTCAGAGAAATGATGCATATATTTGTAGTATATTATACATACAAAATCTTGTCTTTAAATCTGAGTGAAAATTTGGTAAAAGGGCTATGGTTGAGACCAGGTGTCACTTGGTTGAAAACTTGCTAATTATACACGAGGCCTTGGGTACCATCCTCCATTTTTGCAAAAGTAAAATATGATGACATAAACTTTTATTTCCAACATCTGAAAAGAGGAGGGAGAAAGATCACAAATGTGAGGTCTTCCTCATGTATATAACAAGTGTGAAGGGTAGCCTGTTTTGAGACATGAGACCCCCATCTCAAAAAAATCAAATCAAATCAAATTCAAAATAAGGTGAATAAGGAAAACAAACTACTGATGCAGAGGGATAATCTATAGGAAATAAGTATACCTTTATTAGAATTTATTTATTGAATTTATTAGAAGTGGAAGAACCAATGAATCCAATATGAAGATCTGGTTCAAAAACTTACAGATATGTTGCACTAACACACTTTTTGCCCTTTGGAGATGTGAAGATATTGATTAAATTAAGGGTTATAATATTCATTAATCTGAAATGGTCAGCTCATCATTATTATATATTTGTTACTTATTTATAAACTTTTACAGACTTGGAATCAAGAAAGAAATCATTTAGGAGGGAGTAATCATCCATGTTCACAGTCTAGATTTCTGGCTGATGGGCATGGCGTTTTCTAAGTAATTTCCTTTTTTTTTTATTAATCATTCCATTCATTTGCATCTCTAATGATTTCCTACTTTCTGGTTATTTTGGATTATTTACAATTCACAACTACTTTTTCGACTAGAGCTATAAGAAGTGGGTTGGTTTTTTTGTGAAGAAAAACAATTGGGAATGATAGATCTAAGTTTAAATTTGACTCTAGCATTTACTATATGTGTGATGTTTACTAAAACTTCCTTGAACACCTTTTGTTCTTCTTGTATGCAAAAGTGCATAAAATAATACTTAATTTTTGGAATGTGACTGGACTCAAAAAACTAATAATCTTGTGTGCTTGATTGGACAGGCACTGAGAAAATCTCATCTTCTTACTTGTTCAAAGTGGCAGATGCTGGCTATGCAGTATACATACTGTATTGTTGCCCTGGATTTAGAAGTGTAATGGGTGATCAGCATTAGGAAAAGTCACATTGCATCTGCAACATTGAAATGTAAGATACGCACTGGAGCTCTACCCTGATCGAGAGGAAAGCTAACTCAGAGACTAGTCTTAGTCCCTCCTCCTTTCTAAAAGTACATGCAGACGGACAAAATGGATTCCATTTCTTAAGCTTCTGACATTGGAATAGATATATGGAAACATTGAGAAAAGTGGAATACATTGAAAGAATTATAACTAAAACAAAAAATCATGACAGTGCTTTACATCTAGGTTCCTAACAAGCATAGTTGTAACTTCTCTGGATTCATCATGGCCACTGTCACTTGGCTCTTTCAAAATCCTTCTGATAGGCAGTGCTACTGACCTGTAGGGAAGTTTCCATCTTTAGGTAAAAGGAAAAGGTTTCTAATCCATGATTAGTCTATATTGTTTCTTTACCCACCCATGCATCTAACATTTCTCTTTATCTATCATCTCTGTCTTATATCTATTTCTATTTACAAAATCTCTCTCTCTCTCAATATAAATATAGGAAGAAATATTTTACATATATATATATCACAAAATTATCTCAAAAGATTTAATGTGAAAAGAAATGTGAAAAAGAACCATTCAACAGAAACATGAAAGAAAATTTGTATGACATTGGTAGTGATCTTTAATGATTCAAGAAAAAGGAAATTAAAATTTAGACTTTGCTTTAAAAAAATTTATTGATTACATGTTTAACAGAGTAAAGAACACCTCCAGACAGAGAGAAATCATATTTAACACACACAAATAATAATAAATCTTATATCCCACATATAAAAAAATCAATAGTAGCTATGAATCTCTACCCAAAATCTATACAAGATCAAGAGCCTTAAAATCCCACAATTTGTGGGCTAAGTGCTCCTGTGTCCCTTCATTATCTATGGAACTATTGGTAGTTGATGTCACCTAGGGATAAGAGCATCATTTCCCTTGGTTGTGTAGCAACTGGCAGGTTATCCATGCCCAAGCTGATAACACCACATGCTTAGACATGACCAGCAGTAACTGAACACAGTGACACACAAGCACATACACACACACACACACACACACACACATACACACACTCATATACACACTCCACTAGGTGGGAAGAAAGAAGTTGTTAGGATTCCTAATATATGTAAGATTTGGAGAGTACAGGATGGATACAATAAAGACATATTGTATACATAAGTATGTTCAAAGAAAACATAAAATATTATTTAAATAAGAAACCAATAATCAGGGGCTAGAACGATGGCTCAGCAGTTAAGAGCACTGACTGTTCTTCCTGGAGGTCCTGAGTTCAAATCCCAGCAACTACATGGTGGCTCACAATCATCTCTAATTGGATCCGATGCCTGCTTCTGGTGTGTCTGAAGACAGCGACAATATACATATCATATATCTATATCTATATCTATATAGATATAGATATAGATATATATATACACACACACATACATACATATATACACACATACACACACACACACACACATATATATATATATGTATATATATATAAAATCTTTAAAAAAGAAAGAAAGAAATCAATAATCCTCATATTGCCAAAAAAGTTGCAATGGTCAGCAAATCTCTGTAAGTGTGTTATAGGATTTTACATGAAATAACAATAACAATGGGAGATATTTGTACTACTTAGAATCTTGACCCACCACTCCACAACACAGGCATCAACAAGGATGACACTTGCTGATGAGAAGGGAAACATCTCATCTCATTCTGTTCACATGGGAGAGCAAAAAAGGCTGAAAAGGTTTTGGAAAATGTTCCTTGGTTTCTAGCAGATTTACCTGTGAACGTAACATATCATCTATTCTCACTCTCCAACATACTTAAAACTAATTTAAAAGTCCTGCAGAAAAACAAAAAAGTAAAAATACAAAGCCAAAGTTCTAACATAGATGGAGAGAAGCTCTCCAGACTCAGTTCCTTAAAGAAAAGGTGTTGGCACTTGATATTCGGCAAAAGGAGTATGAGTCATTATTTTTTGAAGATGTTCTGGTGAATGCCCTAAATATGCACATATAGTCAGCAGTAATTGAGATGAGTAAATTATCATAAGGAAGATGGAATGGGGCTGGAGAGATGGCTTAACAGTGAAGATCACTGGTTGCTTTTCCAGAGCACTCTGGTTCCATTTCTAGCATGCACATGAAAGCAAATGAACACTTTTAACTCAATTTTTAGGAAAGGTGACTTCTGCTGGCTCTGGTGAACAATGTACACTAGTTATACACAGGCTTACACACACACACACACACACACACAGACACACACGTAAAACAATAAATGCATAAAATTTAGAAAAGCAAAAAAATTACAAAATTGGAAAAGGGACATGGTGAGGAAACATTCAGGGAGTTGGAAGAAGAAATAAAAATAGAAATTATATTTAAGTATGTACTTATATGAAATGCTAATAAAGAAAACTTATAATTAACAATATACTTACAAACATACACCATAAAACTTCATGTAATAATGTTTATAATAGATGTATTTTAAGTCACATGAATTTGTAACAAAGCATGTGATTGATCAATCAATAGATCAATGATTATACCAGTAGATCAATAAATATGCTGTCTTGAACCCATAAGACAAAAAATTCACCTGATGAAAAGAAATGAACTATGAAATCACATAAACTGATCAACCTTAAATGCATATTGCAAAGGTCATCCCACAAAGGCGATGTGTTGTCTAGATCTAATTACATCACATTCTTCAAGGTAGAAAATTATGCAGCTGGCTCAAGTTTTTACTTAGGAAGGAACATCCAATATGTAAATTTCCTGGGGCAGTAAAGATGTTCCATTTGAGTGACTCCATGGGGCTTTGCATTTTATAAAATCCATGGTAGTTTACAGCATGAAAAGTGAACATTATTGCATGCAAATTTTTAAAAAGCATTGAGAATATCAGAGGGTGCCAGGCTGTAACAGAGAGTAGAATACTGATAAAATAATCTAAGTATATTATAAATGCATAAAACAAACACTGGGGATGCTGTAGACTTAAGGAATGCTGACCTAAGTTTCTTTGAAATGAGTGGATTCTGTAAGACTGAGGAGAAAAAAAAGATGGGGACAGATGATAAGCATAGGAATATGATTTTTACATTCATGAATTGAAAATTGAATCCATGGATGATAGATGAAGGGAGCCACATCCTCAGAGCTGCAATGAAAAATTACACATGGATACAGTAAAGTGAATATAACCATGAAGTCACAATCTATAGCTGGAGGTGTCACCACCCATTCCCTTTCAGTTCGTAAGAGAAGACATTGTTTATATATACAAAGTATACATGAATGTTACCAATTCCAGTGTCTCTTGTGAGCTAAAAAAACTTGAAATTGATAACTTGTGCAAATGAGTTAACCTAGTACACAGATGTTGATTTCTAATATTATCTTTCAATAAAATAATTAATATTCCTTGTAGAGGTATAACAATATGAATCAATGCTTAAAAGTGCTTGCTACTCTTTCAAATGAGCCAAGTTCTGTTTCTAGCATCCATGTAAAACATTTTACAGTTGCTTATAACTCCAACTCCAGAGGACCCAACAGTGTCTCTTACTTTTGTCCCATAAATGGACAAATCCCATCCACACACACTTACAAACCACATGCATTCACAAATAAACACACAAATGTGCATATACATAGATAAAAATAAAATCTATACAAAAGGTCCTTTTTTTGTACAAAAAAGTGTCTAGTTTTAATATGAGGCAGAGCAAATACAAGACCAGAGTTTCTGAGCACAAGCCTAGGTACATTCACTTGTACAGTTGAGAGTGTATTTCCAAGTGTTTCCAAGACCAAAGACACAACAATTTGAATAAGAAAATCCACAAGTGCTCTATGCTTCTTATGTTGAAAAATAAATATTTATGCATATTTTATAAATGTAGATAATTTAAATTTGTTACAGATAATTAATAAAACACAAATATAAAAAGTTATCACAATGAAGTGAGCTCAGCAAACTTTGAATTGACTGAGTAAAATTAAACATTAAAATCTAGTTTTATTTCTTAATGTCATTTTTAAGCTTTGTATAGAGATTTACACACAATAATATACACTCTGCAAATATAAAAACATGTATTTTTATATATTCATTTATTTTTGCTCATCCATTTATTTCTCTGTATGTTGAAACTGAGTTACCTTCTTATGTAGCTGAGAATGACCCTGATCTCTGTATCTTCCTGTCTTTTCATTCAAAAATCTGGTATTAAAGGCATGAGTCACCATCCTGGGACTATATCCATTACCATGCTGGACAAGCACTCTTCCAGCTAAGTCACATCCCCAGGCCTGTACCATACAGTGAAATAATCAATTCAAACAAATATCATCCATAAATCCAATGTTTTCTATTGGGTTACAATAGAGGAAGATGTATCATTACTCTGTTTGGAAATTTTGAACCTAGTTTTCACATGTAATTTTTTATGTCTCTTATCATTCTCAATGATAAAAATAAACTACATGTTGCACCCACATATCATTCTATTCCATTCATCTCCCAGTGTTGGCTTAGTAGACTATACATTCCTTTGAAATCTCAAGTGGATTTATGATGATATTGTCTGAAAAAAAATTTTTTTCTTAATGTAACTCCTACAGAGAATCTGTTACTTCAGAGATTTATCTGTGTGGAAAAAAAAAAAAGAAAACTAAATAATTCTTCTCTTTTTACATCGATCTGATCCTTGGAACCCAGCAATCAATAAGCCATCACTGAGGAGTGCTGTTGTGTTTTTTCTCCCTGTATAGGAGTATGAATCCACTGTGTCATATTAGTGTGACTACTTGCCATTATTAGATAATTGACAATAATGCACCTCTTGCTCATATCTAGAATTTGGTAAAGCTGTTCCTCTTGAAACGTCAAGAATTTATTAGGAAGAAAATCGTATTCCATGCTTCATCATTCCTCTTCTTCCTAGACCATTCACTTCCCAGGTATTTAAAGTAAGCATTAATCAAGAATGTTTAAATGATACCAATTAAATAGAATTGCTAAAATCTCCACTTCATTTGGCAAAATTCATTTTCAAATAAATTTTTCAATGCCTAATAAAATTGTATTTGTATATACTTAGTGAGAATAGAATTAAGGTATATTTGCTTCATTTTTAGACAGAAACGAGAATGTGAGGTTGATATTCCTAGGGAGGAAAGAATGAGGCTGATTTTCCATACGTCTTGCAAGAATTTTCCCAATATAAGTAATCAACATAGATTTATCTATTTGAATGTAAGGAATTTGTACTGAGATTTAAGATTATTTTTCATTATTTAAATATGAATTTCACAAACCTTATTGAGGCTTAAATGGCTCATGCTGTTCATTTATTAGAGACTTCAAATGGAGTTCGATTTCTGTTTCATTTTAAAAGACCATCATTCGGAGCTTTTGGGTACAAGATACAATTCAAGACCACATGAATCTCAAGAAGAGGAAAAAACAAAGTGTGGATCCTTCAGTGCTTTTTAGAAATACTCACAGGAGGAAATATGGAGACAAAGTGTGGAGTAGAGACTGAAGGAAAGGCCATCCAGAGACTGCCCCATCTGGGGATCCATTGCATATACAGTCACCAAACCCAAACACTATTGTGAATGCCACAAAGTTCATGCTGACAGGAGCCTGATACAGCTGTCTCCTGAGAGGCTCTGCCAGAGACTAACAGGTACATAGGCGGATGCTTGCAGCCAACCATTGGACTGAGCACTGGGTCCCCAATGGAGGAGTTAAAGGACCAAAGGAGCTGAAGGGGTTTACAACCCCATAGGAAGAATAACAATATCAACCAACCAGATCTTCAGAGCTCCCAGGGACTAAACCACCAACCAAAGGGTACATATGGAGGGACCCATGCCTCCAGCCTCAAATACAGCAGAAGATGGCCTTATTTGGCATCAATGGGAAGAGAGGCCCTTGCTTCTGTGAAGGTTCAATACCCCAGTGTAAGGGAATGCCAGGGAGAGGAGGAGTGAGTGAGGGGGTGGGGAACACCCTCATAAAAGCAAGGGGAGTGGGATGGGATAGGGGGTTCATGGGGTGAAACCGGGAAAGGGGATATCATTTGAAATGCAAGTAAAGAAAATATCCAGTAAAAAAAAAAAAAAAAAAAAAAAAAAAAGAAAGAAAAGAAGAAAGGAAACACACAAAAAATAATAATAAAAGACCATCGTCCTTTGAACTCAGATCTTGCTTTTACCCCCACTCACATCATCTTCTCTATCACACCCAGCCTTCTTGTTATTCTATCCTGTAGGGTCTTTTCTGAAAGTTAGCTCTTAGATTGGCCCTTCTTGAGCCCTCTTTCATTACTCACAAATATATTCAAGCTAGTTACTCACTTTAGTTCTTAGTTACCTTTTGTTTTTAGTTTCTCCCAAATGCACTGTACTGTTTGAAATACTCTGACCTACTGAAGCATTTTTCAGTCACTATGAGCAGAAACCCCCATCCTTGTTCAGTTTTTTTTCTCTCAGTCTATGTTAGTTCAAAACTAAAATGTACCAATCAAATGGTAGATTCCAAAAAACAACAGGTATAAGAAAGTGCAAACATGCGTTGTGCATGTGTGCACACATTATACAAAGCAAAGAAAAATAGATAAAAGGAAAGAAATGACAAACAAATTAATCCAAGAAATGTCCTTGTAAACTACCAGTATCTTACACAACAGGAAAGGAAAATGTGAGGTGTTATTCTTTGCAGTGTAGAAATGTTGGCCTGATAGATGTAAATAGGTTTGCCATACCTTCAAAAAAGTTTCTCCTCATAAAGTACAAAGCTTGATAGTGTGAGATAGTAATTAAAAATGGATCAAACATACAGAGAAAAGATTGGAAGGAGAATTCCAAGAAAAATGCATGTCTGTCTGCTGTGTGCTCATCCATCCTTGGCCCTGTATCTTAGTCTTTTACTCTGTTGCTGTGAGAAGAACTTAAAGACAGGGTTTATTTTGGTTCATATTTTAAGGTTACAGCCCAGCACTGAAAGAAGTCAAGGCAGCAAGAGGCTGAAGCACATAATCCCATGCATTTACACCCAGGAAGACACCAAAGAATGCTATGTGCAAATCACTTCCTCCTTTTTCTAGAGTCCAGACTCACCCTTAAAAATGGGGCCATGCAAAGTGGGAAGGTGTCCCCATGTCTTTTAGCCCAATCAAGATAATCCCCTATAGATATGTCTATAGGTTAAATTTACCAAGATAATCCCTCACAGTGTAAATTAAAGTCTTGTCTGCCAGGTGATTGTAGGTCCTGTAATGTTGACAATTAACACAACTATAGCAATATAACTGATTTATTTGGAAGAATTTTAGAGCATGAAACTGATACCTACAATGACTATAGTTAAGAAAATAGTTGGACATTTCATATGCAGTCATTTATAATAGCATCTTCAGTTATTGAAGCTACTGTTATGGAATTATAACTTTTTTATCTTTCTCAAAAGTTTATTATTGGTATGAAGAAAATAATGATTACTTTGTAATATTTTGGAATTTGTTTAAGGTTTTCACCAGGTCTAACAGTGTTCTATTAGTACCTTTAAGTCTTCCAAGCAGAATATCCCATCTATAAATAGGAATCACTTACCTTCCTGATCTCGTCTACTGATGATGCTCCCCCTGCAGTTTTCATTTGGCCGACTGAATCTTCCATTGCCAGTAACACTTCTGGTTCTTTTTCAGAATCTATTTCCTTGATCAACTGTCATAGGTGTTTTGGAATTCCTCATCCACATGGCTAAACCTTTTGTGCACACTTTAAACCTTCATATCTTGGTTCTATAGTGTTATCCTTGCTTCATCACAGACATGAATGAATTCTTTGTGTGAACATTGAATTCTTTTTTTTTTTTTAAGCAGAACTATTTTTCTGGCTATCTTGCTATCTATTCCCTTTCAATTCAGTTATTCAATCATAAGCTTTGTGCAGTGTTGTGCTGGAATGCCTAAGTAATTTGAGCTCTCATTTGATTGTCATAGCTTCCAAATGTTGATTTGGGAAATATTCTTAAAGATAGGCATAAAAACAGATTTCTGTTTTATCTTTGTTTGCAAAGTTCCATATTTATCAGTAAACAATTGGGTTTGTTTTTTCTGTTTGTTTCTTAGTTGCTTGGGTTTGGATACAAAACCTGTAGTATGAGCTAGCCTTAAACTTGGTGACTTGGAATTGTGAACTCCTTGCTACACAGTCATGCTGATCTGTAATCTCAGCCCTGTGAGTGTAATTCAAACCAATATAGTTCATCCTTATATTCCTTATTTTGGAATCTTTATATATGAAACTCTATTTTGTTCTCATATTCTGACAATTATGGCACAAACATATGACTTACATACATACATACAAACACACACACAAACATATATATATTTACTGCTGCTGTGAACATACAGCATGACCAAGGCAACTCTTATACAGAAAACATTTAATTGGGGATGGCTTACAGGATCAGACATTCAGTCCATTATCATCAAGGCAGAAGCATGGTAGCATCCAGTCAGGCATGATGCAGGAGGAGCTGAGAGTTCTACATCTTCATCTGAAGACTACTAGCAGAATACTGGCTTCCAGGCAGCTACAACAAGAGTCTTATAGCCAACACCTACAGTGACAAACTTACTCCTAGAGGACCACATATTTTACTCATGCCACTCCCTGGGCCAAGCCTATACAAACCAGTATATATAAACCCTATAGAGTATGAGCTACTCTTAAACTTGGGGACTTGGAATTGTGATTCTCTTGCTGCAAATTTGTGCTGCTATGTAGTCTCAGCCCTGACAGTGTATTTAGTATACCCAAATGGATATTTTAAAGTAGGATATTTCCTAGTATGTACTTATATATGTCTGTACATAAATACATACATACATGCATATAAATATGTGTATATGTGTGTTGCAAGTACCTAGTGTGCTTGTATGCAAAAATCCTGATACTGGATTTTCTAAATAGCCTATTCAATCCAAAGTGAATTCATATAATGTAATTATTATCAATTATATTTACTTATTATGATACATTAACTGGAGATAACATTTGACTTTCATCTAAGCATTTAAAGATAAAATCAGATACAATAATAAAATCATAGTTTCTACAAATCAAGTCCTCATAAAGACTCTGTAAAGGGGATATTTTAAAAAACACCTAAACCATTATTTTTCCTAAATTAGTTCACTGAATATTACCAAAAAAGCAGCCTCATATCAGAAACAGTTTCCCATGTACCGGCAAGCAGGATAATAAAAATATATTGAAAATAAGAATTTCAGTGAAAACATGTCATTTCAAAATGCAGACATTAAAAGTGATATAAAATGTTTCTTATTACTTAATAAGTATTTTCAATTTCATAATTTAATCTCTCTCACACATTGCAACAAAAGTTAATGTACTTGTATTGTTTTCCATGACAATTATTTTTGTTCATTTTGCCTGTAAAATTCTATAGTAGCTTATCAACACCTACCTTCTTCTTTCAGGGGAATGTACTTCTGTGTGATTCTTCCATGCAATTATTGTGGTTCATAAAAACTCTGTTATTATTTTGGCTTCAAATAATATGCTTTTTCATAAAAATAACTTATAGTTATGCTCTTTTCTATTGGTAATTATAACCAAAGTCCATTGCAGTAATAAACTTGGGCTGAGCACTTGATAGACCACTTCATTTTATTCCAATGATCCTTTTTCTATTATGACTGTTTACTATATCTTCATAAATATGATACACAGCAACAGTAAAGCATAAGACACCACACTTTTAACTATTGCCCAAATGCTGGGTTATTTCTGAAATTTATTTGGGAAAAACTCCAAGTTGTTATTTATGTGTAATACTGGAGAGTGTCCCAAAGCTAGGCAGAGAGTTAATTATCATCTAAAGAAGTAGGTATATTAACATACATTATTGGACAAACAAACATCCTCATGAGATGTGGCCTGACTAACTATGATAGTTTTCCTTCTAACTTTTCTACAAAGACATAAAAAACAGAACAACAACAAAAAGACAGTGCTAAGGCTAGAAGCAAAGAAATTCCACTTACCACCATCAATTATGAACACTGTAAAAGGTGAGAATTAGAATACAAGTATTTCATTTTCAGGATTATCATGGAAAGTACAATATTTTGTACTTTATGTATTTTTTATAATGCATCCCATATATGCCCTCTTCTGTCCATTCCAAGAATTAGTATTTTGGTTTCTATATCTAAATATAATTAACTTATGGTGATAGAAAATGTTAGTATACTTATGAAACAAATTTTTCTGGAAAATGAGAAGTAAATATACATATAAATGAAAAACATAGCTTTTTACAAGTATTGTAAGATTATCTTATTATGATCTCCAATAGTCATTACACAAAATTCTTAAATGATAGAAATAAAACCACCCCAAACTTGAGCTAATTAGTCTGTTCTAGTATCCATAGGTTACACACCCATATTTGGAAACTAACTGAAAAATAATTTTTGTGTAATCATTGTAACAGAGATATTTCAACCTATTAATTGTATCTTCAGCTAAGCTATTCCTTATCTTGTTACTAATAAAATTTGATGACTAAATATTTTAAAACATTTATATTATCTAGGGTTTTAGAGTTTGCTGAGTGGTTAAGACGTGCATTTGTTTACCAACACACACATAGGGCACCTCACAATTGTGTGTAAATCCAGCTTCCAGAGCTCTGATGACTTTTTTCTGCTCTTCTGGGACCCATGGGTATCTATATTTACACAGAACACACACACTCACACACACACACACACACACACACACACACACTTAAAAGAAAATATTTCAAATACTTTTTAATTGTCTTTTACTTTTGTCAAGATCAAATTAACTTTTCTATTTATTATCTGATTTGGAGGCTAGGTATATGTAGCCTACTATATTTTTTAGAAAAGTACACTACAGCCTTCTGATGCCAGGAATTATGGCTTCATTTAGAGAAACATAAACAGGAGCAAATGACTCAATGTGGTCTAATTACTTGTGATGACCTATGGACTGTACTTGGATATTCACATGACTCTCTTAACTTCAACTCATTTCCCCTCCCCCAAATGAAGACTTCCTCTGTTCTTAGACTAAGTCTTCCATTCTGAGACCACTAGATTGTAATAAAAAATCCCTTTTATTCCAAAATAACTACTAAATAATAGGTATATAAAATTCACAACTTATTGCCAAAATTTTAAGCGTTTGATATCATTTTCATTGCAAATTCATATATAAGATTCTTTTTAAAAACATCTTTTATAAAGAATAAATGTTTGAAATACTCACTATACAACTCACAGACCACATGAAACCCAAGAAGAAAGATCACACTAAAGTGTGGATGCTACAGTACTACTCAATAAGGGGAAGAGAATAATCTCTAGTAAGTAGAGCGAGAGAGAATTCTGGGAGGGAGAGAGAAGGGGGAGAGAAAGGGGGCAGTTCAGATATGGGAGGAGATGGGGGAGAAGTACAGAGGGTCAGAAATTTGAAAAGTGTATATCAATGGGAGAGGGGGAACTGAGGGTAGCCACTAGAAAGTCTCAGAGGGAGGACCCAACAGGGAGAACTTTAACCGAAATACCCATCAAAGGTGAGATAGAACCTGTAGAGACTGTATCCAGTAGATAGGCATGGCTCTCAGTTGAGGGAATGAGCCACCCATCCACCTCAAAATATTAATCCAGAATTCCTCCTGTCAAAAGGAAATGGCAGAGACAAAGAGTGGAGCAGAAACTGAAGGAAAGGCTATCCAGAGACTACCCCACCTAGGGATCCATCCCATCTGCTGACACCAAACCCAGACACTATGGCTGACGCCAAGAAGTACTTACTGACTGGAGCCAGGTATAGCTGTCCCCTGAGAAACTCTGCCAGAGCTGGACCAATATAGATGCGGATGTACACAGCCAAACATTGGACTGAGCGCAGGGACTGCAGTGGGGAAGTTAGGGTAAGGACTGAAGGAGCTGAAGGGGTACGGAACCTCGTAGGAAGAAGAACAATATCAACCAACCAGACCTCCAAATCTTCCCGGGACTAAATTACCAACCAAAGAGTACGCAGGGGTACCCATGGCTCCAGCTGGATAGGAAGGAAGCAGAGGATTGTCTTATCTGGAATCACTGGGAGGGGAGCCCCTTGGTACTGTGGAGGCTTGATAACCCAGAATAAGGGAATGCTAGGCCCCTGAGGGAGGAGTGCGTAGGCAGGTGGGGGAGGACCCTCATAGAGGCAGGTGAAAGGGAGGATGGGATAGGGAGCTTGTGAAGGTGAAACTGGTTTGGGGAATAACATTTGAAATGTAAATAAATAAAATAACCAATTAAAAATAAATTTTATCATAAATACATATAGAGTGTAAATATATCATAATTTTCAGAAATAAATATATCACATTTCACAGAGATATCAGCATTATTAAGGAATACATTTACCTATGCAAATGTTTGATGTATTCATCGTACTATGGCATATGATATCTTGTACCTATTCTCCATACCATCTCATTTTACTTCCCTTTCCTCTCTTTTTTTAACATTTAAGGAAAGAGCAATTGAGTGATCTTACAGATTATATAGACAAAGTTTATAGACCATGCATAATTAGGGAGATTCAGGATGTAAAATAGATGGACAGAAATATCAATTTGATCAGTCTATATTAAGTGACATAATTCCACAAACAGAAAGTTTAGATTCAGTGTTTTAGGTAGAGATATTTCTGACTTATAGTTAGGGCTAGAATACTCTGGATGTGAGTGTGAAATTACTCAACTCCTATGAGGACATGCTTTTGTCCTATACTCTCTCGAGCCATGTCTGAACCATATGAGTTACAGCTAACTGAAAATCCATTTTGAATATTACAAATTCTGTGTAATTTTTGTGGCTTTTACATTGTCTTGTGTTTCCTTTTGGCTAATGGTCAATTACATTTTTTATCCAGCATGCCTGGCATTTTCTACTTTGAAATGTGATGTTTTGAGAACCACCTACACTTTACTAAGCATTATATTCTATGGTTGGTAGCTCAGATCTCTAAAGAAAGCATAGTACTTCAATGAGTAGTACTTATGAGAGCAAGCAAAGAAAGAGCCAGTTGGTCCAATAAGCAATTATAGCCTTTGAAGTCCTGGGCTTGCACTGGGATTCAGGATAAAGTGTCTGTGGCTTCTTGTATTTGGCCTACTTGTCGGCTGTCACTTGTCAGTCATACTGACCAAGCATGATGTTCCTTGTCTAGCCCATGTGTTCCATTATATTTCTCTTAGGTCTGTAAGTCAGATTTATGGCTGCTCTCCATGTCTCTCACCTTCTAAGAATTTGATAATAAATCAAGGCCTGAATTCACCTTGAAGGTCAAGCTTGAATGTGTGCTTCACTTTTCTTTGGTCCTATTCTCTGACTTCATAATCTTGTCCCTAAGGCACACCTAATTTAATTGACCTGAATTACAACTTTCTTCTTCCTAAACTTTGGAGTACATTATTGTTGTAAGTGGTATAACCTCTGTATATTTATTTCTTAGTAGCCTGAAATGTTTACAGCAAGAATAAACAAATAACCTGAGAGAAAAGAAATCAGAGAAAGAATATATCTCAATACCGTCTCAAGTCCTGAGTTTATTGTCCACTATTTAATGTTTTTAGAGTATAGTCCTTTTTTGACTATCATTTAGTTTTATAATTGGCATCCAGATTAAGATGGTCAAATACAAGGGAAACTATCATATTGTTTAAATAACTGACTAGGTAATTCGACTAGATTCAGTTTTACCTTTTATCATTTTCTAGTAATAAAATGTCATATATTATAAACTTACCTAGTAATTCAGCAGTTATATACCTTAGGTTCTGATTTGTCATTTGTTGCCTAGAATTTGAAGTATTTAGCTAAAGGTTATTTTTTTTAAATACATTTACAGTATACTGTATCAAAAGGACTGTCTTTGGTTTTATTACATTTATGGGATATCTGTAAAGAAAATTAATAGAATACTTGCATGTGGTATATATGTTTTGAGACTCTACTTTCTCTTTAATACATGCTGGCTGTCATCAGTTGTAGTATATATTAAAACATGTCTATATATTTTACGTATGCTGATATCCTTGAAGGAATACTCATAGTCTTTGGTTAACCTATCACCCAAGGATGGAATGCTGACCATTAATTATGGTGACTATAACATTGAAATGAATGCCAAATACAAACTATAATGTTTCTCCTTGACAACTGAGTAGCAAGTTAACTATCTTTATTTTTCCTTGTGTGTGTATATGTATGTGTAAAGATGTGTGTGTTTTGAGAGTTTGTGATGGATGCCAGTGATATATGTGTAAAGAGCAGAGAGGAATGCTGTGTATCCTGTTTTCATTGTTGTTTTGCAATTTTTGTCAAGAAATACTTCCCATGGTACATGGTAGGACACAAGTTGTTTTTTGTTTGTTTGTTTTGTTTTGTTTTGTATTTTCTCTCTTTTATTCTTATTTTGTGGATTATATCCTAACAAGTTTCCCC
>JADRCH010000043.1:5086927-5143177 GCA_019843965.1 Rhynchomys soricoides | reverse complement strand
GCCATATAGCTCCACATTGAATGGCATCAGCCCTTGACACCATGTAGAATGAAATGTCTTTGCCCAAAGATTTCAAACCCTTTTTTTGTTTGTTTGTTTGCTTTGTTTTGTTTTGTTTTGTTTTTTGAGACAGGGTTTCTCTGTGTAGCCCTGGCTGTCCTGGAATTCACTCTGTAGACTAGGCTGGTCTCCAACTCAGGAATCTGCCTGCCTGGCCTCCCAAGTGCTGGGATTGAAGGCGTGCGCCACTATTGCCTGGCTCAAACCCTTTTTGTATGAGCTTACACAGATCTGATGTTACCTTGAGAGCCCTTTACTAAAGTGAAATGGTGATCTGTAAAATTTTATCCATCCAGTAACCAGAGGCATGAAGATTTATCATGTGATTTATAGAATTAAGTAATTTATTGAAAATGTAAGTAGAAAAAGATTAGGTTTGAGTCATAGAAGATTTTCATGAAGGCAAGAGGCGTACCCACCAATATTCTTCGCTTCTTCTATTTTTTATTCATATGGCAGAACTAGAGGAAGAGAGAATATGTTTTTAAAGTTCTGATAAATGAAGTACATAAGGCTGTGTTCCATATTCTGGAAACTTGATGCCTTCAAACTATACCCACTGAATCTTGGGACAGAAAGTATAACAACTACTGAAGACTGTGGTCTAATTGGCATAATAATGGACCATTTATGGCTCAAAAACTCCCAATGAAATCCTAAATGCATGCCACATATTCTAAGAAGTGACAGGGATAAAATATGAAGGCTTAGAAGTCCTGTCACATGCCCTCTACTTGGATTAACACAAACAGGTGAAAATTTCTGAGCCCATGTTTTAAACACTGTTATCATATTGTCAAAACTAAATTGAGCAGGTTGTAAATTAGTGGACAGTGATAGAGTGTCCCAGTCAGTATATAGCAGAAAAATCACTGATTCATGCTGAAGAAACCCAGCCTTAGGACCTTTAAAGATCATTCTTAATGCTGTAGTGGATAGCTCCCCAATCCCCAGCAGAGTCTGATATGAAAGGATACACCAGTTAGATTGATTCAGAATAAGATTGACTCAGAAAAGGACCAAAAATCTGAAATAATTCCAAACCTAGACTATCTCACTCTACAGTGCACTGAGACCAATAATTAGTAATTCTTTTTCACAGCTCCACAGATCAAGGAGAATCGAGAGAGAAAGTAATCATCCAGTTTTAGGATACTCATATCACATTTTAGGTATGAGGGAAGTTCTTACTGAACAAAGCTGAGGACCAGAAGTTGATCTCCAGAACCCACATAAAAAGCAGGGTGTGGCAGTGTGCATCTATGACCCATCACTGACAGGCAGAGAATAGTACTTCCCTAGGGCTTTCTAGCCAGCTAATTAACCAAATATGCAAGTTCTAATCCAAATATGCACGTTCAAGTCAATTTTTGATAGATTCAAAAATAAGGAATAAAGCTCCCAAGAGGCTGAGATATAGTGCCCAATGCTGATAATCTCTCTCTCTCTCTCTCTCTTTCTTTCTTTCTCTTTCTCTCTCCTCTTTTTATGTTTGCTCATACATAAACATGAACACATATACACAGAAATGTGTTGTTTTAAATCTGTGAATAGTTGGATTAATTATACTTTTTCAAATATGTAGATAAACTAACTTCAAATCAGAAATCACATTTAAAACACAATTTTCTTTCATATAATTACAACATACATGCCTCAAGAGTTTAAAAATAATAAGCTCTTCTGCTAAGAGCCATATTGATCAAATGCAACAATAATTTCTGTCTGAAAGCAAGAAAGAGGGAGATCCTTAGGAATTCAATCAACCTAAGCCCAAATTGTATAAAGGTAAAATATATATATATATATAAATATATATATATATATATATATATATTTATATATATATATATATATTACACAGAAAGATTGTATAGTTTTCCAAAAGCATTTGAATAATGAAAGTGTCAGACAGATAAGTTGTTTGGACTGGAATAAAACCATAAACTGATCTTACTTAAGCTTTGCTCTTTAGAAACATAAGAATTCCTTTTATCAAGAAGGTCAAAAGTGAGACTTGTGTGCTTACAATCTTTGAGGACTCATGATGCATTAATAGACTAGAGAATAGTTTTTGTCCCTAAGAATTTATAGTGGTGCATAAGTAGTCAGAAAACATTTCATAAATAGTATTGAATGACATATTTGATACTAAAGTACATGGGAAGCATCAAGTCTGGAACCGTCATGGAATAACTGGGCAAAAGAATTGACAAGAGTGTGCCTAGCTAAGGAACAGCAAACTATTTGCTAAAAACCATGGAAGTTCTGAGGGTCTTTAACAAGACAGATGGTTATTGCATAACAGGTGGAAACTGAACATGAAATATTCACAATTGTAATATTAATTTGTGTTGAGTGTAAAGACATCCATGAAGACTATTTGTGGTAATAAATCATCTAAGTTTATGGCTAATATAAAGGAAAACTGCTTCCAAAGAGATGAGTCAGTAGTTAAGAGTGTTTACTATTCTCACAGCAAACTTGAAATCAGTTCTCATCACCTACATCTGATACATCATTGTCTCATGAAAATCCAGCTCCAGAGAATCTGATGCCTTCTACAGGCCTCTTAGAGAATTTTCACTCACATAGTGTACCCTCACAAACGTAAATAAATATAACTGAGTGGAGATATGTAGATCTTTCAAAGCAAAATAACTTCAGACCATTTGATAATTTCAAGGATGCTCTTTAATATGGTACAGAATGACTTGAATGGAAAACATATGGGAATTTTCAAATAAATCATTAAATAAGAAGCAATCAGAAACCCTGTGGTAGGAAGAAAATAGAAAAGTCATTTAAGTATATTTTTATATTTTTCTCTTAAATGTATTTCTACATGATATATGAGCCTGTGTGCAGGCAAATGTTTGTGGCGTTAGGTATTACATAGGTTGGCTATTTTCATCACTCTCCACCTTATTCATTGAGTCAGAGTTTCTTTAAGAACCCAGAGATTGACAACCTGGCTCCTATACTTGGGCAGCTTATCTCAAAGACCACTGTATATTTCATAAGTGCTGTGAATTCCAATCTTCATGTGTATGAGAAGCACTTTAATAACTAAGACATCTCTGAAGCTCTATTTACATTTGTTTTTGATGAGTTCAATTTACAGTTTGTATATGGGGGACTGAAGAGTGAGGCATTTAATGACTGGATAGGAAGTTGTTTTACTCTGAATGGTAGGGAGAGGGGATTTTCTGTTGTTTAACTAGCTTCTAGGAGACAGTAACATCATAAGTCCCATTTTCATTTGGTCTGCCTTGATTTAGATACAAGTAGGGAGTGACAATGTCCATCAAAAATGTATAAGTCTGGCAAGATGACTCAGTGAGTAAAGATGGCTGCTGCCAAGACTTACAACCTGGTTTTGATCCTCTGGAACCTCATGGAAGAAGCACAGAACCAATTTTTTCTCTGATCCCCTCATTGCTTAACATGGCATGCTACCTCTTCCCTCAGCAAAACTAATGCACAATGCCCTTGCCGGCAGGTCCAGGAGAGAGGAGAGAAACTGGTCCAGCTGGGTCTGTCCTAGGCTGAGCAGGATGGTGAGTGTCGATGGCCCAAAAGAAAGACCCCAGGCCAGGAGTCTTGTTGAAGCAGGAACTAACTTTATTAAAGAAGGTACTTGCTTATATAGAGAAGGCAAGGAGGTGAGCACTTAGGTATGGGAAGAGATGACGTAGGAGGTAGGGAAGGGTGACAGAGGGTAAGGGGTAACTGACAGGGCCAATGGCAAAGTTTCACATCAGAAATGTCAGGGCAAAGGCAAGGCCAAACAGGTCTTGCTGAGTCACCCCAAAATGGAAGTGACTGAGATAGGTCTCAAAACTTGTGCCAGGCTTAAGCTTTCTCACAAGGCTGCAGAAACTCGAGCCAGGCTCAGCTTTGTCCTCAAGGCTGAAACCAGGGCCAAAATGGGGCCCCACATAATTATACAGAATTATATACCTATATACTCAGATATATTTAAGTAGACAGATATATATATATATATATATATATTTATATGTATGTATATATACATACATAAATACATACAGGTATACATACATGCATACATACAGAAATATTCATCCGAACATACATACTCTAGCCTGGAGAGTAAACTGGGATTTAATTTTCTTAAATCTTGCATAGCATGTTCTATATACATACAGCTATGCATAATAGAGAATAAATTCATTCTATATATCACAGACCAATTCTTAGAAGTCTGCTATTGGCAACCAGAACCAGAAAAGCTGTTTCTATGTGTGGTTTTAGGGTAATCAAGTTCATTTGTATTTAACAGAGAAATAGACACTGGCTATGTTTCAAAGCTAATTTAGGAAGGAGTTGCTCACTTAAATTACATTTGTGAGGTAATAGTCTCCCTTCATTCTTTTGAAATTATGTATAATTAGTTGTGATTGTGGCTGAGAACTAAACATGTAAGAAAAGTAAGTTCCCCTGGGTGTTTTTGAAGTGGTTTTTGTGTTAGATTAATTAGATCTAAGAGGATAATACAAGCCCAAATATATTTCATTAAAAGAACAGGAATAAAAAAGAATAACCAAATAATTTTCAGCTTCTCATTGCTACTAGCATTCTGATGATATACTCAATTCTTAGTCTTTATGTGCCTTTTGTCTAATTTAATGTATTCTGTTTAGGTTTCTGGCATTAATCTCAAAGCTTCATAAATTGCTTCCTTTTCATCAGTCAACCAGTTGGGGATTTGCTAAGCATATTTATTTCACAGGTTTTCCCCAACAAACTGAAGAAACACTTGATTAAAAGCCTTCAATATGAGAGTTAGGGGATCACATGAACCCATTAGCTTTTTACAGAAGACCTCTCTCCTAACATGCTAAATTGGACCAGCTTAAAAACAGAAAAGTACTTTAGGTTCTCAATTTCAGAGCAGAAATTATAGATCAGAGATTGGAGTGTATCTAAATGAATAGAGCTTTGTTATTTGACAGAATTTTCACAGAACTTTCCTAGTCAGGCTATGTGTTAGACTCCTCATTATTTCACTATTTTCCTACTGCAAAACTAATTTCAAAATAGTAAAAAGAATTGGAAAATACAAAAGGACACACAATACATAGACATTCAAATTTTATAATATACATAATATATAATGTAATATATATCATATATATGTATAGTGACCAAGTATGAATGTATACATTACACTTAGTGAATTCCCCTCATGTATTTCATAAAGCATTCACTCAAGCAGTGATCATGGCTTCATGAAATAATACCAGGCAATTGAACATCCAAAGGCAAAAGCAAAGCAAAGTCAAATTTCCTCATTTTAAAATTCATGATATAAGTTAGAAAATAAAAGATATTCTTTGAAGTAGGCCAAGAGAACTTTCCATAATCCATAAAAGAAAGAGCCAAATGAAAAAGTACTTTCCCAAAATAGAATGTTTTGTCTGTGAAAAGTTTATACAACGAAATTCGAAGAAAATATGTGTAAGTCACATGTCTCACAAAGAATCTAAGTCTAAATTCTAAGATTCAAAGAATCTAAGTCTATATTAAAAGCTCTTAAAACTGAGCAGAAAAAAAATAGAAAAGCAGGAAATGGGAAAAAGATGTGAATTGTCTTTTTATTGAAGGAAAGATATGGTTGCTAGGAGACCATATGAAAATAGGTTGAGCATATGGGCCAATACAACAATGCAATGTAGAAGGGCACAAGCTATCTGGACAAACCTATGAATCTGGCTAGAATATAAGTACAAAACAGTATTCATAATACCCAATACTGGCAGGAATGTGGGAAAATAACATCCCTTTGCTATTACTGGCAACAACATAAAGTGCAATAACCACTGAAAACTTTTCACAAGACTTTGTAAATTCAAATGCACAGTCTAGCAATTCTTTTTGGAAATCACCCCAGAGAAATGACTTGCATGGAACCAAAACTTGTACTTTATTCTGTATTGCTTTGGATGCTGTCCTTTAGTCAGTTCTTTACTGGCTAAATAAACTAAATCTATATGTCTCAGAGGACATTAATCAGTAACAACAAAACTGGAGATAGGTGTAACAACTGAGTGGATCTCATAGGCAGTAATTACAGTGAAAGGCTAATTTCCAAAATATTTTAGGGCAAGACTGGACAGAGGGCTAAAGGATTACAGGAACTTGTTGTGTTTGCTGAGGACTCAAATTCAGTTTATAGCACCTAGGTCACATAATGCAACTGTCTGAAACTCCAGTTCCATGACATTGGATGACTTCTTCTGGCCCCTGCCAGCAACTGCATTCAGGTACACATACTCTTTCTACCCCATGCATGAACGCGTAATTTTAAAAAAATGTAAGAGGAAACCATATTAAAGAATAACATACATGTTCAATGTAATGGTTTTGCTTTACCTTATTATATTTTAATTTTCCATGTTTTATCCTTTAGTGACCTGTTCTTTTCTAATGAGAGCCAGAAAGGGAGTGAGACTGGAAGGGATGGGAGGTATGGGGGAACTTAGAGGAATAGAGGGCAATGAAATTCTAATGAGGAGACATAGTATAAGAAAAGAATCTATTTTGAATAAAAGGAAAAATGAAAAGTCTATAAATAATAACTTGAAGAAGGCAAAAATACACTCTGCTGATCCCGTTTTATTAACTTTGTATTCTTCATTATTTTTTAAATGACCCACAGCGTCGAATTGGTTCTGCCTATAAATATTTGCAAATCTGGCCTTGCATTGAATGTGGCCTCCCACCAGGGTCTACACCTTAGAGAAAATTGATTCTCTTTCTCCAAGCAGCTATTAATTGCCAGTGCCTTACATTGTGCCCACATCACCCCTTTATACTATTACATTTGTCTGGTTTGAGATTGAACAGACCTTATGCGAGGTGTCACAATTGCTGTGAGTCATGTGAAGCTTCCCTGTTGTGTCCAAAACAGTATTGTTTTGTTCTTACCTCTTTAATGGCCTCTGCCTCTTGCTTTCTTTCCCAATGATCCTTAGTCGTAGGTAGCAGGAGATGTAGTATATATGCCTCATAGAGCTGAATATTTTGCAGTTTAATGCACTGCATCTTGGCCAGATGTGAGTCCATCTTCAAAACACAATCTACTTCTAATAGATCATCTCTCATGAGGGTTGAGAAAATAAATTGATATAATAATAAATCAAAATAAGTTTGTTTAATAGTATGTTCAATTAGCAATAAAATAGTAACCGATTCAATCCTCTGGCTTCTGACCTGTTTGGCGGTAGGTTTTTTGTCCACCGTGTGGTGCCACAAATAGGCTGTATATTCTGAAGTAGAAATTAAATCCAAAATGGCTACACTCATTTTGTTCAAGTCACTATTGCACCAGAGAGCATGTCTTTCTAAATTAGTCATTAGTATAGGTAGAAGGCTTGATGATTTTATCTCCTCTATTAGTGTATGTAGCACTTGGAAGCACTATAAAAACCAATAGGGATGAAGCTTCCAGGTTAGTAACAGTCTTATTTCATCATATCTATGACACAAGCATGTGTCTTCTTTGTCAATAGGAACTTAACCTCAAAATCTGGATGACAACCAAGGGGCAACATCACTGTGCTACCCATATGCAGGGACTGGAAACCCTTAAACTGGAGGGTTATTGTGAAAGCATATTCACATCTCATGATCTCAAGTATGAAGTGAGATAAGGAAAACGTCTGTATTAATCATTGAAGCACTGATTCCAAGAGAAAGGACAGCTTTCTGAGGACATTTACAATTAATTTTGCATAATCATAATAATTGAAATATAATCAAACAAAAATTTGTACTGCACTAAAACATCGGAAAAAAAATATATCAAGGATGTAATGCATTAAGTTTACTGTTTGAGATCTCGATAATTTAAAATCATTCTTAGCAAAGAAACTGGAAAGCATAGAAAGTGGAGAATTCTGTAACAGTATATATTTACCATTGTGCAACACTAGAAAGCTATGTACACTTAGGGAAATATTAAGGAATTTTCTCATAGTCTGAACAATCAATGAACAATCAATATTGGAATAAGACAAGAAATATATATATATATATATATATATATATATATATATATATATATTGCAAAATGAGAAGTAAATGAAAAAACTGTTACAAATTCGAGAGGATTTGTATGCATTTGGAATATATTAAAATTTGCCCTTTACTTTGAACACACTGGAAAGCACTGTCTAAATGATAAGGAAGTCTTAAACACATGTTCTTCAAGGTTTGATGACGTAAAACTTCATGTATTTTGTTGCCTTGTTATGTTAATTTTTTCTTTTCTCTTTTGTAACATGCTAGGACATTTTGATTTGCATGTGTTTGTACATATTTATGCCTTAAATATGTTGCTGTAAGTCATGTATACTTCATATAATGACTAAATAGAGATCTCTCAGTGTGAAAATTTTAGTATTTCTTTATGGCAAATGAAACTCTTTCATCTGCCTTGAGATATATGATAGATATATTAAATAAGATGTACACACTATGAAACCTATGCTCATATTAACCTGGATACACAACAGAACCCAGAAATCCTGTCTCACTATAGTATTGTCCCCACTGATAAATGCCTTTCATTTTCTTCTCTTTTATTCCCCCAATACCAGCAACACAACTTCTGTGAGATCAACATATTAACCTCTCACATAGGAGTGAGATTATGAAATATTTGTCTGTCTGTACTGGGTCAATTATCTCCATCATTTATTCAAATCCTAGAAAATGTGTCACTTTTATATATCTTTTATGCTTTTAAACCCTGTGATAGATTATCTGAAAATTTCCTGTAATTTTCCATCAATTATGTCTTCAGAATAGCATAGTTTAACTCTGTATATGGAGTTGGTGTAGAGTGTATATTATGTGAGTATATGTGTGTATGTATTTGTGTTTGTGTGTGTGTGTTAGTATATGTGTGAGTATATAAGTGTGTCTTTGTATATGTATATATGTGCATGAGAGTATGATTATGTGTGTCTGCGTGTATGAATATGTTTGTGTATATGTATAAATCCCTCTTGCTTTCTTGATACCTGCTTTACAAAGCCTGTTTTGGCTATTTTTCTCTTTGTAGGGAAGACACAAACACAATAAAAAGACTGACTTGTATGATAAATGCATAATAATTCTGATGGGTAGTTCAAGCAAAAGTATGGATAAATCATTTGACTCTCACTTGACATCTCCTAAGTGCATCACTTCATTTATTTAAAAACCTTAGTTTATGTCTTAACCTGTAGACGCAAGACCAAATGCTCTTAAAGCAGACTGATCATCTGCAGGATCATCTTCACAGACCCTCCCACTGCCCACTCTGAACTTTGTGTGACCAGCCTCATCCTCATGGTCACATGGTCAGCCGTTGGGTCTCTTGCACGACCAGTAACTGAGTACATATTTCATTCACATTTCGCTGCAGAAATAAGTCCTTAATGGAGAGGTTCCAAAGGGGAGATCTGAAAAAGGGGAAACATTTGAAATGTAAATAAAATACGAAAATAAAAAAAAAAAAAGTCCTTGGCCTCTTTATGACTATAACTAGACTTTTTAATGCTTTTCTACTAAGTTGATTGAAAACTCATAACATTCAATAAACATTTTATTTGCCTAGGCATTCATTTTGAATCAGGAAAAATGTACTATAACTTAAAACATATTTTTATAATTTAAGCACTTACTTATTTCAAATATTTATTTTTAATTATATATAGGTGTGAGGATATATTCACATGAGTGCAGATGTCTGCATAGACCAAAATAGGTATGAATACTTGAAGCCTTGTTTATAGGCTGTTGTGACCTACCCAGTTTTTGTGTAATAGAGTACAGTGTAACAATTTGCATAAGGTTGAACCAATCATCTTGTAGACAAGCTTCTTTAGCATAAAGGTAAGTAACTAAAAATAGCTTCAGGAAGGCCCTGCAACTGACTGGGTTCACTAGTCAGATTAAACAATAAAGACTGAGAATCCTTCTCAGATCAAAGTCAAGCTGCAAAGATGATTCTCAGACAAGCAAAACTGGAAAGCCGAAAAGCTGGAAGAAAAAAAAGACACTGAGAGCAGACCAGCCGACTGCAACAGGTAGAGAGCAATGAAAAGCACTTAGAAAAGAATGTTCTCCAACCTGTAGAGCTGCCTGCAGATCATGCAGTATGTTAGAGGTTCTTGGTTTGTGTGAGCTGTCACCCATGGTTTGTTAGCTTTGATGATGCAACTGTCTTTGAGTCATTTCTGTTCCTGTATACTACCATTTAGTCGTATTTCTGTAAATTATCCCAATAAAACTCATTGGCTCACCAAGTTCAGTAGGAACTGTACTTTGGTGTGTCATGGGCTTTAGTATTAGTAAGTTTTGTCATAAACTATCAAAGTGGGTGCTGCGAACTGAACTTCACCCGGTTGGAGGTATATGTGGAACCACGACTCCAGCCCTTCGTTAGCCATCTAAATGCAACTTCATTTGATAGTAAAGAAAGATTACTTAGCTCCAATAAATCTAATACTTAATGATTTTAAATCAATTAATATTTATCTGACATGGTGCTGAATGGGTCGTATGAATTTATCATTTACTCATCAAAACAACAATCAAGTAAAGAATGAATAATTTCACTGATTTTTTTTTCAAGGTCCATGAATACTGAATAATTTGTTCCTGGACTTAACATCTGACAAACAGCAATCAGAAAGAAGTCTAAGTCTGAGAAATTTACACTGAACTGTGCAACAAAGTGCTGGCTTATTTAGGGCTTTTCCACTAAGAACTTGCACAGATTTTAAAATGGTTCTATCAATAGCCACATACACCATTGTGTAGAACACAAGGCAAGTAATGCAACCCCCAAAACTGCACCTATAGATGTCAGAGCAGTGGAGTGGAGCAGGTGCTGATTCCTCATAGTTAAAATAAAATAAAATTACAGCCACTTATAAGAGTTCCTTATTTCTTTAACCATGTTTAACAATACGTATTCTACCTTTGTTAATTTTGACAAACTGGCTAAAAGATGGCTGGCTGTCTTCACAAGATTTTAATAGCCTGTAGATTTCTGTAATCACAAAAGACATCCTACACCCAGCACTTGTCTCAGCTGCTTCCCATGCCCCACTGCTGCTCAAAGTAATTTAGTGATTAAAACCAGATGTTTCTTCCCACTTGTAAAATCATATTAAAGAAGGGAAAATGTACAACATTAATCATGTCATTTGACTTGATAAACCACAAGAGGTTCTTCTAAATAACCACAGGCACTAGATAATCTGAAAACATAAATGCCATTAAAAGAGAAGTAAGTGAAATTATCACGTGGGTCAACAGTTCAATTAAAAGTGGTTATGCTTCATCAACACCTGTAATTTATAGGATGAAGAGATTTGGTAATGTCGTCTATGAAGGAGTTGAAGGAAATATCTAGGTAACAGAATCAAAGCAAAAGGTTTGGGAATGGAGTTTACATTTCCAAATGTCTGAGCTTGACCTGTAACCCACACTTTAAAAATGAAGATCTCAGGGGATCAATTCTACAATGACAAATCAATGGCTAGCAAGTGTTCCTTGAAATAAGTTTTTTTGTAACAAGTCCACACATAATATCTATTTTTTCAACCTAAAGTAAGCATATAGTTAAACAGATTAAGGCACAATACTCAAGTCACAGTAGAAACTCATAGAAACATTGATATTTGAGTTAAAAATTAGCAAATTTAATAGATGATTCAGGAATAGGAGATGTTTTTTGGTTTTTCTCAGTTGTAGAGGTGGGATCATTTTACATGTAATTGAGAAATAAATAGTAATGTTTGTTTATATCAAGGACTCTATGGAAGTATTGTATTAGTGAATATTCTGTAAGTATGAGGCTAACAAATTATTTCAAATATAATTTGATATTTGAGCGATGACCCTAGAAATACTGACAGGTGAGGTTCTAAGAAATGAGATAAGAAGAGATGGGTCACAGAATTCCTATGAAAATGAAAGACCATTGGCAAATTGAGCAAAAGACAATTGGCAAAACAGCATATTTGAGTTGGTTTTTCAAGATTTGGTAATGAATGAAACATGGGCCAGGAGCATGCCAGCAAAGAATGAGAGTTGTAGAAAATTTCATTATCAGAAAGAGATTTCTAGGGAAGGAAGCAAGAATTCTGTAGGTTATTATACAATGTAGCACTGAAATTTCGTAATTAGATGAATAAGAAACGTGTAGAAAGTCAGAAAAGAAAATGATGAGTGACACTAAATTTCTCATTTTGACCTTTTTGTTGGAACTTAATAGCATCACTCACAATGATGTACTCATAGGATGTACATAGGAAGGTTGGATAAGCAGATTTTACAGGCTGTGTAAATCATGATTCTTAGGGATTATTTTTATGTTACTATTTGAGATCATCTGAGACAGATGGAAGAAGAATGGGAAAGGATGTGGCATTCATACAAATGACACACACACACAAATCTAAATTCTAGTCTTTAGATGCTGCTGTGTGCTGTTTCCTAAGAATTCACATTCCCTACACAATGAAGGTGCATAAGATATAGGACATGTCTAAAACTTAATCAGAAGGCTCAGGAAGGTCTGCAAACTCAGAGTTCACAAGGTATACCTTTTCCAAGATCATATAAATATACTGAAAATTACTGAGCAATATGCTAGTAACCAAGCAAGGCTTTGGAAGCCTACTCCTGTGTGAATATACCTTCACAGTTCTCTTTTTTTAAATTTTCATTTACAACATCCCAGTACAAAGCTGTGCATGCTCAGAGGCTTTTCTGTCCATTTCTTTTATATTTTACACGTGCTTGGTGTCTTACAACTGAACACACCCAATACTGTGCCTATTCTTTCTTTTTTAAATTATGAACATGAACTGAACATGATCAGGAATGTACTACTATACTCAGAGGTAGGGCTAGTTTATCTGAATATGTGCTAGCTTCCTGAATGCAGGTCTCACATTCCTTTGTTCACACATAACTTTACTTTGGAATTGACTTCTTGTACTATTTGCCTGCTGATAGCAATACATTTGTCTCCATTCTCTGAGTATATTATTTGAGTTTGGTATCCATCAACATGTGAACCCATTGCTTCATTTACAACAGAAGATTCCTTCTATCACAGCTGCTTGGAAGTTGCGAAGAGAGCTCCAGGGATGCAACTTTCAAGAGACATCATCCGTGCTAGAGTAATATATTGATAATGCAATTGACTTTGAGTCACCTATCCTACTGCAATAATGTGTCTTATTCATTTGGTTCACTTAGCCATATTCATTTAGTTACACCCAAATTCTAAGCTAGACTTAGGAGGACTGTGTCCTCGGTCCATAGTCAGTTCATTTCTGGGTGCATATACTATTTACTGTTCATGCTTTATGAGGAAAAAAATCATAATATACCTTCACAGAAGCTGATATGGAAACCCTAAAAAGACACTTCTGTTAAGTATTTTGAACTGCCATTCTTTGAAAATCAACACTTGTTTGTTGGGAAAGTTGAATCAAATCATCAAAACCTGTCATTGTCAACATACTTATTTTGTTATGGTTTTTAAACTATCATCCTCCTTTCATTTATGTTTACAAGAACTGTTATCTCTCAATTCGAAAGCTAACAAGACAGGTTTTAGAAACTGATTGTGCACTTTTTATTGCTTGTTATTATCAGACAACTGGATGGTTAAAGCCACCCAGTAAGAGAAAGGAAAAGAAAGTCATCTGTGGAGCATCTAAAATGTTGACTCTCAGACAGCCTTCCCTTTGCTGTGCTCATGTGGAAGAGAAAGGGAAATGAGAGAGTAGGAACTCTCCTAAGTGAGTATCATGATCTCTTGCAGAGATATGCAAGACAAAGATGAGTAAAAGGAAGCCAGGAAAATTGATGTTGAGCATTCCTCTCAAAATCAACTGTATTTGTTGTTGTTGTTTTGGTTTTTTTTTTTTTTTTTTTGGTTTTTGTTTTTTTATTTGTGTGTGTGTGTGTGTGTGTGTGTGTGATGTCTTTGAGACACAGTATTACTAGTTAGGCTGGTCTGAAACTTGCTATCCAGCTGATACTGGCCTTGAAATCCTTATCCTTCCAACTCTATCTACCCCCTGAATGCTGGCTTATATATATGCTCCCTACAGATATTCACATTAAATTTTTCCAATCACTTCCTCTTGTAGGTCTCAGTTCCTTCCTCTTACTAGGGCCTTTCTTAGGACAGGCTCACTTTGATTCAGAACCTGCTTAATTTCAACAATTTTCTCAGCCCCTGCAGCTCAAATGACCTTTTAACCTGAATTTGGCCAAGGACTTGTTTTCTCTTGTAGTTTAATTTAATGCTCTCTGGTTTGGTTCAAAACAAGTTATTTTCCACATGGTCATTGGGTAAGAATTCTTCGCTGATTATGACACCACTCCTGCAATTCTGTACACATCTCCTCTCCTCATTGCATAGAAGAGATGTCATTTGTTCTAGCACTGTATTTTCAAACATTTATTTACTTGTCTATCTATTTAAATCAAAATATAATTACAGATTTCAAGGCTAGCCAGGTCACATAGCTTAAAACTGTTCAACCTACAGTTGAGATAAAAGGTGAACTTTCCTCCACACATTCCCATTGCTACTTTCTTTGCTTTGAGTTGATTTTATTCTTGGATGAATACAGAGGTTTCTAAAAATTTGGATTTTCAGGTTTTTTAATCAAGTATGTTTAACTAAAAATCTATGCAAGTGCTTAAGTGTTAGTATTTGATATCTGGCTTTATTCTTCATTTTGTCTCATAACTTGAATATATATGCAAGCATTGATCAGGTCCATTTGAAATGAAGGACTTTGCTACCCATGTCTATTATTAATGATATAAACTTTAATGATATCATTGATGACTTCTTACCCCCACTCCCTTGATTGTCATGCAATCAATTCTGTATTCCACTCCCTACCAAATTCTTTACATATGAAAAATAACTTACAGTTTCTTAACTTTCAAATTCGTTGTTATATAAGTGTTGTAGAGGATAGTATTTTTCTATAAATATAATAATATTTATCTCCACAAGTTTATGCTACCATAACAAAATATCACAGACAATTTGATTAAAATAACAAATGTATTTTCTTATTCTGAAAACTAGAAAGTCCAATGTCAAGACGTCTTCATGGCTTCACTCTGGTAAGAAATTTCTTGATGGCTGTAGATAATTGTCCAGAGTACTCCAAAGAGAGATAAAGTCTTTATTGTCTCATATTAAAGATCTCTGATACTATCCTTAAGTTTCCTTACTCATAATATATAAAAACAAGTACCTCAAGTCCCCATTAGGTTTAGAATATTGTGTGGACACAAATTATTCCTTAATAATATTTATAACACGTTAAAATAATGTAGGCTATGTGGCCAGTAGGATAATTCAACAGTTCATGGTCTGATTATCTGAGCTTGATACTCAGGTGCCACATGATGAAGGAGAGATCTGACTCCTACAAATTGTCTTCTGATTTCCACATCTGTGTTGTGACATGTGTGCTCACATACATGAAATAAATAAAATTAAATAAAAATAATTTATTTTGAAAATTCAAGCTCTTGGTAATTAATTCTAATGGTCTTGCACATCTGTATAAAAGATGATACAAGTATTTGACTTATTTTTGATATTTTTAAAAATATTATTGTTTGTGTCAAAATATTTGTTTCCATTCAAGAGCAATTCTTTATTTGAGAAAACATTCTAGTCTCCATCCACATGACAATAATTGAATTGGTTTAGGGTAAAATTATCTGTAAGTACAACCCCTCTGCAAAGGTTTCTATTTCTTCACTGGCCTCTGGGCTTTACTCTTGCAAAATAAGACTAATTTAATCTATGAAAAATTCATCCTTCATTTTAATTGATTTTGTGTATTTAATATCGCAATTTTTTCTTCCGTGACAATCATTAATAATAGAAAAAATAATATCCCACTTTGCTCATTAAGGATATACTTTGAGCATTTTTTGTGACACATGAATATTTATCCTGACTTGTGCAAGTGATTCTTTATCTCTGAAAGTATTTCCTGCAGTCTGTTCTTGGTTGTTGCTCTTAGCTCCTTTAGAAGTTATCTGCTAGTTTTCCTTTTGAGAATTACCTTTCCAAGCTTCTATGTACAGGCTTGATGAAACTCCTTCATTTTTGTATTTTGTAGAGTCTTAAGTTTGTCCTGCACAGTTAAGTTTTAACTGTTGCCTTTACTGTTCTTCAAAGTATTTCTATTACATTGTACCTCTTTAGAAATGTCTCTTATCTCACAAGTCTTCTTTTCTTACCTCATTCAGAGATATGTTGTGATAGAATTTTTGTTTCTTTATACCTACCCTGTCTCCTGCTCTCCCTTTTTCCTTCTGCCTTATCAAGGTTAATTTGCTGATGTTGTATATACTATTAAGGGTGATTCATTTTTTCATTGCAAATTGTTTTCGTTTCTGAATTTCATGAAATATTTTCTTATTGTTCATAGTGCCTCCTAGCCTTGACCATTACTCTTACATCTTCCCTCAAACGGTAGCCACATTTGCCTGTCCACAGAAGCTATTATATGTGCTACCATATGTCAAGATACTTCCTTAGTGTTCCTGTCCACTTTCTAGTATCAAATACTATTGTGCAAAATGTTGCCTCTTCTTTTCAGTCATTGAATTTTTCAGTCAGCTTCATTTATAGTCATTGAATATTACAAAGTTTACTAAGCTCTAAAATCTCTGTCTGATTACCTCTGAAACCTGTTTTCCAACTTCCTTGTGACATGTCTGCTTTTTCTACTGCTGGTCTGACTTCCTGCACTAGTGAATGTGTGCTGGCTTTATTTTACTGAGGAATCAAATCATCTTTGCTTTCATCTCCAAATGTGTTCTGGGATTTAGTTTTAGGGCTGTAGAATGGAATGGCTGCCTTCAATCACTTACCATTCCTATGACGTGGAGAAAATTGTTTCAACACTCACTGAATATCTTCAGTCCTCATTCCCTACATGGAAAAGTATCAAGTGGGTCAGTAGTTCAAACCAAAGTATTAAACTACTCATAGTTACCTACATGTGGCCACTCATTCACTGAGTGATGAGCTGGCCTATGATTTGCTGATTTCCTGTGAATAAATAAGTATTTGCTAAACAATTCTAATACTGGCTATAGAAATAGATTCAATTAGTTTGACAGAGATGAGTATCACTTTTCCTGGTTTACACTCAGCAACTTCATGCTGGTGGGGGATGAGTGCTAAATAAGTAATATTGCCTAAATGGTTCAAGTTCAAAAGTACTAATGTCTCCACTAAGAAAAATAGTTTAACCATATAAAGTGCTTTCTGCAAAGCCCAACTACTTGAGTTCTATCTACAGAATCCACATGATGGAAGGAGAGATTTGACCATGAAAAGTTGTATTCTGACCTCATGTGCTCTGTGGTTCACCCACATCCATACATATACTACACACAATAAACAAACAAGTGTAATAAAAATATCAATGATAAAGTTGTTTGCCCAGACTACTCTAAAGACACTTCATAAATAATGAGATTGTTTATCAAATACAGGACTAGGAATCTATCTTTTGTACTCATCTTCTTTGGTATGTATTTTGCATAAAGCCATGTTTACTTGAGGAGACAGGCGGGGTGAAATCCGTTCATTCTAATTTCAACTCTGAGAACTTACCACTCATGGCAGCCACTGCTCATTGCCTTCTCTTGGTGGTACTATGGTTTATACAGTTTTGAGTTTTCCTTCCTTAGTCGATCAATGTTTCAATCACTGTTTCCTGTGTTTTGCTTCTTCAGACTACAAGACAAACTTGTTCTGAGGCTATGTCAAACTTAATTACAGACATAAACACATAAATCTTATTTTTGGTCAGAAGATATTTATATAAACAGGTGCTCTGTGTCCACCTATGTTAAAAATGGGGGATTTTGATGACTGGCATTCAATAGTATATAAAGAAGAGATTTGCCCTACCTTTAATTTGATCTTTGTACATTAAATCAAAATAAAATTATCTAAGAGTGTATTTTTTACTTTTGGTTTATATCCATGTTATCATAATTTAATATTTAATATTTAAAAAAACAGTAGTGCTGCTAAGTCTCACATAATATAAATGTTGTAAATAAAAGGTCTACCAAGTTTATATTTAAAAAGGGATAAATATGATCTGTTGCTATTAATTTTTGATATTGTTAAAATTCATTGTATTTATACTTCAGGGTAAACAAAAACCTAGGTTTTCAGCTTTTGTAATACGTGGTCATTTAAACAAAATACCTGCCATCTTCTACCAATTGGCTCTGCCAACTTTAAGAACCCATCAGGAATGGGATATTGACTGTTGACATCTCTCATGGGAAGGAATGATTATCATAGCTTCACCTGAGATCCCAGTTGCTCCTTCAGGTGTTTGTATGAGTTTTGCCCTAATTGCACATGACTGCGTTTGTCAGAAGGTTCTAAAGAAGAGGTTCTATCTATGAGGCTAGAGGGAAGTCAGCACTCATGCTGGGAGGAGACTTTCCAGTGAGATGATTTTGTACTTTAAAGTCCTAGTCAGTAACCTGTCCTCCATACTCTCTAAGTAAGCACAATAAACTATTGATTCCTCAAACGGTCAACGTTGGTGGAAGCATAAGTACTTTCGGTCATAATTGGAATGGTATAAGTAGAGAGTAGATATTGTTTACATCTCCCCACGGAATGACTTCCTACATAATATTGAGCTGATTAGACTAGGAGGAATAGCACAATACCTCCACCACAGTATGCTCTAACTGGAGGATCCTTAAGAGACTAATTGAACAAATGAAGAGATGGGCATTTGTTGCCCTAGCCTTCGCCCAACCTTCTGTCCACATCTGCCCTGTCTGTAACTACTCCTTACACAAGCTGATTGGCTGCCCCAGTCTTCGATCCTCTCAATGTGTCAGGCATGTTTGAGGGTTAGTAAATGAGGAAGCAAATGCCTGCTGTGCACACATGGGCCATTGTGACCTGATAGACAGAACATGGTAACTCACTCCTTCTACAGGCATTGCCTTACCAAGAACCTTGATTAAAACCTTGTAGTTGACTGAATGATTAAAATAGTGATTTATTTTATGTAGTGTTTTCTATACATGGTTCTATATAGAAATTATCTTAATGAAGCATGTCAACTTAACCAAAGACAATACACATACTGAGGACAAATCTGCTACATAAAATAGTTTTCCAAAAAAATGTAATCCTAAAGTTGCCAAGAAATCAGAGACACTAAAAATATCCAAACTATATTTGCCTCATACCTAATTAATACATTTATAATTTGTAATGGTATTTATACATCTGCAATGAGGCCTCATTATCCACAAGCTCACAATGCAAAAATTTGTGTAGAGATCTTGAGAGTTTTTCATATGAGTTTCCATTGGAGGTCTCATGGGTACTCCCTGGAAGATTTAAGGATTGCCTCTAGAACTTTATACAGTGCTATTATTTTATAAAATGAAATCTCAAGTAGAATCTATTCCTCTTGCCCTGGCATTGCAGCCAGACTACAATTTTCTTTCTGTGTGAATTTCATCAGTTCACAATTTGTATGTGTATCAAAATATTATACTGATGTCTGAAGAATATGTCAATTTTACTTATTAGTTATGCTTCAATGGTGGTAACGAAAATAGAACATTGAAGTCCATTTTTATTCTATCATTTTGAGCATCAAAAAATAGTGTGTATGTATGGTCTTCAGTGTTGTGCTAGCAGTGTGGTAAGTGTGATTGCATTTTTATTCTGTCATGATAAACTTATCTATCATATTACACTTTAACTCTCAATTTGACATAGCCTACAGTGATCTGAGAAAACATTCCTAATTGATGGTTTATCCAGATCAGATTGGCTTGTAACGTGTGTATGTGTGTGCATGTGTGTGTGTGTGTGTGTGTGTGTGTGTGCTTGTGTGTGTGTGTGAATTGTCTTGGGTTTTAAGTGATATGGGAGTGCCCATCCCACTGTGAATGGTACCATTCCCTGGGAAAGTCATCAAGGGCTATATAAGAAAGCCAGCTAAGCACGGTCCTCTGAGCAAGCCAGTAAGTCACCTTTCATACAAAGTTTGTGCTTCAAGCTACTGCTTAATTTCTTACCCTTCCCAAAATGATGGACATTGCCCTCCAACCTGAAATAAACCTTTTCCTCTCTTAACCTGATTTTAATCAGACTATTTTATCATAGCAGTGGAATAAAACTCATATAAAGTGTTTTAGGACTTGAGTTTGTAACAGAATTCTTGACCTATAAATCCTAATAACCACTATGGTCAGACACATCACAGTGGCCCATTTACTTCTAGTATTTCCTTTAACCCTCTGTGTTATCGTGTTTCTCTTCATGTGATTACTAGTGAGGAGAAGGGTCTCTTGCAATAAATGATAGGAATAGAACTAATTTCTTGTAATAATGACTGACACCTGTATATGCAGGGACATTTTTCATTTCTGCCAGCAGTATCTGTTCTGCAGGATTTAGGGCACACCTTTGACAACAATTATTATAGAGTGGAATTAGTATGATGTGTCAAATATGAGATTGCAGGAAGGAATGAGTAAAGACCAAAAACATGTGAGAGCGTATTTCTCAGAGTAATACTAGGGAGATTAAAATGTCATGACACAGTCCACACAAAACTTATCTCTCACTGTAAAGGGGATAAACGTTAGTTTAATTCAAAGCAAAATATGAATGGCTATGTCCTGGCCACATAGGTTCACTTGTCTTTTTGTATGGTTCAAAGTGTTTTCCTAATGAAAACAAATACATTACTTCATACATAGAGAAAGACAACAGATGCTGGTAGGGAGGTAAACACAGCTGAACATACTTGGTTCTAGAGTAGTAACATTTCAACCTTTCCACATTTTTAAGGTTCTATTCAGTTACTCAGCTTGCAGAAGTCCAATGGAACACACAGCTTCCTTCTGAGACCTCTACTGCACAGCACTCATAGAGAGCTTCAGTTCATAGGAGCTGGTGGTATGGGATTTCTTTCCTGACACAGATACTGTCACAAAATTCCAGCTTAAACCATTCCAAATGACAGAACATTTAGAAATTGGTCACTAAACAATTTGTCAGAGGAACTTTTTTCCATTTCCAACTTTTATATTAAGTAATTGCATATAGAAGAAATTAATTTAATATAATATTTGCAATATAGCATAGAATATTTAACTGCAAGATGTCAATTAGGGAAATAGAGAAAGATTAGAAATAAATTTTGTGAACTATAGGGTTTGTTTAAAAAAATCTGTGCAATTTCAGTAGACAGGTATTACATATAGCATATCCTGAAAATTACTGGAATGACAAAAATAATCCCGTAATTTTTCAATCAATATTTATTGTTCATACACGGTGTGCAGTATGTATTTCTCAGAGCTATGTACACATCAGAATCCATGCTTTCTGGTACTGGTAGAAACTAATAAGTACAAAATGAATAAATAAAGTTGTATTACCTATGATATAATGTTGTTTTGTGTACTTTAGTGATGGCCATCCTGAGCTGTGCTGTATTTATTAGAACGTAAGCCTGGAAAAGAAATATTTTATTCATCTAAACCAAGTATATACAACATTAAGAAGTATATTAGTCACACTGGAATTATAATGTATGAGAACCACAGATCGACCCTCCAGCTGCCTGCATCCAGTAACAGACTCTTCAGACTTGGACTCATTTCTAATTTCAGGATTCTTGCAAGTTACCCCATAAAGTTTATATGCTCTGTGTGTCAGTTCTGTTCTGAGTGTTTCTCTCATTTGAATCCATAATGCTTTCTCAGGAAGCCCATCTGTGCTTGCATGAGCAAGCTATGATAAAGAGAGAAGGTATTCAGAGTCACACAAGGTTTGTGGAATTGCTACATTCAGACAATCAGCAAAAATACACGTAAACACACAAAACACACATAGACACACATTTTGGACATTTAACAAGAAAAAAGCAATAATATAATGATATAATTTATTATTATTATCATATTATAAACAATGATATAATATCCTTAAAAGGTCTTTGATACCCAGCATCTCTGACTAAGGTAATCTGAGAAGTTACAAAGCTGGTCTGTAAACGTTTGATGCCCCTGTAACTATTGAAGGGCATGTGAAAGGAAGTTCTCTTTGGTGAACACTGAGAACAGTCATGGAGTCTTGCTAGCACTAGAATCTCAGAATGAATGGTATCAGAGCATATGATATGAAATTCCTTCTGGTAAAAAATGGTAGATTATCTGTGGGATGTTTACAGTACATTCTTACAGTTATAAATACTACTGTAGGGCTTAATTTATACTTCAAATGCAGGTACCAATTAATGAAAGAGAAAATTATAAAAACACAGATTTTTTTAAATGCACTCATAGCATAAATAATTAGGAAAAGAGTGACTTTACTATGGTTTTAACTTTTAGGATTATGTGTTGTAATATATGGCCCACGTGTATGTCTGAGCACTATGTGAGTACAGCATTCTCTGATCAGAAGAGGAGTGAATCATCTGAACTGGAATTGAAGACAGTTTTGAGTTACCATATAAATGCAAGGAATCAAACCTGGGGTCTCTAGAAAAGTAGCCCGGGCTCATAATGATCGAGCCATCTCTCCAGCCTCATAAATAATGATTTAGAGAAAAATCATATTCCAGAACAGTGATAAAGGAAAAACCTAAAGGTGGAAGAGGAAAGAAAAGTCACAAAGAAACTTTTATCTGTTTCTAGAACATGGATGGGAATGATCCATCCACAGTAATGATAACAGTGCTGGAAGAATGGCTCATTATTGAAGCATGCTCACTGCTGCTTCTCCAAAGGACCTCATTTGGATCTCAGAACCCAAGTCGGGCAGCTCACAATGACCTGTAACTTCTTCTCCAGTAGACCCTATCTCCTCTGCTGGTTTTCCTCGTCACCCTGACTCTATTTGCATATATTCAGTCAAACCCCCAAACATTTACTTAGATTTTGAAAACAGGATAAAATATAAACAAATGAACTAAAACATTTATTCAAAAACACATTAAAATTTCAAGTAAGTTAATGGACTATAGAGATGATCCCTAAAAGTTTTAGTCTATGAAACTGAAAATAATATGTAAGGCAAAAGGCACTACCAACAGGACAAAACAGACACTGATACAATGGTAAAAGCTTTTCCCCAACTCTGCATCCAATATAGTGCTAATAGCCAAAACATACAAAGAACTCAAGAAACTAGATATCAAAAACCAAACAATCCAATTAAAAATGGGGTACATATCTAAGTACAGGAATCTCAAATGGCCAAGAAGCACTTTAAAACTGTTGAACATCCTTAGCAATCATGGAAATGCAAATGAAAACTATTTTGACATTCCATCTTACACCTGTCAGAATGGTTAAGACATAAGTGGCAGCTCAGGCTGGCAAGGATGTGAAGTAGGGAGAACACTCCTCCACTGCTGAAGGGAATGAAAGCATGAACAGACACTGTAGAAATAAATATGGAAGTTCCTCAGAAAATTAGGTTCAATCTAACTTAAGACCTAGCTATACCACTCTGGACCATACAGCAAAAAATACTTCATCCTACCCAAATATACTTGCTCATCTATGTTCAAAGCAGGTTTATCCATAATAACCAGAAACTGGAAACAACCCAGATGTTCCTCAACAGAAGAATGGATACAGCAAATGTGGTACATTCATTTTCACAATGGAGTGTTCTTCAGCTGTTTAAAAAATAATCAGGAAATTTGCAGGCAGATAGATGGAAATAGAAAATAAATTTCCTGAGTGAAGCAACCCTGAAACACAAACACAGAAAGACCAACATGTTATGTACAGTTATCAGTGAATATTAGCTGTTAAATAAATGGTAATAGAACTACAATCCATAAGCCGAGAGAGGTGATGCCCCTGAGAGGAACACATGGTCCTCCAAGTAAGGGAAAATAAAGTAGATTTTATGGTGGACTGAGGGCAGGTGGGGATGGAAATAAGAGGGATCAGGTGGTGGAGGAAGGAACAGAAGAAAAGATATGGGAAGATATGACTAGCATAGAGGGGAATTTAGGGGGCACTGTGGAAACGTATTGCAGTGGAAACTTCCTAGAATGTTTGAGGGTGACTCTAGTGAAACCTCCTAGTAATGGACAATATAGAAGCTTGAATAGGTCACCTTCTGTAACCAGTCAAGGCTTTCATTGCAGGGACCAGGACATCAACAGAGCCACAAAACTTTTCACCTACACAACCTGTTCTGCCTGAAAGATATGCTGGGGTAATGGGTGCTCACAACTTGTGATAGAGACCAACTGAAGTCTGGTCTAACTTTAGACCCAAGCCACAAGAGGGAGCCTATGACTTACACTGCTGGGATGGAAAGAACGGGAGGCTGGATGGCCTAAAGACCTAGGAGAGAATCAAACACAACTGCTCATCCTCCAAAAAACAAAAATCAATAATTCTTAATGATATTCTCCTATGCTCATAAATTGGTGCCGAGCCTGATGGTCATCGGAGAGACTTTCTCTGGCAGCTAATGGGACTAGATGCAGAGACCCAAGGCAAACATTAAGTGGAGTTCAGGGATTCCTCCAGAAGAGGAGGAGGAAAGCTCCTAGGATCCAGAGGGTTCAAGGTACCCAAAGAACACATCCTACAGAATCAACTAAGCAAGTTTCATAGAGGCTCAAAGAGACTGAATTGGCAGTCTCAGAGCCTGCATGGGTTGGAACTATGTCTTCTGCCTATATGTTGTTGTTTAGCTTGGGGTTTTTGTTAGACTCCTAATAGTGGAATTGGGGATGTCTCTGGATCTATAGTGTGCTTTTGGGACACTTTTCCTACTACTGAGTTACCTTGCCCAGCGTTCATATGAAGGTTTGTGCTTAGTATTATTGCATCTTATTATGCCCTCTGGGAGGTGGGAACTTTTCTGAAGGGAAACGGAGAAGCAGTGGACTTGGGGAAAGGGGAACGAGGGAGCAGAACAGAAAAGGGGGAAGGAGAGAAAACTGCAGTGGGTGAAAGAAGAGTAAATAAATGATTTTTAAAAATTAAAAAATTACTTTCATGTAAGTTTATAAAACTGTTTAGCTTTTCAAAAATACAAACATAGATAAGGGTTCAAATGTAATGAAATATTCTTAAGATGTATAGATGATTATAGAAAATGATTACAAAAAAGACTTCTTTAAGTGGAAATTGATTCCGGTTAAATTTAAATCTCAATCCATGTAAATTAAAATTTAATGTTGTACAAATATATTCATTTAAAAAAATATTTTATTTTTAATAATGTGCTTGTGTATATCTGTGTGTGATTGTGTGTACCTAATTGAACTAACAGTGGACACCAGAAGAGGACATCAGTGACAATGGAGCTGGAGTTAAAAGCAGTTTGGCACCATCAGAAATGGAAGCTGAGCAATGAACTCATATCTTCCAAAAGAGCAGTACATGCTATTAACCTCTGCCTTATCTTTCTAGCCCCCAAACTCTATTTTTGTTTTTGCCTATAGATATAAATATTTCTGTGAAATATAAGATGAAGCTATATACATTCAAGTAAAAAATTTATTTAAATCAAACATAGGTCTGCCAATTAATACTTTTTCAAACTAATGAATATACAATATTTTTAGCCTAAAATGTGTTGAATGTAAAATGTTGTGATTTATTTTCTTCTTCAGTTTTATTCTCTTTGGTTTTATTTGCCTGTTTGTTTCCTAAACAAAGAGAGGAGACAGAAAGAGAGAGAGAGAGAGAAAGAGAGAGAGAAGAAAGGGCTTGGAGTTTGATGTCTAGGAATATGGAGAGGATCTCAGAGGAGTTGTATGAGGAAAAACATAATCAGAATATATTGATTGATAATTTTTATAATTTGTAAATTGGAATAAATCTATTCCTTCATATCTTTTCATTGGTTTTGTTTAACGGAAACTATTTTCCTTATTGTTAAAATTGCCTTCAACTTTTAAATGGTCACTTTAGTTTACCTAGTATCGTGGATCTGTGTATAATTTAAATTATTTGCAAGTAAGATTCACTTAGATATTATAGAGTGAATTTACATCGTCTGACATATCTTGAGATGATTTCTTATATTGAGATTGTTACAAATTTATATTTATTTTAAAAGATGAGTAACGATTTGACTTATTTTCTACTAAATGTAATACCCCAGAAAGCTGATATGGTATCATAATTGTAATTGTAAATAGAAACAGGTCATGATATGTTTTCTTTCTTCTAAGGAATATTCATGCAGCTGTTTTATTTGTTTTTGTGTTATATACATGTTTACATATCACTTGTGCAGAGGTGTGCATGTGGATTCCCATTATTGACATCATATTTCATTTTCTGCATCTCGACGTGTTACATCTTCACATGTGACTGGAAACATGTGGACACATGTACATGTATAGTCCCATGATTGACATCAAGTGTTTTTCGTTGCTGTCCACCACAGTCACTAACTGTAGGCTGTCTCTGAGTTAGTGATTATTGATGGTGCTAATGTAGCTGTCCAATTTCCCCTTGAAATTCCATGCTACCACCTTCATAGCAGAGGGTTTCCATGGCCTAAGAAGCTTCTCTATGAATAATGAGCTTTTCAGTTTCTGTCCTCATTCTTCTGTTTCAAGTATTTTATTCATGAGTCATCCCCCCGACCTCTTACCCCTACTCATAAGCAGAAGCATAGCTTTACATACCCGGTTCTCTGTATCATTTGGTGAACATTAATCCATTTTCTATTTTGCACTAAATATATCATGATAATCCTTCTGCAGCCTAGATACATTCATATTGCCTTTCCACATTTCTTAATCTATTTCTTTCCCCTACTATGAATATATTGTAGTTTAGTGCTCTGTTCTTTGGCTGAAAAACATCAGATTGCTCCAAATTTGGATGCCCAATTAATAAAGACCTGTCACTCATGCTTATATGAATGGAATCCTGTAGTATGCAATCTCATGTTGGATTGTTCCGTTAAGTATACTGTCTTTGACATGTATCTAAGTCTGGTGCATGAATCAACTGATACTTCGCAGAACACGGAATGGTATCCTGTGGTTAATATATATCGCAATTAAGTTATTTAACATTGAAGGATAGGGCTGTCCCAAGCTGAGTGCTACTTAAAATGAAACTAAGAATATTCATTTATAGGTTTGAAACTTAACATAGATTGTCATTTCTTTGGGATAAAACACAAAGTACAACTACACAGTCACATGGTGATGGATACAGTCAGTTTTATTAATCACCAAATAATTTCCTGAGCTACACTCATTTTATACTTGTACTAATAATGAGTGAATAATTCTGTCTTTTCCTAGCCTGTCAGCCTCTGGCATAAATACTAATTTTTATTTTATTTTTTAAATATTAATTAATTTGGGGTATATACTTTTTGCCTAAATGTATGTAAATGCATCAAGTAGGTGTCTGATGCTTGGAGAGGCAAGAACATGTGTTTTCTTTACTGACATTAAGGGCAGTTATTAGCCACTGTGAATGTGTTGGGAGCTGAACATCTCCTTCATAAGAGCTGCCCGTGCTCTTAACCATTAAGTCATTTCTCAAACCCTTCATCATTTGTAAGTCTTAGTCCTCCTGGTGGGTGGATGTACACTGATATTTCCTCATATTTCCAACCTCATTTTTCTCAGTAGTTAAACCATCAGTGCTTTGTGTGGTTATCATCTGTATGTCTTGCTCGGGCAAAATGTGTATTCAATTATTTCCCCCACTTTTCAGATTGTAATTTCCATATTTGATCAATAAGTTTTGTTACTTCTTTAAATTCTATGGACATTAATCCTGTGTTGGGTAAAGAGTTTGCAAATCTTTTTTGCTCTAAGCCTGTGAGTTTTCCTTTTACACAGCTTATAATTTATGGGCATTCAATTAATGAAGTTTTTTTTAAACTTTAAATTGATTTAGCTTTAAGGTCTAATAAGGGTTTGTCTAACCTCTATACCAAAAACAGAATCGAAGTTTAACAAATTTTATAGTGTTCCTTTAGATTCAAGATTCATATTCATATTTTAAAAATTAAATTCTATTACACTTATTTATTTTTATACGTGGGAGTGTGGGAATGAAAAATGCTGTAATGCAACTATAAAGGGCAAAGAACAACTCGGAGGAGTTGGTCCTCTCCTTCCACCATGTGGGTGCAGGCAATCAAATCAGGTCATCTGGTCTGGTGCCTTTGCTTTTACAAGCCAAGCTTCTCCCTGAACTCTGTGTTCTTTTTTTCTTGAGATATGAATGGAATCTGACACCTTGTACTGTTCTCCTTTTGTGTAAGCACTTGATTGCTTCAGCAGTATCTCTTAGAACTACCATTTCCTTCTTAAGTGGACTTTGTGCTCTAGGGAAAAGTCAGTGAGCACAACTATAACCTCTGCTGCTGGGTTCACTGTTTTGCTCCATGGCCACCATTGGTGCTTATGATTGCTATATAGTGATGCAGTCAGCTCTTTAGGAACCCTGAATAGAAAAAAGAAATTCCTTACAAATAATTTCTCCTCAAAAAAATTATTTGAGATAATCTAGAAAATATCTTTTCTTCATGAGTTTGTGGATGTGGTGGTCTAACTCTTAATGAAAAAGATACAGCTTGTTGAGATTTTCATAGGAATGCCATTAAATCTACAGATCAACATGAAGAGAAATGACTTCTTACTGTGACATATTCCTATGAGGACACTATAATTTTAAAAATTGAGTTCCAATTTTTCTCAACAGCATTTTTAATTTTTCAATACAGCTGGTCTTTCAGATCTCTGTGTTATCAATCTATGAACTTAACCAAATGAAAAAATTTTAGAATTACCTGCCACTTTTAAAAGATGTACATCAAGTATTTAATGGTATGTCTATTGTGTTAAAAATTATAACTGCTACTCTGAGATGATTTTAAAGATACTGCAGAATTTTTGTTGACTATATGAAAATACAATGCCATTTTATATCAGACACATGTGTATTAATAGACAGATATCTGAAGGCATTTGAATCAAATCCTTCATTAGTGACCTTTAAATACATCTGTATAGAGACTATGTATGTTTGTGAACCCAATATTTAAAGTGTTTCATTTCTTTGAAGAAATTCAACATTGAGACATGAGCTAATTTGATTTTTTCAGGTTAAAATGATTTTTAATCATTTTCGAAAATATAAACTTTGTAGATACGATAAGATCCCATGTAATTTTTCAATAAATGTGTATGTCACGTGGTGTTTAAATCAATTTGAAATATATCTACCATGGAATTCAACAGTATTTTGCTGAGATTTTTATATCACACTGGGTATTGGTTTGTAAGTACCCTGCCCACTACTTCTTTGGTGTGTACCCTGTAAACTATCTAGTTTTGGGATAATAGTTATACTTTTCTCATTTAAAATTTTTTGGATTTATTTTATTTGACTCTAGGAAGGATTATGTTGTAATGATTATAGTTTTCGAAACAGTTAATAAAATTCTCCAGCGAAGTCATAAAATCCCATGACATTTTATGTTAACTCTTAAATAATGATTCCAATTTTTTTAATAGTATAATAATATTAAGATTGATTACCTTATCTAACTTGGCTTTTTAAAAAAGATAGACTCTCACTATGTATCACTGACATAAAAATTACTATATGGGCCAGGCTGGATGTAAAATGGCAGAGATGTGCTTTCAGAATGCTGAGATTAAATTCATGCATAAACATGTCCTGATTGATATTGTTTTTAAAGCCCTGCGTATTTTTGATGAGCTGCTAAGTAGAGGAGCATAATGGGAACTCTCCCAAGCTTTGCGTTGGGATGTACAATCAGCTCTGTTGATTCATTACACAGGTCCACTCTATATTCTTGCTTTCAATCTTTGTCAATTTTGTTAGAGACTAATCTTTACTCTTCTTTATCTGTGTGCAAGTTTGTGTGAGTGTGTGTGTTTGTATGTGTGTGTGTGTGTGTGTGTGTGTGTGTGTGTGCGCATGCACATGCACTTTTGAGTGCGTGGCCAGAAAACAAGCACAGGTTTTCTTTCTGAGATACTGCCCACATTGTTTTATAATCTGGGTTCTCATAGGAGATGGGACTTACTAAGGTAGGCTAGGCTGACTGCCAACAAGCCCTAACGATCTAGCACTCTCAGACTTCCCAACACTGAAATCACAAGTGCATGCTATAGTACCTGGATTTTTTAAATTTTTTGTTGTTGTTGTTTTGTTTTGTTTTGGTTATTTTTTCTGAACCCCAAAGCAAAGTTCTTTATCACCAGATACCTTATCAGGCCAAAAGAGATCAAATTTAGGGTTTTTGGTTTGTTTGTTTGTTTTTATTTGTTTTGGTTTTTTGGGGTTTTTTGTTGTTGTTTTTGTTTGTCTGGTTTTTTTGACTAGTTACTCTGTGTCACTAATTTTTATCAATCAATTTACTGTTTTCACTTCATTTGAAATCTGTTTGGAACTTTACTGTGTCCTGAGCTCCAGTTTGTTTTCATGAACAAAGATGATAAATATCATAGACCATTCTTTCAATGTTAAGGTGAGAGAGTTCCTGATTAGAAATATTTACTCTGAGTCACTCAGTGCCACGATCCACTTTCATGTTGACTTTTTACATTATATGTATTTTCATTTATTCTACTTCTTTTCATAGTATTCTATGATTGCCTTGAGGATTTGTATTAGCCCACAGATCATTGACAACTAGTCACAATTTTCATGGATTTATATGTCTCCCTATGTTATTTTTGTCATGGATTCTAGTTCATTCCATTTAAAAATGAGATTATAGAGAATGTTTTTCAAATATTTTAATGTTTGCATTTGTTTTATGCCTACGATAAAGTCAAGCTTGGGAAATATTCCATGCAATTTGGATATCTGTCTTCTGATGTTAAATAGAATAGTCTAAAAATATCAAGGAAATTTACTGAGTATATTGCTTAAACTGTTGAAATCCTAAAAAAAAAAAAAAAATTGTCCTAAAATTGGAAGCTTACAGAGATGAGAAATGTGTGAAGTGGAGAGGTGTTATCTTTGGTTTCTTTTTTCTTTTTCTTTGTCTTTCTGTTTTTAACTATATCAACATTTTTTTTCATGTATCTTGAAATTTTCTTCTGTTGACCATACACATTTCGAATGTTGTCATTGTAAATAATGCAGTTCTTTGATTTTAAATACTTTATTTATATGTACACCCCAGATGATATTAAAATACTCATTTCTATTTTTGTTTACTCAATGTTGCACAAAGTATCTTATAATATTCTAGCCTTTTGTTTTCAATTTACTCATTTGTTAAATATTAACTAAACTTCTATTAAACAGTCCAGTAGGCTCTGGGATTGCTTTCTGCAATTTTACATGAGAGCAGTCTACCATGTAGCAAAATATTAAATGGAAATTTTTAAAGATGAAACATTCATGAGTTTTAAATCATTCTCCACTCTGAAGAAGATGCTGAACTCCCATACCAATGTGCTCCATCAGACCTAGGATTTGAACCATGGCTTTGTTCAGAGGATACACTCAGCATATAGTATATGACAGTCACTGAATCTATGTAGGTTAACAGATAGTTACCATAGTGCCATGGGGCTATGTTTAGTGAAATTGCGTGGCAGCATAATGCTCTGATGCAAGGGTTGGATCCTTTTGTACTTAACATAACAGGAACTAAAGAGTCTCTCATCAGAAGATGAAGGATGGCTTATGGTCTGCACCAGTGCCCTGAGCAGACCTTGGGTGCTAACTCTACACTCAGTCCCATGAGACCCAGAGGAAGCTCAAATCCCAGGGTTTCTAGCACACCCAGGATCATAGGATCATAGGTGAAGAGGCCAGAACATCTGCCTCAATATCTGGAGTAACTGGAACCAGTGGGATCTAGGTACTCAGGAACACTGCCTAGCCAGGGGTACAGTTCCTTCCAGTCTGAGCCAGAACCCTGAGCAGACCTTGGGTTTTAGCTCCACACCCAGTCCCACAATACTCAGGGGAAGTTCGACAGGCCAAGGATCTTACAATCACAGGATTTCAGGAGCTTGGATACACCAGGATCTCAGGATCCCAGAGGCAGCTTGACTCCAAGGAGCTCTGACACACCCAGGATCTCAGGATCACAGGATCCCAGAATCACAGGATCACAGAGACTCTGAGGAGTTCTGACACAACCAGGATCAAAGGAGGGGCAGACTTCAATCAGATATAGTGAGGAGAGGTAGCACTAGAGATAAACAGATGGGGAGAGGCAAGCATAAGAACATAATCAACAGGAACCAAGGTTACTTGGAATCAACAGAACCATGCTTTCCTACCATAGCAAGTCTTAGATATATCATCACACCAGAAAAGCAAGATTCAGATCTAAAATCACTTCTCATGATCATGATAGTGGACTTTAAGAAGGACATAAATAACTCCCTTAAAAAAAACTAAAGGAGAACATGGGTAAACAGGTAGAAGCCCTTAAAGAGGAAACACAAAATTTTCTTTAAAAATTACCAGAAAACACAACCAAACAGGTGAAGGAATTGAATAAAACCATACAGGATAGAAAAACAGAAATACAAACAGTAAAGAAATCACAAAGGGAGACAACCCTGGAGGGAAAAAAAAAAAAAAAACTAGGAGAGAGATCAGGAGTCATAGATGCAAGCATCACCAACAGAATGGATAACCAAGAGATAGAGGAGAGAACCTCAGATGCAGAAGATACCATAGGAAACATTGACATAACAGTCAAAGAAAATGCAAAAGTAAAAAAGCTCCTAACCCAAAATATCCAGGAAATCAAGGACACAATGAGAAGACCAAACCTAATAATAATAGGTATAGAAGAGAACAAAGTTTCCCAACTTAAAGAGCCAATAAATATCTTCAACAAAATCATAGAAGAAAACTTCCCTAACAAAAAGAAAGAGATACCCATGAACATACAAGAAGCCAACAGAACCACAAATAGACTGGACCAGAAAAGAAATGTCTCCGATCACATAATAATCAAAACACCAAATGCCAAAAACAAAGAATATTAAAAGCAGTAAGGGGAAAACGTCAAGTAACATATAAGAGCAGACCTTTCAAAATTACACCAGACTTCTCGCCAGAGACTCTAAAAGACAGAAGATCCTGGGCAGATGTCATACAGACCCTTAGAGAACACAAATACAAGCCCAGGCTATTATGCCCAGTGAAACTCTCAATTACCATAGATGGAGAAAACAAGATATTCTATGACAAAACCAAATTTACACAATATTTTTCTCCAAATCCAGCCCTACAAAGGATAACAGATGGATAACAGCAACAAAAGGAGGGAAACTATACCCTAGAAAAAGCAAGAAAATAACCTTCTTTCAACAAACCCAAAATAAGATAGCCACACAAACATAATTCTACCTCTAACAGCAAAAATAACAGGAAGCAACAATCACTTTTCCTTAATATCTCTTTTTTTTCTTTTTTTTTCTTTTTTTGAATTGAATATTTACTTTATTTGCATTTCAAATGTTTTCCCTTCTCCAGGTCTCCCCTTCTGAAACCTCCTATCCCATCCCTCCTCCCCCTGCCTCTATGAGGGTGCTCACCCACCCAACCACTCTGTCCTCCTGCTCTGGCATTCCCCTACACATGGACATCGAACACTCTTAGGCCCAAAGGCCTCGCCTCTCACTGAAGTCCAACAATGCCATCCTCTGCTACATATGTGGCCAGCTCCATGGGTCTCTCCATGTGTATTCTTTGGTTGGTGGTCCAGTCCCTTGGTCTGGCCTATAGACACTGTGGCTCCCTCCATGGGCTTGCAGTAAAATTTTGAAAAAGAGAACCAGCACATTAAGAGAACCAGCACATTCCAGTGAATGGTACTGGCAACTGGTGGGCCACAATGTTCCTTCCAGGTGATCTCACTTGTATAGTCTCTAGGCCTGCCATCTCCTTGGCAGGGGACGGGGTTTGGGGGGAGTTCCTTTTGCTACCATTCAACCCCACACACACAGTGCTTAGCCATCTCAACACCCAATTACCCTGTAGAATTAAAACTCTTCAACTTATAGTCAACCAATCAGAATTAAGTGTAAATAAAATCACAATTTACAAGATGACAATACAATAATTTTAGAGCTAATTGATAATGATAAAAGCAGCCTACCTGGCTCAGACAAATTATCCCAATATTCTAACCCTTATTATATCATAACTGGTTGTGGCAGGTAGCCACCACAGTGGTTTATGTCAGCTGCCATCTTCCTTCTTTCTTTCCTTCCACTGAGATTCTCTCTGTCTCTGGAAATCTTAGCTCTTCCCCCCTCTTCTTTGTCAAATCAAAGGTTTCTTCTGCTTGTAATTGGACAGGGAAAATCCCTGTGAAATCTTAACATCAATGGATTTAATTCCCCAATAAAAAGACATAGTCTAACAGACTGGATATGTAAACAGGACCCTGAATTTTGCTGCATATAGGAAACTCACTTCAGTAACAAACACAGACACTACCTGAAAGTAAAAGGCAGGAAAACAATTTTCCAAACATATGGTCTCAAGAAGCAAGCTGGTGTAGCCATTCTAAAATTGAATAAAATCGACTTTCAACCAAAAGTTATCAAAAAAAGATAAGGAAGGAAACTTTATACTCATCAAAGGAAAATCTACCAAGAAGAACTCTCAATTCTGAACATCTATGCCCCGAATGCAAGGGCACCCACGTTCATAAAAGAAACTTTAATAAAGCTCAAAGCACACATTGTACCTCACACAATAATAGTAGGAGACTTCAACATCCCACTGTCATCCATGAATAGATCTTGGAAACACAAACTAAACAGAGACACAGTGAAACTAACAGAAATTATGAACCAAATGGATTTAACAGATATTATAGAACATTTTATCCTAAAACAGAAGAACATACCTTCTTCTCAGCACCTCATGGTACCTTCTCCAAAACTGCTCATATAAAACTGGTCACAAAATAAGCCTCAACAGATACAAGAATATTGAAATAATCCCATGCTTCCTATCAGATCACATGGACTAAGGCTGGTCTTCAATACTAACAACAGAAAGCCCACATACACATGGAAACTGAACAACAATCTACTCAATGATAGCTTGATGAAGAAAGAAATAAAGAAAGAAATAAAAAACTTCTTTAGAATTTAATGAAAATGAAGGCACATCATACCAACACTTATAGAACTCAATGAAAGCAGTGGTAAGAGGAGAACTTACGGCTCTAAGTGCCTCCAAAAAGAAACTAGAGAGAGCATACACTAGCACATTAACAGCATACCTGAAAGCTCTAAAACAAAAAGAAGCAAATACACCCAAGAGGAGTAGACAGCAGGAAATAATCAAACTCAGGGCTGAAATAAACCAAGTAGAAACTAAAAGATCTATACAAACAATAAAAAAAAAACAGGAGCTGGTTCTTTGAGAAAAACAACAAGATAGATAAACCCTCAGCCAGACTAATCAAAGGGCACAGAGACAGTATGCAAATTTGCAAAATCAGAAATAAAAAGGAAGACATAAAAATAGAAACTGAGGAAATGCAAAAATATCATCAGATCCTACTACAAAAACCTACACTCAACATCAAAAATCTGGATGAAATGGAAAATTTTCCTGACAGATACCCGTTGCCAAAGTTAAGTCAGGATCATATAAACCATCTAAACAGTCCCATAACCCCTAAAGAAATAGAAGCAGTCTTTAAAAGCTTCCCAACCAAACCAAACCCAGGGCTAGATGGCATTAGTAGAGAATTCTATCAGATATTCAAAAAAGATCTAATACCAATACTTTTAAAACTAGTCCACTAAATAGAAACAGAATGAACACTATCCAATTTGTTTTATGAAGCCAAAATTATGCTTATACCTAAACCACACAAAGACCCAACAAAGAAAGAGAACTTCAGACCAATTTCCCTTATGAACATCGATGCAAAAATACTCAATAAAATTCTCACAAACCAAATCCAAGAACACATCAAAATGAACATTCACCAGAATCAAGTAGGCTTCATCCTAGCAAATCAGGGATGGCTCAATATATGGAAATTCATCAACATAATCCACTACATAAAAAAACTCAACAAAAAAAAAAATAATCATTTCATTAGATGCTAAAAAAGGATTTGACAAAATTCAACATCCTTTCATGTTAAAAGTCTTGGAAAGAACAGCAATTCAAGACCCATATCTAATCATAGTAAAAGCAATATGCAGCAAACCAGTAGCCAACATCAAACTCAATGGAGAGAAACTTGAAGCAATCCCACTAAAATCAGGGATTAGATAAGGCTGCCCACTCTATCCCTATCTATTCAATATAGCAATTAAAGTTCTAGCTAGAGCAATTAGACAACAAAAGGAGGTCAAAGTGGGATAAATTGTAATGGAAGAAGTCAAAATATCACTATTTGAAGATGATAGGATAGTATATTTTAATGACCCCAGAACTTCTACCAGAGAACTCTGAAACCTCAAAAAAACTTCAGCAAATTGGCTGGATATAAAATTAATTCAAACAAATCATTAGCCTTTCTCTACTCAAAGGACAAGCAATCTTAGAAAGAAATTAGGGAAATGACACCCTTCACAATAGTCACAAACAATATAAAGTATTTTGGTGTGACTCTAACCAAGCAAGTGAAAGATCTGTATGACAAGAACATCAAGTCTCTGATGAAAGAAATTGAAGAAGATCTCAGAAGATGGAAGATCTCACATGCTCATGTTTTGGTATGATTAATATAGGAAAAATGGTCATCCTGCCAAAATTCAATGCAATTCATCTTACAGATTCAATGCAATCGCCCATCAAAATTCCAGCTCAATTCTTCATAGAGTTAGAAATAGAAATTTGCAAATACATTTGGAATAACAAAAATCCCAGGATAGGGAAAACTATCCTCAACAATAAATTAACTTCTGGAAGAATCACTATCTCCGACCTCAAGATATATTACAGAGAAATAATTATAAAAACTGTATGGTATTGGTACAGAGACAGGCAGGAAGATCAACTGAATAGAATTGAAGACTCAGAAATGAACTCACACACCTATGGTCATTTGATCTTCGACAAATGAGCTAAAACTATCCAGTGGAAAAAAGACAGCATTTTCAACAAATGGTGCTGGTTCAACTGGTGGTCAGCATGTAAAGGAATGCAAATTGACCCATTCTTATATCCTTGTACAAAGCTCAAGTCCAAGTGGATCAAGAACCTCCACATTAAACCAGATCCACTGAAACTAATAGAAGAGAAAGTGGGGAAGAGTCTCTAACAAACGGGCATAGGAGAAAATGGTCCTAACCAGAATATCAATGGTTTATGCTCTAAGATCAACAATCTACAAATTGGACTTCATAAAATTGCAAAGCTTCTGTAAAACAAAGGACAGTGTCAATAGGACAAAAAAATCCAACCTACAGACTGGGAAAAGAACTTTTACCAGTCCTACATCAAAGAGAGGGCTAATATCCAATATATATAAAGAACTCAAGAAGTTAGACTCTAGAGAACCAAATAACCCTATTAAAAATGGGTTACAGAGAGAAACAAAGAATTCTCAACTGAGGAATCTGGAATGGCAGAGAAGCACCTAAAAAACGTTCAACATCCTTAGTCATCAGGGAAATGCAAATCAAAACAGCCATGGGATTCCACCTTATACCAGTCATAATGGCTAAGATCAAAAACTGAGGTAACAGCAGATGCTGGTGAGGATGTGTAGAACAAGGACACTCTTCCATTACTGGTACTACCACTTGGAAAATCAATCTGGTAATTCCTCAGAAATTTGGACATAGTATTACCTGAGGAACCAGCTATACCACTCCTGGACACATACCCAAAACATGCTCCAACATATTACAAGGACACATGCTCCACTGTGTTCATAGCAGCCTTATTTAAAATAGTCAGAAGATGTAAAGAACCCATATGTCCTTCAACAAAGGAATGGATACAGAAAATGTGGTATATTTACACAATGGAGTACTACTCAGCTGTTAAAAACAATCCCTTCATGAAATTCTTAAACAAATGGATGTAACTAGAAAATATCATCCTGAGATAGAGAACCCAAACAAAAGAACAAATATGGTATGCACTCACTGATACGTGGATATTAGCCCAAAAGCTCGGAATACCCAAAATAAAATTCACAGATCACATGAAGCTCAATAAGAAGCAAGACCAAAGTGTGGGTTCTTCTGTCCTTCTTAGAAAGGGGAACAAAATATTCATGGGAGCAAATGTGGAGAGAAAGTGTAGAGCAGAGACTGAAGGACAGACAATCCAAAGATTGCCCCACCTGGGGAATCATCCTTTATTCAGTCCCCAATCCCAGACTTTATTGTGGCTGCCAAGAAGCGCTTGCTAAAAGAAGCCTCATATAGGTGTCTCCTGAAAGGCTCTCCCAGATACTGACAAATACAGAGGCTGATGCTGGTAGCTAACCATTGGACTGAGCACAAGGTCCCCAATGGAGAAGTTAGAGAAAGGACTAAAGGAGCTGAAATGGTTTGAAACTTCATAGGAAGAACAATATTATCAACAATCAGACCCCCCAGAGCTCCCACGGACTAAACCACCAACCAAAGAGTTCATATGGAGCAACCCATGGCTCGAGCCACATTTGTAGCAGAGGATGGCCTTATCATGCACCAAAAGGAGCAGAGGCCCTTGGTCCTCTGAAGGCTTGATGCCCCATTGTAGGGGAATTTGAATGTGGGGAGGCAGGAGGGGGTGGGTTGTTGAGGGAACACACTCATAGAAGCATGGGGAGGAGGATGAGATAGGGGGTTTTCAGGGGTATAGAGCAGGAAAGGGGATAACATTTGAAATGTAAATAAGGAAAATAACTATCCAATACAAAAAACAGAAAAACATGATATTACAAGAGGGGGTAAAAAGGAAAAAGGATAGAGGGTATAGAACAATGACCCAAAAAAGAAAGTGTGGAGTGAGGGAGACAAGAGGAAGATCTAAAGAGATATAGAGATGGAGACTAAGACAAGATGAAGACAGAAAAATTTAATATTTATCACAAAATCTATAATGAATGTTCAAGTTTTAGTGACTATTATTAATCTCTTACTACAACTAATTTGTTAATTAAACTTTATCTTAGCTATATATGAAGAAGACAAACTCTTACATTCAAGCATCATTATAGTCTTTAGTTTCAGGAAACTACATGTTAGGTTTAGAATCCAGTCCCCACTAATAAGGGAGTGTGAATGTAGATGTAATTCGCATTTTTCCTACATTTAGATAATTCCTTACTTTAGCTGATATCAATACACACTAAATTCATGATGATTATGGATATAGTGTGCCTTAAGCTTATTTTTTTAAATATTTACTTCTTGTTTATTCTATGTATTATTTTCTGTATCACTTTCACACCCAGAATAAAATGCTAACTCCGGGATTTCAATTTTTCTAATGACTTGATTTTCTTCTTGTCAGTTGTTTCCAGTTTTCTTATTCATATTCATTTAATGACTTTTAACTGCCCTATGTGTCCTGCACAATTGCCCTTCATCTCTTGTATGGCCTATTCCTTTGTCAGATTTTATACTTTTTCTTATTATTGTTGGTTTTGCTTTTGTTGTTGTTGCTTTTCTAAAATGTTCTTTGTCACATGTATAATTTTCTTCATGTTTCTCTACTTTTCTTCATACTTTATATTTCAGGAAGTATGCTCTATTCTCAGCCCCAAGATCCATGGTACTATCTGTGTTAGATATAACTCATTTCAATTCCTACTTTAGTCTGTATTCTCTTTAATATTAGCACCCATTGTATTTTAAACTGATAATTTATTTATTCAATTACATCATCAATTCTGAATTTTTTAACATCATACATGTGAGTTTATCTGGTTTATGTAAGTCACTTAGACTATAGTGAAATCTTGATTACATCAACACAATACATAATTCATGCATAATTGTCTCTAAATATATGTAGGCAATCATTTTACTATTAATTTTGAACTGCTGTGCTTAGAAAATATGGAGTTTAGAGACCTTGCAATATTCAGTCCTAAATGTGATGTCTTCATCAAATTCCTCTTCTCAAGGTTCAAGAAGACCATGGAAGAGGAAGCAAGAAGATTATAAGAGCTATAGGGTAGAAAAGATACAAAGGAATCAATGCCTTTCTCAACAAATAGGACTCACACACATAGAAACTCAGAGACTGTGGCAGTATCCACTGGGCTTGTAAATATCTAAACCAGATGGATCCCAGCACTAGGACAGGAAGTAGACACAAGCTCTCATCCCAAACTCAGAAGTTCTGTCCAGTTGACAGCCAACTGCAAAGAAGAAATTAGTTTTCTACAATGGAGTCTCTTTGGGTAAAATTAAAAGTAAGGATGGACCTCCTGCCCAGCAATAGTTGGCCAACTTACAAGAAACTCACAGCTATTTCTGGAAACTTTGTTTTATATTGTTTTGTTTAGATATTTTTTAACCTACTGGTCTTTTTCTCAAATATTATGAATTTTGATTTGGTATTTTAGTGGATTTTACATATGTGTATGTTTCTCATACTTTAACTCTGTCTTTGTATGCTTTTTTTTTTTATTAATTCTAGTGTTTTTGAATATTTGTATTCTGAGAGATAAGGAAGGCTTGGAGTTGGCTAGGTGAAGAAATGGAGATAATTGTGAAGAGTTGTTGGGGGAAAATTATAGTCAAACTATATTATATGGAAAATTATTTTCAATAACAACATATAAAATAAAATACTCATACTTTCAAAAGAACAAAAGGAAGAAAATAAAGTGTTTTGTTAACAAGTAGCTGAGCAGTCTTCAACAACATTTCTCTCACTAAATTAGGGAAAGGTGGGCTCATGTAAGACCAAAGAGATACCTCAAGTTGAAAATCATCTATTTGTTCAGTATGCACATTCTTCTTCTATATTAGACCTTCTTTGAAATAATTATAATTCCATGGATGGATGGATGAATAGGGTTTTGCTCTAATGAGAAAATATTGAATTGGGTAAGCTTCAAAGCAACTCATTTTAAATTATATTTTGTAACTGTAGCTATGTTTATGAATTTACAATTTTCAAACATCCCTACTTATACTTAGAATCAATAATAAAATGAAATTGATTGATAACAGGGAAGTTTGGTGATGCAAACTTACAAATATTTTTAAATGATTTTTATATTTTTATTTTTTATAAGAGGATATTAGAAGAGTGAGGTATCAACTCAGTTGGTAGGCTGCTTGCCTGGCAAACATTAAGCTTGGGTTCAACCCCTCACACCATACATACCAAGCATGGCAAACCATATCTATAATCCCACTACTGAACAGGTAGAAGCTGGAGGCTCAGAAGTCAAAAGCAACTTTCTACTACCTAGCAAGATCAAGGCTAATATTTGTTACAGGAAATTTCTCCTAAAAGATAAAAAAAAAATGATCAAATGGGGATCATTCAAAGATTAAAAAAAAAAAATGTAACCTATATTTCTAACACTGAAACATGTGGTTCAATGGTGGTCTTTGATGTATTTTGATTTTACTAATTAAAAAAAAGTCTCGTGAGACAATTTCCAGAGCTGTATATTATTGGTTCACCTGTTGGTATTCTCCTGCTTCAGAACCTAGCATTAAAGAAGTCAACCTCCACCCCTGAAAAAAAAACCAAAAGAAAACAAAAAAAAAACACCAAAACAAAAACCTTTGGATGCATATATTTGAATAGTGCCTAAAGCATTTGAAACTCTCTGGAAAATTTATCATGTTAATAGGTTTAGTAGTGTATTTGCATAGTATCTAAGTGGTCATCATTGCTTGGGAGAGAAACACACTTTTCATAGTAAGTATTGGTCATAAGTGCTGTTGAAATGGGGATGCATTAAATCTTTTTCTCCTTCATTATCTTTAATTGACATACATACAATAATATTCACAATTTTACTCAATTGAAACATCAGGTATTTTATAAGCCTGATAGCAAAGATAGAGTATTCATTTTTAGACTGTGTTGAATAAACTCTAAATAGCATCTTTTAGCTTTTGATTATATCTAAGTTGAAGTTTAATAAATATTCTCCCCCGAAATCTTCATTCCACTAAGCTTCTTTAAGTTCAAGCACACTGTAAAAAAAAGATGTTATCTCAAGGATGGGGTAGCATAGAATTATTGAGAAGACTAATGCCAAGATCAGGAGACTACAATCACAGTTCCCTTTGTATTTCTCAGAGGTACCCTCTCTAATGCATGATTTTTCTGCTTTCTTGTGAATTCTGTATTGCCAAATGGAGGAAGGTGTCCAAAATGAATTTGATGACTTCAGTTTACAAAGGGTTCAAAACTGTCTCCTTGAGTGTCAGTCTGTCTCATAGAAAATGCCTGCTTTCCTTTTACAAGTTTTCTAAAGCCTGGCTAGAGAGCAGAGCAAATTTTGACAAACTTTGCTTTCTACAGAGAGCTTCCTGTGGCATCCAATATTGTGCTAGTAGACATGTCATGGTCTCTAGATTGCTGAATCTCTGATGAATGCTAGCCCGAGATTAAACATATAGCATTTGTTATTGCTTAGGTAATAAGCCAGATTGTTTTAATGGCACACACAATTTTAATTTAATTTAACTATAAATTACAAATCTAAACCTCAAGCAGATCTGAAGTATGTGTTTTTATACCCCTGGAACAGACTTACTTTTCATATTTTTTTTTAATTTTTTTTTTTTTTAATTTTTATTGTGGGGCTTGCAGTCTCAGAAGAGACTTTGAACTTTTTTTTTTTTTTTGATACTTTATTTACATTTCTAATGTTTTCCCCTTTCCAGGTCTCCCCTTTGGAAACCCCTCCCCCTGCCTCTATGAGTGTGTTCCCCTACCCATCCACTCTTGTTTTTCCTCCCTGGCATTCCCCTACACTGGGGCATCTAACACCAGCAGGCCCAAGGGCCTTTCCTCCCACTGATGGCCAACAAGGCTCTCCTCTGCCACATAAGATTTATATTTAGGAGCCTACATCTGTCAGAACTCTACGTATATGTTATGGTTATGCAACTTGGTGTTTCTGTAGGACTCCTAACAGTAGGGAGTGTCTCTGATTCTTTTCTCTGCTCTTGGGAGCCTTTTCCTCATGCTGGGTTGATTCTCACAATCTTGCTAGCTTGAATTTTTCAAACTTGCTATGACGATTTGTGTCTAGTCCTTCTGTAACTTGTTATGAGGTGTTCAGTTGATATCCCTAGGAGGCCTGCTCTTTCCTGAAGGGAAACTGAGGAAGAATGGATCTGGGAAAGAGGAGAAATGGAGAGAAACTGGAAGGAATGGAGGGAGAGGAAGCTTTAGTTGAGATGTAGTCTATGAAAAAAGAATAAATATGTAAAAATTTAAATTCACGTCTGCAGAAAATTCAAAGCAAAATGTTGCTGGTAGCATCAGAGTTTCCTTAGTACTAAAATGATAGGTCTGAGCACATATGCATAAGTTATTAAATATGTATATACAAAACATCAAGTCTAATGAATTCAAGGTAGATTGCATCAATGTATGGAGAAGGTTGGCTTTGAGCAAGGCAAAGCTTTTAGTTAGTTCTGCTTCATGTTGAGAACAAATCTTCCTTTAGGGGTGAACACAGTCTTGAGGGCTGGCAAACTTCTGTAGGAGCCTGTGTGTCACCAGTCACAGACTCTATTCCCTGCCATAAGCAGCTGAGCTTGTAGGTGTAAATCTGTATTTACATGGATCTCTGTAGACTGTTCTGTCTCTTTTGTTAAATTCTGAAAGGGATGCATTGGAAGCCACTTTTGTTTCAGAGTAGGCAGTCTTCATCTTTGATTGCCTGTCCTTTCTTCTAGAAAACTTCTTTGTTTTAACCTTGTCAAGCACTCCAAGGTAAGGAGTTGATTGCAATTACTGAGGAAGGAAAGTTGGAAAGCTCTGTATCTCTTGAATACTTGAAATTAAAAATCTCAGTGAAAATTCAGCCTCTACCTTAACATTGTTACCGTTGTGATATTTCAGTATCTCCAGTTCTGTGCCTTCTTTTGTTTTTAATCATTCATTGTCACGGCCAGTTCTAATGTGTTCATATGTTAGAGAATTGTCACTCCATAAAGATATCTTAAATTTTCGATACTGAAATATTTGCACATTGATTTCTTTTATGTTTTGACAGGGTATTTGATCACAATCACAGCTTACCTCACATGTAAAAATGTCTGCACTTTCTCTTGTTTCTTTAACATATGAGGGAGGTTTTGTCTTCTTGCATGAAAAAGTTTCCATGGGCTATGATACTTGTTTCTGGATATCGAAAATATTAGCTTGGGAACTGGTGTTCTTTTAACAAAGATAGATGTCTCTGGATAGACGATTCAGTGGTTAAAAGTACAGAATGCTTTTTCACAGCACCTGAGTTTGGTTCACAGCATCCATATTGGGTGGCTTATAACTCATTTTAACTCTAGCTGAACAGAATCAGATGTCCTCTTCTCTACTCCATAGGCAATTGAACATGTGTACATACCTAAACACAGACACACATGAAATACTTTATAAAATAACAATGAACCTTCTAAAATAAACAAAGGTGAAGGCATGGTTAAGGCTGACACATTGTAAGTACATTATATTTCCTTGTTAAATAATGAGTTTTTCAGTCTGGTTATCAGTGACCAGCTTGATTACTGCTGTGTGCCAGATGTCCTCTCTGTACTTGTAGTGTAATATCCAAAATAGCATAACTGTGTACATACATGTGCATGCAAATAGATGTGTTAGGGGAAGAGAGAAGTTAATCAGTATAAAACACATAGAATTTGATTTGCGCTCTGTCAAAATATGACTAGTGCCATGGAGAACATATGTGGTGAGGGGATTGGCAGAGAAATTAGGGGAAAATTTACTCAGAGCCTTCAGGAGAGTACCCAACAAACCAATGCTGTGACAAAAGAAGCAGGCAGAGAGAAATGAAGCAGAGTGTGGCTGGGATTGGGGGAACATCAGGAAGGATGTTAGGGCAAATGTATGTAGATATCTTATGTATGGTATAGATTCACCACCTGGCAATTAAAAAACCTATGGCCTATAGGAAAGGGTAGAATACAATGTGGTACATCTGGTAAGCAAAAAGAATTCTGGGATAGAGCAAGGTGTGGGTTGATGTGAATACAGACTCATGGTACGTGTTCAGAGGTAGCTAGCCATGTAGCAGAATATAGATTAGAATAAATGGGTTATTTTAAGTCACTATCTAGTCAGGGAGTGAGCCTAGCTACAGAGCCTAGGCATTTGTAAATAAATTTTGAGTCTGAGTCATTATTCCAGAAGCATAGGGCCCGGAGGAAAGCATGCACTTTAAAAGAAGTATCATAGGATAGAAGGGAATGATACCACAGAGGGAACATTGGTGACATTTATTAGAACATTGCAGAAGTCTTTTTTTATGAAGGATTTAAAAAGTGAAAATAGGTAAGATGCAGTGCTTCACACCTGATTTCAGAACATCAGAAGACAGACAAGGGAATTGTGAGTTCCAGGTGAGCTTGAGCTCTACAGAGAATTCTAATATAAAATCAAGTTAAAATAAAAACAGGAGAAGGCACCGAATGACTCAAATGAGAAAGAAAATGTAATCCACTTCTATATTACAAAGGTCCTTCTCCTCCATGGATAATGGACTATTTCAGTGAATCTTCAGGGTGCTTCCAAATCAAGTTCTACACAAAAGTATGGTTTAAGTCACAATTGCAAGAGGTTAGTTAAGGATGTAACATAAACAAATTTGAAAAGTAAAGCCACTTGGAGTTCTTGGTGGGTTACAGATTTCTTTTGGTTCAGTCCATCATATGAAATTAGTGACAGAAACATGAGACAGCTGGTCACATAACATCTGTTGTCAGAAAGCAGAGAAAAATAAATGGTAGGGCGCAGCCCACTTTCTCTCTTTGAATCCAGGAGCCCATCCCATATGCTTGGTACTGCCCACATTCAGCATTGTTCTTCTCTCCTCCATTATTTCTTTCTGGAAATTCATAATCACTCTCATAAACACACACAAAAGTGTTGGGTTTCCACGATGGTTCTACACCCAGACAAGTCAAGAATGAAGATGAGCAATCAAAGCACACATAAAACCAGATTTGAAAAATCTGCACATTTTCATACTTGTGAAAACCTGAATGCTTCTCTCTGATATTCGGGACAAAATCATGACCGTTCCAACACTTCTCAGTGAGCACAGTACTGTGTATTCTCGATGTAGCAACATACTTTGAGTATGAAGTTGGGAAAAGAAGAAATTAATTGTATATGTTTGCAAATTACCTGGTTATTTATATAGAAGTACTATTCATATATTTAGTAATATTAGTAGTATTTATATAGAGTGGGACAAACAGTCTTTTCAGGGAAGAGTGTGCAGATTGATTTTTTTTTTTTTTAAAGGTATGCATAGTGTGCTTTCAGAGAACCTGAATTCAGAGTTTAGGACCCAGAATAGGCTGCTTACTGTAGTGTATAACTTCAGTCCCAGTGAGATCCAGTGCCTCTCATCCTGGTTGTACATAAATATGTACATAATTAAAATTTTAAATCCTTAAAAACTCTGCAAATTTAGCATACTTCATTCTGCGTATAATATAGTATCACTCAATTAAATAACTTTCTAAAGCAAATACATAAACTCATTAAAAACCAATTTGTATGATTGGCAGCACCAAATTTTCGATGAAGCTCCCATAATTAAGATGATGCCAGAGGAAGGAGCCTTCTGGTTTCCATCTGTGGCGGGAAACCTCTGCCTGGGCCACAGGGCTCTGTAGCCAAATAGAGCCTAGAGAAAGCTAGCCAACCAGGAGTGTGGGCAAGCCTGTCTGCTCAGAGAGACCCACCTGGAATACCCAGAACACAGGAACTGAGGAGTGGGCTTTGGTTTAGTTCAGTGACCAGGGAATGGATCCTGTGACACAGGGTTCCATACTCAAATAGTGCCAAAAGAGAGTTGGTATACCAGTAGTGCTGACACACCTTCAAGTGCAGGCAAGACCATTACATCTTTTCAAATTCACTGGACCAAGAGGGACCCTTGCAGAGCCAACAGGACACAGCAAACAAGGGACAACTATGGATTAGATCCTTCTTGTTTCTGTCTGCACCCTAGAGCTGACCCTGTACCACAGCTCTCCAAACCCAAATTCCTCTCAGAGAGAACTGGTCTTCAAGGAATACTGACAACTAGGCTTGCAGGAAAGATAAGCCACAGTCAGAGAGAGTAAAACCAACTAACACCAGAGATAACCAGATGGCAAAAGGCAAGGGTAAGAGCACAAGCAACAAAAAACAAGGCTACTTGGCATCATCAGAACCCAGCTCTCCAACCACAGCAAATCCTGGATACCCCAACACACCAGAAGAGAAAGACTCAGACTTAAAATCACATCTCAAGAGGATGATAGAAGATTTTAAGAAGGAAATAAATAACTCCATTAATGAAATACAAGAGAACATAGGTAAACAACTAGAAACCCTTAAAGAAGAAACACAAAAATCCCTTAAAGAATTACAGGAAAACACAATCAAACAGACAAAGGAAATGAACAAAACCATCCTGGAACTAAAAATAGAAATAGAAAAAATAAAGAAATCACAAAGGGAGACAACTCTGGAGTTAGAAAACCTAGGAAAAAAATCAGGAGTCATAGATGCAAGCATCATCAACAGAATACGAGAGATTCAAGAGAGAATCTCATATACAGAAGATACCATAGAAAACATTGACAGAACAGTCAAATAAAACGCAGAAAACAAAAAGCTCCTACCCCAAAACATTCAGGATATCCAGCATACAATGAGAAGACAGAACCTGAGGATAATAGGTATAGAAGAGAGTGAAGATTCCCAACTTAAAGGACCAGTAAATATCTTCAACAAAATTATAGAAGAAAACTTCCCTAACCTAAAGAAAGAGATGAACATAAATATACAAGAAGCCTACAGAATGCCAAATAGACTGGACCAGAAAAGAAATTCCTCCTGTCACATTATAGTCAAAACATCAAATACACAAAATAATGAAAGAATATTAAAAGCAGTAAGGGGAAAAGGGCAAGTAACATATAAAGGCAGACCTATCAGAATTACACCACACTTCTCACCAGAGACTGTGAAAGCTAGATGATCCTGGGCAGATCTCACACAGACTCTAAGAAAACACAAATGAAAGCCCAGGCTGCTATACCCAGCAAAACTCTCAATAATCATAGAGGGTGAAACCAAAATATTCTACAACAAATCCAAATTTGCACATTATGTTTCCACAGACCCAGTCCTACAAAGAATAATAGATAGAAAACGTCAACTCAAGGAGGGAAACTACACCCAAGAAAAATCAAGAAAGTAATCTTTCAACAAACTCAAAAGATGATAGCCACACAAACATAAAAACAACATCTAAAATAACAGGAAGCAACAATCACTATTCCTTAATAACTCGGAATATCAATGGACTCAAAAAACATAAAAAGACATAGACTGACAGACTGGATCCATAAACTGGACCCAGCATTTTGTTGCATCCAGAAATGCACCTCTGTGTTAAAGACAAACACTACCTCAGATTAAAGGGCTGGAAAACAATTTTCCAGGAAAATGGCCCCAAGAAACAGGGTGGAGTATACATTGTAATATAGGATAAAATAGACTTTCAACCAAAAGTCATCTAAAAAGATAAGGAAGGACACTTCCTACCCATCAAAGGAAAAATCTAATAAGAAGAATTCTCAATTCTGAACATCTATGCCCCAAATACAAGGGCTCCCACATTCATAAAAGAAACTTTACTAAAGATCAAAGCACACATTGCACCTCACACAATAATAGTGGGAGTCTTCAACACACCACTGTCATCAACTGACAGGTCTTGGAAACAAACTAAACAGAGACACAGTGAAACTAACAGATGTTATGAACCAGATAGATTTAACAGATATCTATAGAACATTTCACCATAAATCAAAAGAATATACTTTCTTCTTAGCACCTCATGGTACCTTCTCCAAATTTGATCATATAATTGTTCAAAAAAAAAAAAAAAAAAAAACAAACCCTCAACAGATATAAGAAGATTGAAATAATCCCATGCCTCCTATTAGATCACTATGGAATAAGGCTGGTCTTCAACAGAAAGCCTTCATATACATGGAAGCTAAACAACGCTCTACTCCATGATAACTTGGTCAAGGAAGAAATAAAGAAATTAAAGACTTCCTAGAGTTTAATAAAAGTACAACATACTGAAACCTATGGGACATAATGAAAGCAGTGTTAAGAGGAAAACACATAGCTCTGAATACCTCCAAATAGAAACAAGAGAGAACATATACTAGCAGCTTAACAGCACACCAGAAAGCTCTAGAACAAAAAGAAGCTAATACACACAAGAGGAGTAGATGGCAAGAAATAGTGAAATTAAGGGATGAAATTAAACAAGTGGAAACTAAAAGAACTACACAAAGAATCAACGAAACTAGGAGCTGGTTCTTTGAGAAAATCAACAAGATAGATAAATCCTTAGCCAGACTAACCAGAGGACACAGAGACAATATGCAAATTAACAAAATTAGAAATGAAAAGAGATATATAACAACAGATTCTGAGGAAATTCAAAAATTCATCAGATCCTACTACAAAAGTCTATACGCAACAAAATTGGAAAATCTGGATTAAATGGACAAGTTTCTAGTCAGATGCAAAATACCAAAGTCAAGTCAGGGTCACATAAACCATTAAACAGTCCCATAACCCCTAAAGAAAGCAATTATTAAAAGTCTCCCAACCAAAAAATGGACAGGACAAAATGGGTTCAGTGCAGAATTCTATCAGACCTTCAAAGAAGACCTAATACCAATACTCTTCAATCTATTCTACAAAATAGAAACAGAAGGAATACTGCCCAATTCATTTTATGAGACCACAGTTACACTGCTACCAAAACCCCACAAAGACTCAACAACAAAAGAAAATTTTAGGCCAATTTCCCTTATTAATATCCATGCAAAAATATTCAATAAAATACTTGCAAACCGAATCTAAGAACACATCAAAATGATCATTCACCAAGATCAAGTAGGCTTCATCCAGGGATTCAGAGATCATTCAATACCTGGAAATCCATCAATGTAATACACTATATAAACAAACTCAAAGAGAAAAATCACATGGTAATTTCGTTAGATGCTGCAAAGGAATTTGACAAAATTCTACATCCCTTCATGATAAAAGTCTGGGAAAGATCAGGAATTCAATGCCCATACCTAAACATAGTAAAAGCAGTATACAGCAAACCAGTAGCCAACACCAAACTAAATGGAAAGAAGCTTGAAGCAATCCCACTAAAATCAGGGACTAGGCAAGGCTGCCCTCTCTCTCCCTATCTATTAAATATAGTACTTGAAGTTCTAGCTAGAGCAATTAGACAACAAAAGAAGATCAAAGGGATGCAAATGGGAAAGGAAGAAATCAAAATATCACTATTTTCAGATTATATGATGGTATACTCAAGTTACCCTAAAAACTCCACCAGAGATCTGCTACAGCTGATGAACACCTTCAGCAAAGTGGCCAGATGCAAAATTAACCCAAGCAAATCAGTAGCCTTCCTTTACTTGAAAGATAAACAGACCGAGAAGGAAATCAGGGAAATGACACCCTTCACAATTGTCACAAGCAAGATAAAGTATCTTGGTGTGACTCTAACCAAACAAGTGAAAGATCTGTATGACAAGAACTTCAAGTCTCTGAAGAAAGAAATCTAAGAAGACCTCAGAAGATGGAAAGATCTCCCATGCTCATGGATTGGCAGGATTAATATAGTTACAATGGCCAGCCTGCTGAAAGTAACCTACATACAGATTCAATGCAATGCCCATCAAAATTCCAACTCAATTCTTCATAGACTTAGAAAGAGCAATTCTCAAATTCATATGGAATAACAAAAAACCAAGGATAGCGAAAACTATTCTCAACAATAAAGAGACCTCCACATAAAACCAGATACACTGAATCTAATAGAAGAGAAAGTTGGGAAAAATTGTTGAGCACATGGGCAAAGGGGGAAAGTTCCTGTACAGAACACCAATGGCTTGTGCTCTAGGATCAAGAATCAACAAATCAGACCTCATGAAATTACAAAGCTTCTGTAAGGCAAAAGACACTATAAATAGAACAAAACTGCGATCTACAGATTTGGAAAATAACTTTACCTATCCTACATCAGATAGAGGACTAATATTCAATATATACTCAAAGAACTCAAGAAGCTAGTCTCCAGAGATCCAAATAACCCTATCAAAAAATGGGGAACATATCTAAACAGAATTCTTAACTGAGGAAACTCAAATGTCGGAGAAGCACCTAAAGAAATGTTCAACATCCTTAGGCATTAGGGAAATGCAAATCAAAACAACCCTGAGATTCCACCTAGCACCAGTCAGAATGGCTAAGATCAAAAACTCAGGTGACAGCAGATGTTGGTGAGGATGTGCAGAAAGAGAAACACTCCTCCACTGCTGGTGGAAATGCAAACTGATACAACCTCTCTGGAAATCAGTTTGGGTGGACCCTCAGAAAAATGAACATAATATTACCTGAGGGCCCAGCTATTCCACTTTTGGGCATATACCCAGATGATGCTCCAACACTTAATAAAGACACATGCTCCACTATGTTCGTACCAGCCATATTTATAATAGACAGAAACTGGAAACAACCCAGATGTCCCTCAACACAGGAATGGATAAAGAAAATGTGGTACATTTACACAATGGAATACTACTCAGCTATTAAAAACAATGACTTCATGAAATTCTTAGGCAAATGGATGGAAACTGAAAATATCCTGAGTGAGGTAACGCATTTACAAAAGAATGAACACAGTATGTACTCACTAGAGAGTGACTGAGCAATCTCATCAGTCTCCTAAATTGATCTTTTATGTTATAAAATTTATATATGGGTCCATCTCTTTGCCCATTGGAAAACATATAAGACTATCCATTCTTTATTGAACCCTCTTTACCACTAATGAAAAAATTAATGAAGACTGAGGACTATTTCTCTAGACTTTATACTTTGTTCCATTGCTATAGGTGTTTATTCCTTTAATAGTGTGGCATCAATTTTTTTAGGATGTACATATTTTTCTAATTTCCCACATTTTTGATACTTTATTTACATTTCAAATTTCAAATGTTTCCCCCTTTCCAGATCTCCCCTTTGGAACCTCTTTATTCCATCCCACTTCCCCTGCCTCTATGCGGGTATTCCCCCACACTCCCACCCTCACACTCCTGTCTTTTCTCCTTGACATTCTCCTATATTGGGGCATCTCACACCCTCCAGCCCAAGGGTCTGTCCTCCCACTAAAGTGTTTGCTAGAACAAGACCTGAGGGCAAATTCTCAGAAGTCATGACCAGGTATGGTAATGTCTATCTGTAACCGCAGCATTCCTATGTCAAGATATGAAGAGAATATAAGGATCTACGGAATCAGATGTGATAGTCCATCATTCATAGGCAAAAATGAACATAAAGGTGTGAGATCCTGATTTCAAACCAGGTAGGTAACAATGACTGATGCGCTAGGTTGTTTGACACACATACACATGCATTGTGGCATGCACAATTCTTGTTATAAGCACATGAATGTACATATCTAAATGTGTACACATATACACACAAAAAAAATGCATCAATGTAATATGTTATATTCAGACCTTACAACTAAGCAAAATAGGAAGTTACTGATCTTCTTGAAGAAAATAAGATAAACTCTACGTGTTTAGTGAATTTTGAAGGAGTAGAAATCTAATGTGATAAGCAGGCTGTTGCATACAATGAACAATAGTTAAACATCTAAAATCAGGGAAATTTAATAGTGGTAATGAAATGTTTTATGATAATGTAACTGCATAATAATTGAAGTTCACAGAGCTTACAACCATACCCAATATATGTGCAAATAGCTATAAATACTTTCCAATAGATAGAAAGATAGATAAATAATATAATAAAAATAGTAATAAATGTAATAAAAGTAATAATAAAAAGGAATAATAAAAAATAGATAATGTAATAAAATCTTAAATACATTAGAAATATATAAAATGAAGGCATTTTGTGTTTGAAGGACTAAGAAGCTGAGTTAACTGGCAGGCAAATGGATGAAACTTTAAAGTATCATCCTGAATGAGGTAACTCAGTCACAAAAGAACAAACATGTTATATACTCACTGATAAGTGGATATTAGCCCAAAAATTCAGAATACCCAAGATTCAATTCACAGTCTATATGAAGCCTAAGAAAAAGGAAGATCAAACTACGGATGCTTCGGTGGTTTTTAGAAGGTTGAACAAAATACTCAAATATGGAGACAACGTGTGGAGCAGAGACTGAAAGAAAGGCCATTCAGAGACTGTCCCACCTGGGGATCCATCCCATATACAGACACTAAACCCAGACACTATTGTGGATGCCAGGAAGTGCTTGCTGATGGAAGCCTGATAACGGCTGTCTCCTGAGAGGCTCTGCCAGAGCCTGACAAATACAGAGGCTGAAGCTTACAACCAACCATTGGACTGAGCATTGGGGTCCTCGATGGAGGAGTTGGAGAAGGGACTGAAGGAGCAGAGGGGGTTTGCAGCCCCAAGGAGGGAGCAAAAGTGTCAACTGGCCAGATCTCCCGGAGTTCCCGGGGTCTGGACCACTAACCAAAGAATACATATGGAGTGACCCACAGCCACAGGCCACATATGTTGCAGAGGATGGTCTTGCTGGACATCATTGGGAGAAGAGGCCCTTGGGCCAAAGGGTGTTCAATGCCTCAGTGTAGGGAATGCCAGGGCGGGAGGACGGGACTGGGTGGGTGGGAGAGCACCCTCATAGAGGCAGGAGGAGGAGGGATGGGATGAGATAGGGATTTTCTGAAGGGGAGACCTGGAAAGGGGAAAACATTTGAAATGTAAATAAAGAAAAAAATAAAGAGAAAGAAACCACACAAACCCACTGTATCTAGGTTAAAACATGGATCACCTGAGTGTATAGGTTAATAACTCTAACAATCTTTTACATATAAAGAATAGAATAAGCATTAAGTGTGAACTAGTAGGAACTATGTATATATTCAATGATAGTTTACTAAAATACAGTATAGATTATAACATTTCTTATCACAAAACACTAGTGACAGAACCAAGTAAAAAATAATCTCTACTGTAATAACAGTACATCAGTACATATTTATATACTTATATGCAATATATATATATATATTGTTTTCAATGTGAAACATTACTTTATACATGTAATATACCATATATTTAAAGATATTCACAGATATTTGTAAATATATATATATATATATATATATATATATATATATATCTTTGAATGTAAAACAGCCTACACAGACTCATGAGATTGAATACTTTATTTTAAGTTCTGAGTCAGGAAGTTGGCCAACATTTAAGATGTGTAGGCATGCTGAAAGAACAAAGTAATCCTAATATTTGTAGCCTGAGCCCACTTCCTAATCACTCTGTTTCATGGCTTCAGATCCAATGTGATCAGCATCATAACCCCTTTAAACTGTAAGCCAGATAATCTGGTTCTCCCTTAATCACTTCTTATCAAGTGTTTTGTTCCAGCAAAGTAAAAAGCAACTAATGCAACACACATCTGCATTTCTGTCTCAAGGATCTAGAAACAATGGTTCCAGGAAAATGAGCTCATCTTGCATCTAAATATGTTCCTTACACCATTCTTCATTAAAAGAAGCTAAGGCTGCTTGGATAAATGGCTCATTATAGGCGTTGGGAAAGAAATATGGAAAGTGAGCTCAGAGTATCTTGGGCTATCATCAGAAAATAAGACTGTACTCAAAACAAAATACATTCAGAACTCCAAATGACAAAATTGAAACAATATCACCAGCAAAATAAACAGACTGACATTTTTTGGCACACAATGTATAAAATGCTCAAATACAAAAACATATGCAACAGAATAAGTCTCTGGGGCAGATTAACTCTGAACAATTTATGTAAAAATTTTGAACACAAAAATTGTGTCCCCACTTCAGACACTGACTCTTCCATAGTATGGAAAGTTGCTAAAAGAATAAAGTCGGTTCTAAAGGAAACTGGCAAACAATAACTCAGGGCAGCAATCCAGGTTAACACCAGGAGAGATGAGACATATTGATAGGATGCACCCTTCGTCAGCTGTGATAGAAATGACACTTTATACTGTGGCCTTCTCTCCCCTTACACCAAATCCTATAACTCTTGTGTAGCCATGAGAAAATCATCAGACAGATTTCCATGCAGGGCATTCTGCTAAATACCTGAACAAAGTGTCTTCCAGTTGTGATCATCAAAAACAGAGGAAGCCTAATGATTCTCACAGCCCATAAGGAAATAAGCTGACATTGTCAAGTCAAGCTGTGTGGAGCCACACTGCAACAGGGAAGACATGAGAGTAATTCTAAAGTTTGAAAGGCTTGTGAACATTTTCTGATAATGATATATGAATGTTGATTTGATAATTGCAATAAATTTGCCTTTTAGGTAAGCCATCTGCACTAGGCAGAGTAATTGTCTTTTCTAAAGAGCCATTAGTATGAGTCTCCAATGTCTGTTAATCAGCTATTTTATACAGGTGCAGGAAACAATATGAGAAGGTTAAAAAGATCTAGACATATTAGTCTTATTAATTAAATGTGCTGATCAAAAAGTATAGTGCTTTAAATGTCTCTGATAGACTCAAGCATATGTAAACACTTGGTTTCCAGGTGGCACAGTTTAGGAAGGCTTACAGAGGTTTGGCCTTGTTGGAGAGGTATGTAACTGGTGGCAGGCTTTAACAGTTTAAAAGTTCTTACCATTCCCAGTTCATACCCTACTTCTTTCTTGTAGTTCAAGATAAGAGCCTTAAGCTTCTGCTCCAGGCACCATGCTTGTTGCCTGTTACCTGTTGCCTGTTTGCTGCCTGCTGCCTGCTGCCTGCTGCCTGCTGCCTGCTGCCTGCTG
>JADRCH010000043.1:5050764-5086917 GCA_019843965.1 Rhynchomys soricoides | reverse complement strand
CTGCTGCCTGCTGCCTGCTGCCTGCTGCCTGCTGCCTGCTGCCTGCTTCTATCCTGCCATCATAGATTCTAACCCTTTGGAACTGTGAGCCCAAATATATTCTTTCTTCTGTGGATTACCTTGGTCACAGGGTTCATTACAGTAACAGAAAAATAGCGAATATTCAAGGGATGTTTTAAGAGGGAGATATGTTGGTAAGAGGGACATGAAAGTCTATTTGTATGAGAATACAGTGGAAGGGATTTAGAATGATATGTTGGTGAGCTTAAATTTAGAAAATAGCAATAACTGAAGAGAAAAGGCAAGAGAATACATTTTGGCATGTTGTTCACAAAAAGGATGCCCAACTGAATCTTTGGCTTTCAGAAACATGTTCTGCATAACTGTAATAAATCACTATAAATATTCTGATCTCTAAACTTGAACTGCATACTTTCATTAGTTTGTTGAAGTTTGTTAAAATATGAAATAGAAAACAGATTTTTAAAAGTAACTATGAAAATAAGATTTTGCCGGTATTTTGGTTACTTTTGTAATTCTGTTATTTTTAAATTACTCTAAGCAAATTTTATTAAGAACAATATAAATGATTGGCTTCTTCAAAATAGTAATCTAGCACCTAGACCAGTGGTTTGTAAACCTGATATATATGTGTGTGTGTGTCTGTGTGTGTGTGTCTGTGTTATAATGTATTACATAAAATAGCCCCAATTTTGATAGTGTATTACAGCTAGAATATTCTCTGAAAACTATGTTTTGAAAGGGTGAAAGAAAAGGATGAAAGAGTGGTTGTAACAACTGCTCAGGGGTTGAAAGCATAGTTCCTAATACCCAAGTCAATCACCTCACTGATACCAATAAATCCAAGGATCTGGCATAGTTTTCTGGCCTCTGTTGCCATCTGTTCTCAGAAGGGCACATATAGTCACACATACAGGATAACATGTGTGTGCACACACACCCTGAGACATATATGATGAGATTGGAAGAACTTAAGGTATGGGCCATAGACTGCTATGGAAGAGTGCCTTCCAGACGAAGCAGAGCCTTTGGTCTCAAGAACTTACTGTTAATGCATGCAGAAATCTGTCAAACACTGAGCTACCCCAAAATCCCAGCATGAATGGGGGAAGGATTCCTACAGTCTTTCCTTACTAAGGAGTTATTGGCAATTGACAGCAACTGGGGGAGGGAGTCAGTTGTTTCAGGCATGCTGCCTCTGAGACCTTGTCCATGTTTTCCTAGATGGTCATATAGCCATACATATAAAGACTGCAGTAAGGGGACTCAGTGTGGTTTTTACAGACAGCAAGTGACATTGGGAATGAAAAGTATTGAAATATAGAGGACTAATTGGAGGTGTTGTAGGAGACATTGATCAAACCAAAGTATATGCATACATGAAACTCAAAAAAAGTTAAAAGGACAAAAAGTAATTTTCAAAATGTTGAAAAGGTTGTATTTGGCCTACTAGCATTTTTCAAAATAATTTATGATGCATCCACTTGGTAGAGCAAATGTAAACATTGGAAAAATTGACATATAATGAAAGATACTTTAGGGAGACAAACAAAAAGATTAATTATAAATATAAATTACTATTATACATTTAAAAATATATTTATAATCACATGTTAGTATTAAATAAGAGTAATATTTTTGTAAAGAAGACTTTTAAAATATTTTAATATTTAATTAATATTGCCCATTCTAACTTTATTCATCATGATATTATTTCCTTTATTTAAAATCAGAACAAACTTATCCTTCAAGCATCTCTCCAAGACTCTAGAAACTTTGATATTCTGGGAAACATTCACTGATTATTAAATTATTAAAAGCTAGCATTTATTATCTAAAATCATGTTCATATTTTAGAAAACACTATTTTAGTAATCTTTACTCATTTCTTTTCTTGTTTACATTTTATTTTATGCTTAAATTTATTTTATAATGATGGAAACAATAAAATAGTAAAGCAAAAAGAAAAGTTTCAGGAAAAAAAAAGAAAGACCTTTACTGTCCAAAGCCTTACTTCACTTCCCATTCCACCACAAAGGCAAGCATCTCACATAACAATGGATAATGAAATTTTCCCAATCACAGACACGTGTCCTACCCATAAAATACACAGCTATATTTACTTTCATATTCTGCTTGTCCTAAGTGTGTGCCTTGGAAAGTCTCATGAGTTACATATGTCTCCCTAATGACTTCATTCTGCAGTGGTCATGTGCCAACCTATTGAGATGTTCTTCATTACCTGTGAATTTCTACAATACTGCAAGAGATGCCTTGGCCTACTTGGGACACAAAAACTGAGCACCCCTTAAGGTTCCTTCCAGGTTTATCATTGCTAGAATGAATGTGGCTCAAAAGGTGGATATCAGAATATTTTATAACAGAGATGTAAGACAGATGATGAAAATATTTTCCCTGTAAATAAAAGTATTAAAATTATATTTTATAGCACACTAAGTTGTCCATTCTCAACCCTACTCTGTCTTTCTAATGATGAGATACTTAGTAATTTGATGTTGCTTTTTAAAATTCTTTTAATGTTTGAAATTATAATTATATTTCTCCATTCATTTTTTTCCACCAAACTCCTTCATTATTCCTCCTTGCTTTTTTACAAATTCATGGCATTTTTTCATCCATTATGTCATGTCTACTGGTGTCCTTGTTCAGCCCATGTTTGAGAGATCGTATTAGTGAACTTTATAGGTGTGGCTACGACATTATGAAGGGACACTATCTCATAAAAAACTTTCTGACCTGGTTCTCACAATCTTCTCCCAAACCCTGTCTCTTCTGCAATATTCTCTGAGCTTTAGTTGTTAGACTGTTTGTAGTTGTATACATTGGGATTGAGACTCCCAACTCTGCATTTTGATTGGATGTGGTTTTCTGTAGGTTCTTTGACAAGGAGTGACAGAACAGTTATCTGTGGGTATAAAGGCAAACATTTAGACTGCTGTTATGGATTTCTATGGTTTATTTAGTAGAAGTGATTCTCCAATAACCATGACTTTACTAGCCATGATCATATTGATATCTTCAACACTGTGCTACAGGCTCTTCAGCAGATGGCCAGCATTAGAGAAACTAATGAGGAGACTAATGGTTGTCAGTGTCCTAACATTACAAGTGGTCAGTTAAAGCCATACACCTGCTCTCACACATTCACTAGCTTATAAATTGCAATTGTGTAGGATTATATTAATGTATCTTGCATTGTACAATATATACAAATATTTAAATCAAAACATTCAAGATTGTAAAGATTAGAATTTCTTTTTTAAAACAGTAATTCATTTATTTTGCTCACTGGAGATTTGCCATGACTCAATCAATTTTTCCCTTAATTAATTTATTTACTTACTTTACATCCTGATCACAGCTTCTGTTCCCTCCTTGCCTCCCAATCCTACCCTTTCACATCCATCCTCTCATCTCCGTCTATGCTGAGAATGGGAGTATTCTATGAATATCAACCTTTCTTGGCATATCAAGTTGCAGTAGAACTAGGTGCAACTTCTCCTATTGAAGCTAGAGAAAACAGTCCTTTTAAGGGAAAGGGACCAAATTCAGTCAGCGAGTTCCTGCTGTTAAGGGACCCACATGAACATCAAGCTGCAGGTCTTTTACATATATGTAGGGGACCTAGGTTGATCTCATACATGCTCTCTGGTTGTTCCATCTCTATGCATCCCTATGGGCCCCAGTTATTTGATTGTGTATGTTTTCTTGTGGTGTTCTTGACCTCTCTAGCTCCTTCAATCCTTCCTCCCACTCATCCACAAGATTCCCCAAGCTCTTCCTAGTGTTAAGCTGTGGGTCTCAGTCTCTGTTTCCATCAGCTACAGGATGAGATTTCTTCTATGACAGTTATGCTAGGATTCAGTCTGCAAATATAGAAGAATATCATTGATAGTGTCAGGGGTTGGATCTCTCTCATGTCATGGGTCCCAAGTTGGGACAATCACTGGTTGGCTATTCCATCATTTCTGTTCCATCTTTATCCCTGAACAACTTATAGGCAGGAAAATTGTGGGTTGAAGATCTTACCATATTTTGTAGGCTGTCATTTTGCTCTATTGACAATGTATTTTACCTAAAAAGACCTTTTTAGTTTCAAAATATCTCATGTGTCTGTACCACTGGTGTTTTGTTCAGGAAGTTGTTTCCTGTACCTATGCATTCAAGGCCATTCTCCACCATTTGTTGAAAATGCCTTCTTTTTATACTGTATGATTTTGGCTTCTTTAGAAAAAATTCAGATGTCCATTGCTATGTGGATTTACATCAGGGACTTCTGTTTGATTCCATTGATCCACCTGTCTGTTTTTATGGCAACACCCTGAGGTTTTTATTGTGAAAGCTCTGTAGTAGTGCTTGAAATTAGGGATACTGATTGTACTGGTTGGTTTTGTATGTCAACTTGACACAAGCTGGAGTTATCACAGAGAAAGGAGCTTCAGGTGAGAAAATGCCTCCATGAAATGAAGTGGTAAGACATTTTCTCAATTACTGATCAAGGGGGGAGAGCCCTTTGTGGGTGTTGTCATCCCTGGGCTGGTAGTCTTGGGTTACATAAGAAAGCAGGCTGAGCAAGCCAGGGGAAGCAAGCCAGTAAGAAACATCCCTCCATAGCCTCTGCATCAGCTCCTACTTCCTGACCTGCTTGAGTTCCAGTCCTGACTTCCTTTGGTGATGAACAGCAATGCGGAAGTGTAAGCCTTTCCACCCCCACTAGCTTTTCAGTCATGATCTTTTGTGCAGAAATAGAAACCCTGACTAAGAAACCAATATATCCAGAATTTCTTCTATTGTTTGCCAAGGACTAGCCTCAGTTTGGAAAGGGCTTCTGAGGAAGGTGTGTCTTGAAGCAGCAAAACAAAGGACTCAGAGTCAAATCATCCAAGCTGGAGGCCTATGCTCTCCAGGTTGCTTTCTTTTCTGCTTTCTCTCTCTGTCCTGCTTTCTCTAGATAAAATCCAGAAAGCTCTCTTTCTATGTTCTGCTTGAGACAGTTCTTCAAGTCGTTCTCTCTCTTTCTATTCTAAAAATTCCCTGGATAGCTCATCTCTTACAGATTATAAACCCATTCTTTTATTTTGTATATCAATCCAGTCATTTACTCCAGGTTCTCTTTCCAATTATTCTATGAAACAGCATTCAGTAACCCCAGGCCCTTAATTATTAGGAAAAAGCTAGCAAACATTTTCTTTTAACATTGCAAAAGAATTCAAAGATCTGCCTGCCTTTGCTAAACACAAATGTTAAACTAGGTGGGTGGGACCTTGTCCTGAAATTACCATTTCTACCACACCTGGGCATAATCTTCCTCTGTCCCAGACCTACCCTGAACACAGGAATCTCTTTGCCTTTGTAATGAAAAAGAAACAAACAAAAAAATATACCTGGGTGTGTTTTCTCATGATCACCACTCCTTAAATCTCTTTAATCTCCTTTCTTAGTATCTTTCTGAGAAGTTGGCTCCCAGCACAGGTGCTTTTGTTGCTGTAGATTTTTGAAGCCTTTCATTACTCATATTGCATGCTTATATTTTGCATAGTTGAGAAATTACATATTTTTGAACTCATGTTTTTAGAGCTCTTTTCCACAGCCTTAAGGGCTGTTCTGAAGGTGCCAGCATTTACCATTTTGCTGAGACATTAGACAGCCACACCTTTGCATCCGGACTCCTGCTCTCACTGGTTATTATGGAGTTGTTCATGTTATTAGGGAGGACATTCCTTGAAGGAGGAATGTAAAACATGTGCATTATTGCACTAACAAGCCATATACCCGTTGCAGCCATAGACACTCTTGGAGGCCCACAATTGCTGTCCCTGTCCCAAAGACAGGAACTATATCATTCTATCCCTACCAAAGCCATACTGGACCCAGCAATAGTTCAGGTTTGCCTTAGCAATCCTGGGTTGTTGCTTTTACATATGAAATTGAGTATTGTCCTTTCAAGATTTGTAAAAATTATGTGGCAATTTTGATGGGAATAGTGTTGAATCTCTAAATTGGAACAATGACTATTTGGAGAGCTTTTCACCTTCTGATATCTTCATAATGGTTTTTTTTTTTTTTTTAAAACAATACTTAAAAGTTGTTGTCATGCAGATCTTTTACTCCCTTGGTTAGAGTTACACCAAGGTACTTTATATTATTTGTGGCTAATGCAAAGGGTGTGATTTCCTAATTTCTTTCGAGTCCAGAAAGTTATCATTTGTATACAGGAGGGCTATTTTTTTTTTTCACGTGAATTTTGATTCCAGCCACTTTGCTGAAGATATTTATCAGCTGTAAGACTTTCTGGTAGAAATTTTGGTGCCACTTATGGATACTATCAAATCATCTATGAATAGCTATACTTTCCCTTCTTTTTTCTTAGTTAGTATCTCCTTTATCTCCTTTAGTTGTCTTATTACTCTAGCTAAGCCTGCAAGTACTATATTGAATTGATATGGAGAAAGTAGACATTCTTGTCTTATCCATGATTTTACTGGAATTGTTTTAAGTTTTGCTCCGTTTAATTTAAGTTGTTGTTTGTCTTGCTGCATGTTGCCTTTATTGTGTTTAGGTATGTGCCTTGAATCCCTGAACTCTCAAAGACTTTTAACATGAAGGGATGTTGGATATTTTGTCAAAGACTTTTTCATCTAATGAGATTATCACGTGATTTTTTTCTTTCTGTTTGTTTATATGGTAGATTATGTTGATGGATTTTCTTGTGTTATCCATTCCTGCATTCCTGGGATGAAGCTTACTTGATCATGGTGGATGATGTCTATGATGTGTTCTGCTATTCAGCTTGCAAGTATTTTATTGAATATTTTGCATCAATATCCATAAGAGAAATTGGTCTGAAATTCTCTTTGTTGACTTTTTGTTTGGTTTGGATATTAGAGTGACTTTGGACTCACAGAATGAGCTTGACAATGTTCCTTCTGTTTCTATTTTGTGGAATATTTTGAGGAGTATTGGTATTAGCTCTTCTTTGATAGTCTCTTAGAAGTCAGACCTAAAACCATCTGGTCCTGGGTTTTTTTAGGTTAAGAGACTTTTAGTAACTGCTTCTACTTCCTTAGGGGTTAAATTGTTTACCTGATCCTGATTTAACTTTGGTTAAGTAGAATTTATCAAGAAAATAGTCCATTTCATTTAGATGTTTCAATTTTGTGGAGTACAGAGTTTTGAATTGAGACCTAATGATTGTTTGGATTTCCTAGTTCTATATTGTTATATTCTTTTTCATTTTTGATTTTGTTAATTTGACTATTCTTCCTCAGCTTTTTAGTTAGGTTGACTAAGGGTTTGTCTATCTTGTTGATTTTCTCAATGAACCAAATCTTGGTTCAGTTGATTATTTGCATTGTTCTCTTAGTTTCTAATTGAGCAATTTTAACGCTCGGTTTGATTATTTCCTTCCATCTCTTATGTTTGTTTGCTTTGTTGTTGTTACTGTTCTAGAGCTTTCAGTATGCTGTTTTTAGTGTAAGAGCGCTCTGATTTCTTTATGAAATTACTTAATGCTATGAACTTTCCTCTTAGTGTTGCTTTCACTGTGTCCATAAATGGGTATATTATGACATCATTTCTTTGATTTCTAGAAGTCTGTAATTTCTTTCTTTATGTTTTTCCTGACCCAGTGATCAATGAGTAGAGAGTTGTTCAGTTTCCATGAGTTTGTAAACTTTCTGTTCTTTCTGCTGTTGAAATCTAGTTTTAATCAATGTTGGTCAGTTAAGTAAGATACAGGTGGCTATTTTAATTTTTTTGTATCTGTTGAGGCTTGCTTTGTGACTGAGTATATGGATAATTTTGGAGAAGGTTCTTTGTGGTTCTGAGAAGATGCAATATTCTTTTGTCTTTGTATATGTCTGTCAGATCTATTTGAGTCATAACATCTATTCATTTTATTATTTCTCTGTTTAGTTGCTGTCTGGATGACCTGTCCATGGGTGAGAGTGGGATGTTGAAATCTCCCTCTATAAACAAGTGGGGTTTGATGTGCGATTTAAGCTTTAGTAATGTTTCCTTTATGAATGTACGTGGCTTTGCATTTGGAACAGAGGTAGTTAGAATTGAGATGCCATCTTGCTAGATTTTTCCTTTGATAAATATGAAATGTCCTTTCCATCTCTTTTGTTTCATTTTGGTTGAAACTCTATTTCATGAGATATTAGAATGGCTACTCCAACTTTCTTTTTGATTCTGTTTGCTTTGATTTTCTTTTTTTTTCACCTCCCTTTACTCTGAGGTTTATTTTTTGTTGCTGAGGTGAGTTTCTTAAATGCAGTAAAGTGATGGGTCATATTTTTACATCCATTCTGTTATCTTGTGTCTTTTTATTGGGTGTTGCTTTATGCCATGGACTGCCCACTGCCTGACCATTCTCATACTTGCTGTTGGTGGTTGGGGATGAGGTGGTATGGCATCAATGCCTCAGACTATAGGAGCAGGTAACAATGTGGCAGCAAGCTTGTTTACTAATTCTCAAAGAGTACCCTTCATACCCTCCAACCATTCATCATGTTGGTTCCCAATGGACTGTCACAAATTGTCTGTATCACCAATCTCTGGGTTCTAAGGCAGGCTTCCTTTTGGCCCTCATGCGGAAGTTGCCTCAAGGGCTGAATGGCCCCACTATCTGTTTATTGAAGTTTATTCTGAAGCAGCCTCTGCCTTCTCAGTGAGGTTGACTCTTCCTCCTACTATTGGGGAATTGAGTCCATTGATATTGAAATTAATGACCAACGACTGTTATTTTCTGTTATTTAATATTGGTGATAGCAGTATTAAGTGTGTATGTATGTGTGTCACTTCTGGATTTGCTGATGTGGAATGATGTATTTCTTATAAGATTTATTTATTTACTTACTTACTTACTTACTTACTTACTTTTAATGTAGCTAACCTCCGTGGATTGGAGTTTTCCTTCTAGTATCTTCTATAGGCCTGGATTTGTAAATAGATTTTGTTTAAATTTCATTTTATCATGAAATATCTTGTTTCTTTATCTATGGTGATAAATAGTTTTGTAGGGTGTAGTACTCTGGGATAGCATCTGTAGTCTCTTAGAGTTTGAAAGACATGTATCCAGGCTCTTTTAGCTTTTAGAGTCTATGTTGAGAACTTAGTTATAATTTTATGTCTGCCTTTGGATATTACTTGGTCTATTTCCCTTGCAGCTTTTAATAGTCTTTCTTTGTTTTGTACATGTATTGTTTTGATTATTGTGTAGCAAGATGATTTTCTTTTCTGGCCCAATCTATTTTGGTGTTCTATAAGCTTCTTGTATGTTTATAGCCATAACTTTCTTTAGGTTGGGGAAATTTTCTTCTATAATTTTGTTGAAAATATTCGCTGGGTCTTTAAGCTAGGAATCTTCTTTGTCTATTTATATTATTCTTAGGTTTGGTCTTTTCATAGTGTTCCAGATTTTCTGAATGATTTGTGTTAGGAAATTTTGGATTTTTATTTTGTGTGACGGATGTATCAATTTCTTCTATAGTACCTTCTATGCCTGTTATCCTTTCTTCTGTCTCTTGGATTTAGTAGGTGATGTTTGTGTTTGTACTTTCTGTTCTTTTACTTAGGTTTTCCATCTCCAGGATTTCATCAGTTTGTGTTTTTCTGTTTGTTTGTTTTTTCCCTTTGGTTTTATTTTTTGTGTTTGTGCTTATCTTATTTTATTTTGCTTATTTCCATTTTCAGATCTTGAACAGATTTAGTAATTTCCTTCACCTGTTTCATTGTATGTTGTTTTTCTGGACTTCTTTATGGAATTTATTCATTTCCTTCTTAAAGGTTTCTATCATCTTCATAAGATTAGATTTAAGCTCATTTTCTTATGTTTCAGTTGTGTTAGAATATCCAAGGCTTGCTGTAGTAGGATGACTGGGATCAGGAGGTGCCACATTCCTTGGCTCTTGTTGATGATAGTCTTCTTACATTGGCTTCTACCCATCTGATTGTCCTGGTTCTGGCAAGACTCTATAACTTCAGGGGAAGGGTGGGATGAAAAATGGAGGGCAGGAACTGGGTGCAGTTTATAGCTGCTTGGTGGGTGTGTCTTATGGGGCCTTGGTAGAGGAGGAAAGGAGAAATTTTAACATGTTTGTTCCTGATGTCAGCAGGACTCTGGGAATGCACACAGACCTGTGGGCTGGAAGATGGACTTAGAGGACTTGGAACATCTCCCTGCTACTGGCTGTGTTTCAGGGGGAACCTCAATGGTTAAAATTTATAAATTAAAATTTTTAGATTTTTCCCCTATATATAGATATAGCTACAGGTATAAGCGTAGAACATATGTATGTATATGCATACACATGCAAACATAATCATTTGACAAGCAATAAGAAATGAAGGCTATTTTAGAACAGTAAAGGAACCACCAAGATGAGGTAGAGGGAATGAAAGAATAAATTAAAACAATATAGAATACTAAATTTGTCTGAAAATATAATAATAAAACCTATTATTTTGTATATTGAGGAAATAATAACAATACATAGAACAATTTAATTTTCTTGTTCATAGTATACTTCATTTACACATTCTCAATCTATGATATTAGGGCAAAAGATGACTCTCATGAATACTACATTACATGATTGAGGAAACTTCCGAAATAAAGCATTATATATGGGAAGGACAGAATGCTGATAAGAGGATGTATAGCCTAAGAATAGCAGACTGTACTTTCAACATGGACCCAGTTTGATTCCTGGGTTGACAAGATTTATGCAACTTTGTCTGCACAAGTAGTTAAAAGACATGACCCAAAGCCTAATTATGAAGTTAACACAGTGTCTTTCAGGCATTTTATCATCTTTCCTTTAAAAAACGTCTTTCTTTTCAATGCTGCAGAAAGGAATGACCCTTCTTTTGTGTAAGAAGAGTGATCTGCCCAGTTACTTAAAAGGAAGATATCAAACTCATGAGTCTATATTTAAATAGACCATTCTCACCTGAAAAGATGCCAAGAATCAATGTCCAACTAACAGGAAGTAAAATTGTCTCCTCCTTACCAACTTGTACAATTGAAGAGGGGATCTCTGTGAACTTTAGCAGGAAATGTGTGACTACTTGTACCTGGGATTCATTCAGCTTTGCAGTAATGGTTGCTATAGAAATTATCTTCTTAGCAAAATATATAAGCCAGCATTTATTAAGTATGATTTTTGCTATGTTGTGACTGACTTTTAATTAAAATTATTCAAATTAGATGGGCAGGATTTTCCATACATATATTGCATTACCTAATACATTCACAAGAAAATAAAATACATATTCATAGGTATTGATGGCTTAAATGAGGGATTTATACAATTCATAGCTAAAATCAATACAGAAGATGAAAGATTTTACATTAAACTACATAAAATAAAACCTGAGAAGCTAACTTGATGCCTTGCATTCACTGAAAAATAAACATTCCCTTGTAAAGTGGTATGTACAGGTATAGCCTCAACACATTTCAGAGATTACAAATTAGAACAATGTCTTTATCAAATATGAATTAAATAGAAGCAGTTGGGATGGCTTAGTAGTGGTAGTGCTTACCAGAAAGCCTAAATTCAATCCTCAGAACTCACATGTTGGAAGGAAAGAATCAAATGAAAAATAATGTAAAACTTTATTTATAGAGGTAAACCCAAAACAAAAATGAACAATGTCTTTATGGAGGGAACAGAGAGAGATGTCTACATTTTAGGCTGGTTGTGTGTGTGTGTGTGTGTGTGTGTGTATGACACAGGACTTTTTCACTCTGTGTATGGGTCAGAAGTGAGGAAAAATACACAGAAAAAATTCTGTAGGAGCAAGAGCATGACATCTGTTCTATCCTATTATATGTATTTTCCTCACAGGAATGTGTATGCACTATTCAGGTTTCTCTCTCTCTCTCTCTCTCTCTCTCTCTCTCTCTCTCTCTCTGTGTGTGTGTGTTTGTTTGAATGTACATGGATAAACATATGTGCTTTAAGTCCCAAGGTTGATTTTAGGAGTCTTTCTCCATGGTTCTAACACCTTGTTCTCTTTGGAGCAATATCTCATAATCAAATGCAGAACATGCTGATATGTCTAGTCACTGGGTCATCTTACTCTGGGGATACCCTGTTACTGCTTCTCAAGATTGGTATAAGGGTTAAGCATCCACTAGCTGTCATAGTCTCTAGTATCCAAACCCTAGACCTCTTGCCTGAGATGTAAGCCCTTAACCACTGAGAAAACTCTCTAGCCCTTGAAAGTCAGAAATCACACTAGGCTATATTTAAGGCTAATTTGAATCTGTTCAACAATATCAACTCTCAATCTAGTTCTTGTTGCAGCTACTGAAACTTCTTTGGGTCCTATCAATGTGTAAAAATTTCATATAAAGCCTGTTTGCTTTTACTTATAATAGACTTTTCCACCATTATTTCATCAAACTGGTAGATTAGTTTTGAAAACCCAGTCTCAACAACATTGAATCTTCTAATCCAAGGAAATAGTATATCTCTTATCGTTTATGACTTCTTTAATTTCTCTCCATAATATTTTATATCTTTGGATCCTCCTACCCTCACCATTTCTTTATTTTACTAACATTTAATTTTAGTTATTTTTGTAAAAAATCAGATAATATCAATATATCCGCAAGGCAAGTTGTCTTAATGGTACTTTTGCAGTGTAAAACAATGTAAATATGAAATAAGAAAGAACAGTGATAATCACCATTTTAAATGTTCAGATACTTAACAGGTAAAGGGAATTAGGTCAGATTGGGATAACAGGTATGCTGAGAAATAATACATGAACTAAGAAGTTATTCAAATAAATATGTTTTTAAAATAGGCTTAATTTCTCCTATTGTCCTCTCTATTTATTCGCTTAGTTCTTACATAAGGCTTCCTTAATTACCTATAAATTAGGACGAACAGGATAAAGAAGTCCTCCTTCTGAAGAAGTATTATTATTTACCATGAGCATTTATACAATGGATTGTGTTTATCACTTTAAAGCAATGAGACTTTCATCTTGCTTTTGCAAGATGATAGCTACAGCTTGCAAGGCTATCTTGTTCTCATTTAATTAATATTCAGCAGTAAATGCATGTTATTTCTCCACTACTTTTGTGTTGAAGAATTTTAAGAATTGGATATCATTTCTGGATTGCATTGCTATAATAATAAAATGCTACTGACCTATATTCTATTGTCATGGCTCAAGCAAGATGTAAGTGAGACAAAGTATATTATATTTCAATAGGAGTGATAGGCATTGGTGAAGCTAATTTCCAAAAGCTAAAAAAAGAATGTTAACATATAAAACTGGGGATGAAATAAAAAAGATTTAGAGACTTACACTAACTATATACCAAATTAGGGTGTGATATGTTTAAGCTTTATTATAATTTCTATGCATACAGGTTGAGATTATTTGAGCTGTAACCAGTTAGTATATATGAATGACTTTGCCCAGTTGCTGTGTTAGGAATTAATTTAAAGGTCTGGTGTGGATCCAGTTGGTGTTGCAGTAGTTTTAGAAAGATACAATATAGGAATATAAGCTTTGAAATTAAGATGTATGAGTCTGAAGAAATGGCTAAGTAGATAACAATATATACTCTTTTGCAGAAGAGCTGAGTTTGGTTCCCAGTACTCACATTGAGCATAGGACAGTCACCTGTAAGTCTAGCTCAATGGAATCTGATGCTTCTTGCCTTGACAGACACCTACACTCTTATACACATATATTCAATCCAACAAACATATAGATAAAATTAGAATTAAATATATTGTTTTGTTTAGGGAATTTTTTTTTAAAGCATCAGCACATTTCTGCTCTAATACCAGCACCAGTGGGCCACAACACTATGCTGCTGTGGGGTCCTGCCAGCTCTGTCCCACATTTCAGTAATCAAATTGAACCGCCAACCTTGAAGTTAGATATGGTAATACCCAGTAACCCAGTAAAATCAAGACTCTTAATGCTTATAGTTAACCAATCAGATTTATATATCAATAAATTTACAATACACAAGAGGCCAATATAATAATTTCAGAACAAATTGATAATAATAATAGCTGCCCACCTAGATTAGACAAATTATCCCAATATTCTAACCTTTATGATATTAAAACCATCTATGGCTAGTTAAAGCCATGCTGGTTCATGTCTGTCTCCATCTTAGGTTTCCTCCTCCTCCTCCGTCCATGTCTCTGCAACTCTTAGCTCTCCCTCCCTTTTCTCTTCCATTTACATTAGGCCAGCAGGAGGTTTGTGATTGGACAGGAAAAATATAATTGAACTAGGAAAATCCTACAACATTTTTAAAAGAACTAGAATATTTGTGGCTATCATGTAGAGTGTTATTTCCATTTATTCCAGACTGCTTGTTGTTTTTATATAGTAGAGCAACTGATTTTTTTTTTTAAAGTAATCTTGCATTCACCCACTTCACTGAAGGTATTTATATGTTGATAGAATTTTGGGGGTCATGTATGTATGCTATCATATTATCTGCAAATGATGATGCTTTGACTTCATCCTTTCCAATTTGTATCACTTTGATCTTCTTTAGTTGTCTTACTGCTCTAGCTAGAACTTCAATACTATATTGAATAGATATGAAAAGAATGTACAGACTTGCCTTGTTCCTGATTTTAGTGGAATTGCTTTGAGTTTCTCTCCATTAAATTTTATGTTGGCTATTGACTTACTGTAAATGCCTTTATTGTGTTTAGGTATGCCCCTTGTACTCCTGATTTCTCAAGGACTTCTATCTTTAAGAAGTATTAGACACTGCTTGGAGGGCCAGTACCTAGGGTCTAGACAGCCCAGAGACATTGGATAGAACTAAACATAACAAGCAAAAAATAAAATCAATGAAATGATTCCTAATATTTTGCTACATGCTATAGTTATAGACCACAGAGAGTCTTCACTCAGAAATTGATGGAAATCGTAAAGACACACATCCAAACATTATGTGGACCTTGGAGAATCCTGTAGCAAAAGAGGAGTAAGGATTGTAGTACACCACAAGGAATGCCACACAAAGAATCAACTAATCTAGGCTCGTAGTGACTCACAGACTCTCAACTGATAATTAGGTAGCTTGCATGGTTCTGACCTAGAAACTATGCATCTATGTTATGATTGTATAGCTTGATCTTCCTGTAAGACTTCTAACAGTAGGAGTATGGGCTGTCTCTGACTTTTTGTCTGCCTTTGGGACCCTTTTCTTCCCACTGTGTTGCTTCATCCAGTCTTAATAAAACGGGACATGCCAAAGCTTATAGCAACGTGCTATGTGCTATGTGCCATGTTTGGTTGATATCCATGGGAAGCCTGCCCTTTACTGGAGGGAAATGGAAGCAGAATGGATATGGGGGAGAGAGGAAGTGGGAGGAAGGACTAGGAGGAAAATCTCTAGATACAATATAGGAAAGAAGAATAAATTAAAAAAAACTTAAACATCTTCAGTTAAGAATTCTGTTTAGCTCTGTTCCCCACTTTTTAATAGGGTTATTTGGTTCTCTGGAGTTTTACTTCTTGAGTTCTATGTATATATTGTATATTAGCCCTCTTTCAGATGTAGGATTGGTAAGGATCTGTTGCTAATCTGTAGGTTGCTGTTTTGGGCTATTGACAGTGTCCTTTGTCTTACAGAAGCTTTGCAATTTTATGAGGTCTCATTTGTTGATCCTTGATCTTAGAGTATAAACCATTGATATTCTGTTCAGGAACATTTCCCCTGTGCCCATGTGTTTGAGAGTTTCCCCTGCTTTCTCTTCTGTTAGATTCAGTGTAACTGGTTTTATGTGGAGGTCTTTAATCCACTTGGACTTGAGCTTTGTACAGGGAGACAGGAATGGATCCATTTGCATTCTTCTGCATGTTGACTGCTACTTGAATCAGCACCATTTGTTGAAAATGCTGTCTTGTTTTATTTTTCCTACTGGATAGTTTTAGATCCTTTGTGAAAGATTAAGTGACCCTAGGTGTATGAGTTCATTTCTGGGTCTACAATTCTATTCCATTTATCTATTTTCCTGTCACTATACCAATACCATGCAGTTTTTATCACTATTGCTCTGTTGTGCAGCTTGAGGTCAGGGGTGCTGATTCCCCCAGAATTTCTTTTATTGTTGAGAATAGTTTTTGCAATCCTGGGTTTTTTATTTCAAAGGGCTGAGAAGCACCTAAAGAAATGTTCAACATCCTTAGTCATCAGAGAAATGCAAATTAAAAAAAACCCAGAGATTCTACTTCAGACCAGTCACAATGGTTAAGATCAAAATCTCAAGTGACAGCAGATGCTGGCAAGGATGTAGAGAAAGAGGAACACTTCTCCATTTATGGTGGGATTGCAAACAGGTACAATCACTCTGGAAATCAGTTTGTCAGATCCTCAGAAAACTGGGCTTAGTACTACCTCAGAACCCAGCTATACCACTCCTGGGCATATACCCAGAAGATGCTCCAACATGTAATAAGGACACATGCTCCACCATGTTCATAGCAGCCATATTTATAATAGCCAGAAGCTGGAAACAACTCAGATGTCCGTCAACAGAGGAATAGATACAGAAAATGTGATACACTTACACAAGGTGATACTACTCAGCTATTAAAAACAATGACTTCATGAAAATAGCAGGCAAGTGGATGGAACTTGAAAATATCATCCTGAGTGAGGTAACTCAGTCTTAAAAGAACAAACACAATATTCACTCACTGATAAGTGACTATTAGCCCAAAAGTTCAGAATACCCAAGATTGAATTCACAGACCATATGAAGCCTAAGAAGAAGGAAGACCAAACTGTGGATGCGTCAGTGTTTTTTTAGAAGGGTGAACAAAATACTCACAGGAGAAAATATGGAGACATAGTGTGGAACAGAGACTGAAAGAAAGACCATCCAGAGACTGCCCCACTTGGGAATGCATCCATACACAGCCACCAAACCTGGACTTTATTGTTGATGTTGGGAGGTTCTGGCTGATGGAGTCAGGATAAGCTGTCTCCTGAGAGGCTCAGGCAGAGCCTGACAAATACAGGGGAAGATGTTTGCTGCCAAACATTGGGCAGAGCATGGGGTCCCAGATGGAGGAGTTGGAGAAGGGACTGAAGGAGCTGAGGGGGTTTGCAGCCCCATGGAGGAAGCAACAGTGTCATCGAGCCAGACCTCCTGGAGCTCCTGGAGATTGAACCACTGTTGTAGCTATTACTAATTGTCAACTTGACTATAACTGGTGTGAACTACAATCCAGAATTAGAAGGCTCACTTGTGATCTAGATCTTGAGTCTAGAAGATACAAGTTTCAGGTTTGGTGGTACGCACACCTTTAATCTGTGCCACACCTGCTGCTGGAGACCTAAATAAGGACATTGGAAGAAGGAAGATTCACTCTTCTTCACCTGCATGCCCTGTGAGACTAAGCAACTGCTAGATCCTCAGATTTTCATTCACAGCTGCTTCTGTCCACTGTTGGGGAGTTGGACTACAGACTGTAAGTCATCAACAAATTCCCTTCCTATATAGAGACTACATATAATTTCTGTGACTCTAGAGAACCCTGACTAATACAATCACCAACCAAAGAATACACATGGAGAGACCCATGGTGCTGGCCACATATGTAGCAGAGGATAGCCTTATTGAACATCAGTGGGAGGAGAGTCCCTTGGGCCTGAGTGTGTTAGATGCCCCAGTGTAAGGGAATGCTATGGAGGGAAGATGGGAGTGGGTGGGGGATTGGGGGAGCACCCTCATAGAGGCAAGGGGACAGGGGATGGGATGGATAGGGGTTTTCTGAAGGGGAGACCTGGAAAGCGGGAAAATATTTGAAATGTAAATAAAGTAAATCTCAAAAAAATTAAAATTAAAAAGAACAAGAATAAGGCAAAAACAAACGAATGAAAGAAAACGACACAATGTAAAAAGAAACAGGATATCAAAGTAACTCTTTTTCCCAGATGTCATTGTCATTTTGGAGGCTTACTGCTTAATAAGCTCACTTTTTCTAATTTGTTCTGAATGCTGGCTGGCTGATTCAACTCAGCTGTTCTGGATCAAACTCCTCTTCAAGCTGATTAATTCCTACTGAGTTCTCTAGACTTATGACTGAATTTCTCTGCTTGGTTTCTAGCTAACTGGCAATCTATTCAAATCTTGCGGCTAATTCACATTGTCTCACTCCTATTGTCATCCTTTCTTTGTAAGATTGTTCTGGTAAAACCACCTCCACTGACCTGCATGGAACTACATGAACTGAACTCAATGAATTGCACTTAACTGACTGCATTGCACACACTGAACTAATTCAACTGAATTTAACTGCGCTCTCTCTCTCTCTCTCTTCCCACTGCTCTCTAGTAGCCTCTTTATTGTTTTGTTCTGCTGAGAGTTAGGCATATTCTATCTCTGACTCATTCTGTCAAATCCTTCTCTGATTCATCACTTTTTCTGTCCCTCAATTAGAGTTCACTTTCAAATATGCCTTCCTCCTTCTACAAACTAACCTTATCTCTATTATTTGAGCTTAAAATGTGTACTAAGGGCATAACTCTATTCCAGCCAGAGGGATTAGAGGCAAGTCATTCCAGTGAGAACACACAGACACTGAAGACCTTTGGACATGATCCTGCATTAAAGTTTCTCTACAAATGTGACATATTTGGTAATTAAAACAAGGAATTGAGATAAACTATGAGGGTGAGGGAAAATAATCCTTGTTTTATGGAGGGGATGTATCTGCAAAGCAAATATTGAAATAGAGTAAAATAAGAGAAGAATGAATTTGGGCATAAGAAGGTATTTGATGACTACATTTTTACTCATGATGTCGTGGAGTTTTACTATATAAATATGTACTAATTAAAATTATCATCTTTCAGTTGTTGAAGATTCTTTATTGTAAACCATACTGCAATTGACATTCTTATAATTAGGTATGTATACAGTCAAAATTTGGTTGATTTTCTATGTTTTCCTTTTAGAAAATATAAGTTTTAAGAAATGTTTAATCTTTTAATTCTATACAAGAGTACTTGTTTGGTACTCTTGACTATTGGCCTCCCAAATGAGTTAGAAAACCTGGCAGTTAAAAAACTTAAGTTAAAAACATAAAACAAATATTACTCTTTCTTGGTCTTCTTTTGGAATATTAGGTGAGAGGAAAGATGGAACGTAGGCAAAATATGAAGGTCATAAAAGAGATATAAAACTAGTTTAGTCTAGTTTCAACTCCAGCAATTTTTTTTTTCTTTTTTGATAGATACGTAAATTCAGTATTCAATGTATTACCTTAGTAAGAACTATCATTGCATTACAAAAGCTCGAATATGTGGTACTCTTTTGAAGCAGTGGTTGTGAAAGTTGGGGTTTTGTTTCAATGTGATTGACCATCAAGGCAAAAGGAATTAGTCATGAACATCTCTGAGAACATTTATTGTACTGGTCCAGTAAACAAAGGCTTGAATTGAGAGGATCAGTCAGATAAAAAATTCTGTTTTTAATTATTTTCAATAATAAATCAAATACATATATTTTGTTATTTAATATGTGGACCATATTGATACTCATAAACTATTAATTTCAATAAGAATAAAATATAAATTTATTAGGCCTGTTATAATAAGAAGGACTAACCAATTTAACGGAATTTTGGAGGTATTCTTCAGGAGAAACCAGGAGAAGTTCTTCACAGAGTTTGAAACACTAAGTTGTATATTAGGCTGGATATGTAATTTGCATAACTATTTGAGAATACAAAGAATATATGATCAAGTGATTTTGAATTGCTTGGGAAAGTGAAGTGAATGAGTGTCTTAGAGTAGTTTGAAGCAAGTTTGTTTTTTTTTTTGTCTTGGTAAGAAAGCTATTTATTTTAGAGGAATTTTGAACATTTAAAAGAAGATATATGTTTCTTCCAACCAGAGTGTGATAAATATGGAGAAGTGGGGGCATTTCCTTCAATATAGAGACAGAGAAACTTGGCTTCTTTAGGCCTTCATACACATTGTCTTATTACTTTGAATAATAATTACAGCAAATTTGATATGTTTCTAAAGTCTTGTTTTGCAATACTATTTGTTTACAAACATTTTATTTTGTTTTTATTATGCACATACGTGAATGTGTTGTGTGTCCATATAAGCAAATGAGAGCAAGGCATATGGAGTCCAGAATAGGGTGCTAGATCTCCTGGAGCTAAGTAACATGTGGTTGTTAGTCATCTGACAATGGTGCTAAAGTTGAACTCAGGTCCTTAGCAAGAGCAAGAGTAGTATACATTCTGAACTGCTGGAACAACTCCCAAACTCCTTATAAGAACTGTTTTGCTAGATTTTGGCATCATGTTTAGTGAAAGGCTGATCATTGATAATTCTCATTTTCAGTTTTTCATATGTTTGATTGTTAATAACTATCTATAATCTAACAATCTAATAAGAATGTACAATCTAATAAGGAAAATAACAGTTGATCACTTAATTCTAATTATGAAAATTATAAATGTCTATAACAAACATTTATATTCTAAGTACAATTAATGAGAGAAGAGTTGAAAGAGAAAGCCCAAACTTTACAGCAAACATATATATTTCTCTTTTAAAAACTATGATCTTGCATGCAGTTCTAAGATGAGTCGAGGTATGAAATACTTCACATGAGAACAATAGCCAGCCAACTTGTGAAGATGAAGGACATCTCTTCATAGTGTAACACTTGCCTGGAATCTCCCAGGCATCTTTCTCCTGCCTAGAAACTTTTGATCTAGGAGATATTGCCCACTTTCTTCCAATTTATCCAAGCAGAACTATTGTGGCAGGTATCAAAGGAAATATACCCAAACCCTTATAAGCCCTGTGAAGTATAACCTTCATAGGCAAAATTCCATTTCTATACAGTAACCTGTTCAGGGGAATGTTTCATAACACAACAAGCATTTCAAATAACACAATACAAGGTCATTAGTTTTCTGTTGACAACCTTGACCTTTCTCACTGAAAGCAGTGACCTTGTTTGAACCTCAAATCATCTCAATGGGGTGAACATTATAATCTATAATAGTCTATATTGCATGTTTGCCTACAAGTTTGTTTTTTTTTGATATTTAACCATTTTGATGAAAATAATAAATATTAAGAAGTGTTAACTAATGGTAAATTTAAAACAGGTTAAAAATATGAGAAATTTGGCATTTCCATATTTTACTTAAGCTTCCCACATATGATTTTTCTGATGCAGACATACCCATTTTCAACTCACAAAGCAATACAAAGTAATTTTGCTATCTTAGATGAAAAGATTCAAAAATGGCAAAAAAGTTTTAAACATATAAACAGAAATCGAATTATATTTTAGGTGAATATGTTATTGAATATTTAATTTAGATCATGCAAGTTTTGTGTCCAACAACTGGAAAAATATCCATGTTTAAGAAAAAGACGCGCTTCTGATTTCCAGCTATGGCTGGGGACCTCAACCTGTGCCACAGGTCTCCATAGCCAAATAGCACCAGGAAAAATCAAGTCTCCCAGGAGTGTGGACAATCCTGTGAGTGGAGGTAAGATGAGTACCACTGCTCAGAAGGACCCACCAGAACTCTCAGGACCCAGTGATGCAAGGAGCGTCCAGGGACTGGAGCCTTCCAGTTTACACCTGTGACCTGTGCCACACTCCTCCATATCCAAATAGTACAGGGAAAAAGATAGCCTCCCTGGAGTGTAGACAAGCCTGTGATCAGGATAAGGCCAGTATACCTGCTCAGCAGGACCTGACTGAAACCCTCAGGACACAGGGATCAAGAAGCAGCCAGGAAGAGGAGCCTTTTGGTTTCAATATGTGGCTGGGGACCTCAACCTGTGTCACAGAGATCCATAGCCAAATAGTGCCAGCAGAAAGCTAGCCTCCCAGGAGTGTGGACAAATCTGTGAGCTGGGGGAGGGGGCAGGGAAGACCAGCACCTTTGATCAGGGGAACCCACCTGGAACCCTCAGGATACAGGGACTGAGGAGTGGTCTTCCAGTTTCTTTCTACAGCCAAGGAGCTGAACCTGTGACAAAGGGCTCCATATTCAAGTAGTGCCAGAAGAGAGCTGGTATCCCAGGAGTGCCAAAACACCTTCGAGCACAGACAAGACCACCACTTCTGTTCAGATTCGTGGATCAAGAGGGACCCTTTCAGAGCCATCAGGACACAGGATCCAAGGAACAGCTGGAGACAGGATTCTTCTGGATTCTTTCTGCACCCCACAGTTGACCCTGTACCACAGCTCTCCAAAACCAAATTCATCTCAGAGAAAGTTGGTCTCTAAGGAGTACTGACACAGAGGCTTGCAAGATGGATGAGCCACAATCAGAGAGAGCAAGACCAGCTAACACCAGAGATAAACAGATGGCAAAAGGCAAGGGCAAGAACATAAGGAACAGAAACTAAGACAACTTGGCATCATCAGAACCCAGTTCTCCCACCACAGCAAGCTCTGGATACCCCAACAAACCAGAAGAGCAAGAATCAGATTTAAGAATAACATCTCATGATAATGAAAGAAGATTTTAAGAAGGAAATAAATAACTCCCTTAAAGAAATACAAAAAAAAAAAAATTCCCACAGGTAAACAGCTAGAAACCTTTAAAGAGGAAACACAAAAATCCCTTAAAGAATTACAGGAAAACACAATCAAACAAGTGAAGGAAATGAACAAAACCATCCAGGATCTTAAAATGGAAATAGAAACAATAAAGAAATCAGAAAGGGAGACAACCCTGGAAATAGAAAACCTAGAAGAGAGATCAGGAGTCAGATTCAAGCATCACCAACAGAATACAAGAGAAAGAAGAGAAAATCTCAGGTGCAGAAGATACCATAGAAAATAATGGCACAATAATCAAAGACAATGCAAAATGTAAAAAGCTCCTAACCCAAAACATCCAGGAAATCCAGGACACAACCAGTAGACCAAACCTAAGGATAATAGGTATGGAAGAGAGTGAACATTCCCAACTTAAAGGGCCAGTAAATATCGTCAACAAAGATATAGAAGAAAAGTTCCCTAACCTAAAGGAAGAGGTGAACATAAACATTCAAGATGCCTACAGAACTCCAAATAGTTGGACCAGAAAAGAAATTCATACAGTCACATTATAGTCAAAAAACAGATGCAAAAAACAAGGAAAGAATATTAAAAGCAGTACGGAAAAAAGGGCAAGTAACATATAAAGGTAGATCTATCAGAATTACACCAGACTTCTCACCTGGGACTATAAAAGCTAGAAGTTCCTGGGCAGATCTCATACAGACTCTAAGAGCACACAAGTGCCAGCCCAGGCTGCTATCCCCAGCAAAACTCTCAATTACCATAGATGGTGAAACCAAGATATTCTATGACAAAACCAAATTTACACAATATGTTTTCACAAACCCAGCACTACAAAGGATAATAGATGGAAAACGCCTGCACAAACAGGGAAACTACACCCTAGAAAAAGCAAGTAATCTTTCTACAAACTCAAAAGATGATAGACACACAAACCTGATAATAACAGGAAGCAATAATCACTTTCATCCTAAATCAAAAGAATATACATTCTTCTCAGCACCTCATGGTGCCTTCTCCAAAATTGATCACATAATTGGTCACAAAACAAACCTCAACAGATATAAGAAGATTGAAATAATCCCATGCCTCCTATCAGATCACTACAGAATAAGGGTGGTCTTCATTGGCAACAACAACAACAGAAACCCCACATAAACTTGGAAACTGAAAACACTCTACTCCATGATAACTTGGTCAAGGAAGAAATAAAGAAAGAAATTAAAGACTTCTTAGAATTTAATGGAAATGAAAGCAAAATATACCCAAACTTATGGGACACAATAAAAGCAGTGTTAAGAAGAAAACTCATAGCTCTGAGTGCCTCCAAAAGGAAACTGGAGAGAGCATACACTAACAGCTTAACAACACACCTGAAAGCTCTAGAACAAAAAGAAGCTAATACACCCAATGGAGTAGAAGGCAGGAAATAATCAAAATCAGGGCTGAAATCAAAGAAATAGAAACAAAAAGAACTATACAAAAATCAACAAAACCAGGAGCTGGTTCTTTGAGAAAATCAACAACAAAGATAATCCCTTCACCAAACTAACCAGAGGGCACAGAGACAGTATCCAAATTAACAAAATCAGAAATGAAAAGGGAGATACAACAACAGATTCTGAGGAAATTCAAAAAATCATCAAATCCTACTATAAAAGCTTATACTCTACAAAATTGGAAAATCTGGATGAAATGGACAAATTTCTATACAGATAAGAAATATCAAAGTTAAGTCAGAATCAGATAAACATCTAAACACTCCCATAACCCCTAAAGAAATAGAAGCAGTCATTAAAAGTCTCCCAACCAAAAAAAGCCCAGGACCAGATGGGTTCAGTGCAGAATTCTATCAGACCTTCAGAGAAGACCTAATACCAATACTCTTCAATCTATTCCACAAAATAGAATCAGAAGGAACACTAGCCAATTCATTCTATGAGGCCATAGTTACACTGATACCAAAACATCACAAAGACCCAACAATAAAAGATTACTTCAGACTAATTTTCCTTAAGAATATCAATGCAAAAATATTCAATAAAAATTCTCACGAACCGAATCCAAGAACACATCAAAATGATCGTTCACCACAATCAAATAGGCTTCGTGCCAGGGATGCAGGGATGGTTCAATACCCAGAAATCTGTCAATGTAATCCACTACATCAACGAACTCAAAAAAACAAAAAGAACAAAAAAAAAAAAAAAAAAAACAAAAAACAAAAAACCTAGTCATTTCATTAGATACTGCAAAAGCATATGACAAAATTCAACATCCCTTCATGATAAAAGTTTGGGAAAGATCAGGAATTCAAGACCCATACCTAAACATAGTAAAAGCAGTATACAGCAAACCAGTGGCCAACATCAAACTATGGTAAGAAACTCGAAGCAATCCCACTAAAATCAGGGACTAGGCAAGACTGCCCTCTCTCTCCTTATCTATTCAATATAGTACTTGAAGTTCTAGTGAGAGGAATTAGACAACAAACTAAGGTCAAAGGGATACAAATTGGAAAGGAAGAAATAAAAATATCACTATTTGCAGATGATATGATCTTACACTTAAGTGACGAGAAAAACTCCACCAGAAAACTTCTACAGCTGATAAACAACTTCAGCAAATTGGTCATATATAAAATTAACTCAAATAAATCATTAGCCTTCTTATACTTGAAGGATAAACAGGCTGAGAAAGAAATTAGGGAAATGACATCCTTCACAATAGTCACAAACAATATACAGTATTTTGGTGTGACTCTAGTCAAACAAGTGAAAGATCTGTATGACAAGAACTTCAAGTCTCTGAAGAAAGAAATCGAAGAAGACCTCAGAAGATGGAAAGATCTTCCATGCTCATGGATTAGCAGGATTAATATAATAAAAATGGTCATCCTGACGAAAGCAATCTAAAGGTTCAACGCAATCCGCATCAAAATTCCAACTCAATTCTTCATAGAATTAGAAAGAGCAATTCTCAAGATCATTTGGAATAACAAAAAACCCAGGACAGCAAAAACTATTCTCAACAATAAAAGGACTTCTGGGAGAATCAGCCTCCCTGACTTCAAGCTGTACTACAGAGCAGTAGTGATAAAAACTGCATGGTATTGGTATAGTGACAGGCAGGTAGATCAATGGAATAGAATTGAAGACCCAGAAATAAACCCACACACCTATGGTCACTTGATCTTTGACAAAGGAGCTAAAACTATCCAGTGGAAAAAAAGACAGCATTTTCAACAGATGGTGCTGATTCAAATAGCAGTCAACATGTATAAGAATGCAAATGGATCCGTTCCTGTCTCCCTGTACAAAGCTGAAGTCCAAATAGATTAATGACCTCCACATAAACCAGATGTACTGAATCTAATAGAAGAGAAAGTGGGGATAACTCTCAAACACATGGGCACAGGGGATAATTTCCTGAACAGAACACCAATGGCTTATACTCTAAGATCAAGAATCAACAAATGAGACCACATAAAATTGCAAAGCTTTTGTAAGGCAAAGGACACTGTCAATAGCACAAACAGCAACCAACAGATTTGAAAAAGATCTTCACCAATCCTACACTCAAACGAGGGCTAATATCCAATATATACAAAGAAGCTAGACTCCAGAAAACCAAATAACCCTTTTAAAACATGAGGAACAGATCTAAACAGAGAATTCTCAACTGAGGAAACTAGAAGTGCTGAGAAGCACCTAAAAAAAATTGTCAACATCCTTAGTCATCAGGGAAATGCAAATCAAAACAACCCTGGGATTCCACCTCATACCAGTCAAAATCTCAGGTGACAGCAGATGCTGGCGAGGATGTGGAGAACAAGGAACACTCCTCCATAGCTGGTGGGATGGAAAGCTGGTACAACCATTCTGCAAATCAGTTTTGGGGACGCTCAGAAAACTGGACATAATACTACCTGAGGACCCAGTTATACCACTCCTGAGCATATACCCAGAAGATGCTCCAACATGTAATAAAGACAGATGTTCCACTATGTTCATAGCAGCCATATTTATAATAGCCAGAAGCTGGAAACAACCCAGATGTCCCTCCACAGAGGAATAGATACAGAAAATATGGAACATTTACACATTAGAATACTACTCAGCTATTAAAAACAATGACTTCATGAAATTCTTAGGCAAATGGATGGAAATTGAAAATATCATTCTGAGTGAGGTAACTCAGTTACAAAAGTAAGAACATGATATGTAGTCACTAATAAGTGGGTATTAGCCCAAAAGTTTGGAATACCCAACATTCAATTTACAGCAACCATTATATTGAGGGTGGGGTCTCAGATGGAATAATTGGAGAAGGGACTGAAGGAGCTGAGGGAGTTTGCACTCCCATGGAGGGAGCATCAGTGTCAACTGGCCTGACTCCCCAGTGCTCCTGGAGACTGGACCACCAACCCATATGATAGACCCATATGATAGAGACAGAAAGAAAAATAGAAACCAATTCTTGCAAGTTGTCCTCTCTATTCCACTATCATTCTGTGGCATGCATATATACATAGAGAAACATGCAAATACCCAACATATAAATTACATGTATAAATAAAAGTTGAATGATGCCCAGAACATCTTTTCACTAGTTCAGAGCACACACTCAGGGATCCTGGTTCTTACTTGGAAATTTAATATCCATCCCTATCCTGCACCAGGCCATTTCATATTTAGCCAATATCCATTCCCCTAGTAAGCAAAATTGTATACATTTTTCTAAATAGGAAGTATGTGTTGATATGCTAATTATTCAATATGATTTACCTAAAAAACTCTTTAAAATCTTAATATTGTTCAAAGTTAATACTAGCAATTATGTTATTGCATATTTTTATGGCACTTGAACTCATTTTTAATAACTGAAATCTGTATTTCTTATAATATTACAATATACAAAAGAACAGAATATTTGGGGATCCTTACCTAATATGTCATATCAATTTAGTGTAACAAAGAACGTTACATTTTATGTCCAGTTCCAATTCTAATAGCAACCCTTTTCAATGTCATACAAAGAGGCGATCTTTTAAAAGAACAAGGACTTTAATATGCATAATTTTCCCAATGCATTTAAACTTGATTTTCACCAATTTATATTTGTGTGTGTTTTGACAATATACATTTATGTGCATATAAATATTTATGGTAGTTTTACACTGCTGATTTAAATTTCTTCTTTAGCCTTCCTTGTGATTGTTAGGTATGGATAATTAATCTTAATTACATTTTGATGAAGAAACCAAAACTTGTTAAACATGCATGAAAACAAATTTGAGCTAAAACCTTACAGGCTGGGTATTTTCTGTCATGAGTTCTTAACTTTACCTTTGTACTCATGGGTTATCTTCTCTTACATCAGTTACTTTTCCAATCACTTCTCATTAGATATGGAAATGTGTAGCAGGAATAGCCGGACCACCTCTGTGTAAAAATCGGGGGCCGTGCAGCCACAAAAGCATCTCCTGTAGGAGGATCTAATTGAGGACTGCCTGAGAGACCAAGGATTGCTAATGCAGACAATGCCAGCCAGTAGAGAACTGCTGTGTAGAAGAGATGCTTTCTTGGGATCAATGATGTGCAGGTGGAAGGTATTAAAGGAGCTAGAAACCATGTTCAGATGAGCTGCTGAGTTTCTCACCTGCTCCTGGGGTCTGTCTTTGACTCTGTGCCAACTCATCTCCAACCCCCAAGGTCAGGAAAATGTAGTCCAGGCAGCAGAAATACATTTATAATTTGCAAATTAAAAAATGCTATGACTTTTATCTATTTATTTGTGTGTGTGTCTGTGTGTGTGTGTGAGATGTGCTATGGTCATGTGTGTGTTTCGTGGTGCTTGTGTGGAGGTCTGAGGAAAAGCTGTAGGACTCAGCATTCTTCTTCCATGTGGGTACTTTTGATGCAACATGGGTCATCCACCTTGGTTACAACACCTTTACCTACTGAACAGTCTTACAGATCCTAATTTACTATATTTTATTTATCACTTAGATATTAACTTCTGAAGTAATGTTAAGTAGTTTCAGGACTTGGGCCTTAGGATGCTGAGCTGGAAGAAGACCTTGTGCTGCCTTTAAGAATGGAAAATATGAGCTGCATTTTGGTCTTAGTTGGTAAGATTTTTTATTTAAATTTACCATTTCTTCTGGAGGTCATGCTTTAATAAGCAATTAAAAAGTCATACAACATCAAATATTGTCACTGCTGATGTCTTTTTCCTTTTATCATTAGGGGATACTGTATTGTTTCATGTTGTTTTCTTGACAAACAGTGAATATTATACTAGACATACTGTTATGGTTATGGATATTTACTTTAAAAATAGCTAATTTCCTTAACACATTTGCATATCTTTAAATTGAAATTCCTTTTAATGTTAATATTTATATTCATATGTAAACTGAGAGAAATGTAGCTGCTACCAATACTATAAACCTAATTTCTTCTTGTTCTTATTCCCTCCATTATCTTTAACAAGATCTTTGTTTAAACATAAACATTGTTTTATAAATGGATTTAATCTTTAATCAGATTAAAATTTTGATATCCATTTTCCTGATGTTTTTGAGTTAGTATTTTAAGTTTATGCATTGCATTTATCTCTATTTCTCTATATTAATACTGCTTTATGATATGATTCAAGTTTTTATTAAAAATACATTTTATACAGTATATTCTGATTATGGTTTCCCCTCCCTCAATTCTACCCAGATTCTCCAACTTTTTCACCCAACCAAATACACAATCTTTATGTATCTCTCTGATTATACTACAAATAGGCATCTATCTAATAAGAAGAAATACAAAATAAAACCAAACCAAAGTAAGACAAAACAACACATGGGAAAAAAAGTGAAGCCAATGAAAAACCACCAGAAATACTTACAGATGCTGAAGCCTACACATGTATACAAATAGAAAACACCTAAAAGCAAAATTAAAAACCAAAATATACAAGCAAAAGATCAATAAGAAAAAATACCCAGACAAAGCACTGAGAGACAAAAACACAAACAAACAAACAAAAAACCTCCCAAAGTACCACTGAGTTCATTTTCTATGTGTCATCTATAACTCATCCTTAATTTATAAATATAAATAGATGCCTTAACATTGAGGGGGGCATGAACATGTGCATGTTATGTTAGTGGGCACATTAAGAGTGTATCAGATTCCCTGAACCTGGAGTTATACTTGGGTGTGGGTCTCCTGACAAGGATATTGAGAACCACAATTCGGTCCTCTGGAACAACAAAACTAAATAAATAAATAACACCAAGCACTTTTAAATTCAGTGTCATTTTTTCACCATCCAATACTAAATTTTATTTTATAAACACTCATTATGATAAATTTTTCCATGTATTTGTTATAAACAGATAAAATGTATATGACCTTTGGTTTTCATAACTGACAAACACCTAGCCTTATTTGGAAAGAGGTCATCTTAGGAGAGGAATGGCCTCCACCAGATTGACCTTTAGGAAAATTTGTAGGACATTTTCTTGATTAATTGAAGTGAGAGGACCCAGTTCACTGTGGGCAGTGTCACTCCTGGGAAGGTGGTCATTGGTTATATAAGAAAGCAGTCTGATATTTAGTCAGTATGCAGATTTCTTCCACAGTATCTACTTCAGTTCCTACCTACAAGTTCATGCTTTGGTTTCCTTTCATGTTGGAATACAACCGTACTTAAAAGTCCTTTCCTCCCCAGGTAGGTCTTGGTGATTATAATCACTTCCTTCCACACGTATCTATCCTTTATCAATGCCTCCCAGCAAATGGCCCAGTTCATACAGGAAATGAAGTTGAGGTTACTAGTCAATAACCAGAAGTTATATAAAACTTCACTATTTGATGTCTAAATCCCATGCATTTGATTAAAAAACAGTGACATATATCAATTATTGTCATTCCAGGTGCTTCCACTGTTGGTGTTCTGGGTCTGCTTCCTCATCTGCCTAGCACAGCTCAAGCAGCCAGCTCTTATGACCACTGAGAGGGGAAGCCAACAGATTTAACTGGGAGCTGTTGAGACCACAGGCATCTGTGAGCATGATGAGAACAAACTGTTGGAAGACAGTGTCATTGAGACATTCATTTAATTGGAGGAGCAAAGGCTACTTAAACCTTCGGCAGTTGCTCAGGGTTTTTGGGTGAGTGTACATCATGGGCCAATGTCAGGGCACTGGAAATGCCTCATTTGTATAAGAAGGAATTTCACGTGCTGTCAGACATGACCTTACAGAGTGAGAGAAAGTTCAACCTGGCTACTGGGCCATATGACTTAGGAGGTGGGGTGGGGGTATATATATGCACGGGAACATGCAGGTCAATAGCAGGTGAAGAGTAATGTTACTCTTGCAGGATGAGATGTCTGGGGTTTTTGACATGCATGCCTGGGCCTCTCTCTTGCTTAGGGCTAGCTCTCCCTGGTCCCATGGCTCCCCAGCTCCACATACTCTTGTCTCTCTGCATAATGTACTTCTTCCAAATGCTATCATTCAAGGATGGTATACTGTGACCATACTTGTGTCTCTCCTAGAATACCATACAGTGCACAGAACAATATGCAGCCTTTTCAGAGTTGCTTGTTTTTGATATGTATGTGCAAGTGTGGGTCTCTCCCAATTTTTTCACAAGTAGATACTACTACATGTTTAAAAATGACTGAATACCACACTGTTGTCTGGGCTTGTTATTCTCTTATTCACCCCTCTCACTTTCGGTTCCTTAGTCTTACTTTATTTTAATCCCCAGGATTCTATAATGGTGTCCCTAGCAAGGACTTCTAGTATGGTCACTCATTATTTATCCACTTATTAATGAAACAAGCTTTTGTTATTTAAAGTCTCCATAACCATCACTATCTGGGTGTTGTATGGACATTCCATTTCAACCTGTTTAGATAAATAACAAGAGCTTTTCACAAAATTCTTGTAAGAGTGGCTGTTTCTCTGCCTGTCTTTATTGTTCTTACAAAATAGCAGCTTAAGTGAGGAAGGACTTATTTTGGTTTTCATTTTAGAAGAACACAGTCTATTCTCATGGGGAAGAGCAGGTAATCTTAGTCCATTACACTGACCAATGAAGCAGAGAAAGGGTTGTTGCTTCCTCAGTCTTAGTGAAATTGCCTTCAGAATTATGTATGTATGTATGTATGTATGTATGTATGTATGTATGTCTAAGAGATAACCATAAATCCAGCCAATCTGATAATGTATTTAACCATGGAAATAAGTTTGTATTATAATAAAGATGCACAGTGTCTCCCACAATAACTGCACTCTATTACATTCTACAATAATGAAGGGCAGTTCCTACTCCTCTACAAACTAACCAGCAGCAGCTGTCAGTTTTCTGGATGTTATCCCTTTTAAGATCAAAGAATGACATTTTTTCCTTTTCTTTACTTTCCTTTTCTGTCTGTCTTTTTTTTCTCCTTTCCTTTTTTTTTTTTTTTAAAATATGTCCCTGACAATACAAATCTTTTATATACTTAATGTCTAGCTAGATGTTCTTTGGTGAGATATACAATAAGACTCTTACCCTATTTTTTTCTGGTTGTTAATTTTCATATTGATGATTTTCTTTAAGTACATTGAACACTTTAGATACAAGCCTTGAACACACACACACACACACACACACACACACATATATTTACACATTGCCATTACTTGCTTTCTCTTGTGATAAACTACTCATATAAAAAGTAATTTGGGAGAGAAAGAGGTTTGTTTGATCTTGCAAATACTAATTAACAAACATCAATGAGGGATAATCTGGGTAAGAACTTAAGGCAGAAACCTGGAAGCAGAAACAATGGAGAAAAGCTCTTGCACTCATACACACACACACACACACACACACACACACACACACATACACACACATACAGAGGCAGGCACACACACATGCATGCACACACACACACCCACGAACGCACGTGCACGCACACCATTTGTTAAAATTTTGAATAGTATTACCTTGCAAATAAAGAATAAATTGATAAATTGGAAAAAGCAGGCATATTGAGGGGTTAGTGTCTTTCAACCAAGGGACATGAAACATCTTCCCATGTATATTGTTATTTAACATTTTCAGTATGTTTTGTAATTTTTCTCAAGTAGACCATCTGTCTGTGTGTTCTTAATGTGTGACTGCAGAACTCTGTGTTTTATAAGTATGTATATCAATCATTATCTCATACTCAAACAAAACATATATGGTAATTAATGAATCAAAAGAGGGATATACCACCTCCTTGTTCTGGAGGTTACAGACACCAGAGACTTTAGCATCTGGAGAAATTCACAGATTATTTTGTGAAAGCAATAAAAAAGCATTTGTGAAAGCAAACTACACAAACAGTAGACCAAAAAGAGTGACAAAGAGGGGACAGAATGCCACAGTCCCTTTAGAGGCCCATCACCAGTGACTTGGTACGTTAGAGCCACTTCCTAAAGGTTTCAACCACTTTTCAGCAGTGCTACTATGTGAACCAAGATGTTAACATTCAGAACTCGAAGAAACAAACATCCAACTGACTACAAGACGTTCATTGACATAACACTTATCATTAAAAGTAAGTATGTGAGACTCTGGCTGGAGAGATACTCAAGAATTCTGAGCATCTGTTGTTTTTGCAGACGATGAGATTTTGCAAGCAGCCATAACTGGGAGCTCCCAACTTCCTGCAATCCCAGCTCCAGGAAATCTATTGCCCTCTTCTTGCCTTCATGGAGACTGCACTGTTGTGTACACCCATGCATACACACATGCACAACACACACAGATACACAAAGCACAGATGCCTGAGCGCACACATGCATACGAGCACACGCGCACACACACACACACACACACACACACACACACACACACACTAATTAATGGTGTATAGAAAATAACAGAATAACCAGAGTGATGTAGGTACACTATATGTATATGGAGTTATAAAAAAATAAAATTGCTAAGATAATAATCTAAAATTTAAAAGAAGAAAACTTGCAAAATCTTAAAATGTACTCATTTAGTTTGTAGGTTAGGAAAAATGAAATCTTTCAAAGATCTTCATAGAAAGGCACATTTAAAATAAAACCACCACTGAATTTCTCTAATATAATTTAAGTTCATAGCTATACAGAAAACGCAAAAACAAATAAATTTTGAAGGAAGAGTCAAAGTGCTTCTAATGCCATTTTAGAAAACATGAAAACATATTTGTTTGTAGGTAAGAGCTCTCTATTGATTGTAGTTTTCCTTTTCCCTAAATGATATTCAATCCTCATATTTTTACTTTTGTAGACTTGAAAATGGCAAAAGAAATTTTCTTGACTTATTTTGAAACATATGAGTTTCCTTTTAATGTTTCCTTTAGAAATATAGTATTCCTGAGTGGGGTGCTTATACATATATTCATTTCTGCAAAGTTTAAAACTGAAAAGTTCAAGCAGTTAATCAATACTTTTGAGTGCCAAGTATATGTAAAGAAGGTGAAGGATGCAGGATTGGGGAGGAAATTTTAAAATTTAAATGAACTGCAAAGCATTTCATTACTATGCTTAGCAGAAACCAATACATTCACAGCTGTGTGTTCTCTGTGCCTTCAGGGCACAAGCTTCTTGTGGGTCTCCTTCATTTCTTAGTCCCTGAAGCCTGGCACAGCCCTGTATTTATGAAGTGTTAATGTCTTTGCTGAACTCACCTAAGAAGTTCCTACCCCTACAAAAAGTCTGCTATTGAACAGACATGAATTACCTTATGATTTAATACAAATAACCAAGTAACACAGGAGAAACTCAGAAGATCAGTTAATTTATATGGCTTCTTTCAGAACAATGGCCTTTCTCTTTTTCTGTTGAGCTAGGATTTTCAATGATCAGTGGTCATCAAAGCTACCCTAAGCTAGTACTTTCAACTGTGTTGTCTCATGCCCAAGACAAATAAGGATCCTGAGACCAGAAGTGAGCAGAGCGATAATAGATTTATTCTGGAAAATGAGAGATAGCTCCTGATGGTGTAAAGGGGCTCCAACCCAAGTGCAGAGTTGTGGAGTCCAGTTCCACTGGAAACATACACAAAACACTCCTGCACCTATGGTTCGCAGAACACTGTAAAAGAGGAGACAGAAACACATAAGAGATGGAGGATCAAGAAATTTCATATGGTATTATGTCACCTAGTAATGTTAAAAGCTACACTCATAAAGTCTTACCTACATAACCAACTAATCATGACCCGAACATGGATTACAATGGACATGCCAAAGTAGATGGGGAAAGACACAAGACCTCAACCTTCCACAAAGAATTACAGGAAGCTAAGGAATGCTGGGAGTTAGAAAAATAGTTTTCCCTAGGGAGGAGTACTCCATTGCTTATCCAGGACCTAAAGAAATTCATTGAAAACATACATACAAGTACCAGTATAAAGATTGTAGTGGTTATCAGTGCAGTGATAAACACTATGTTCTGGGAAGGAAAGGCTTTGTTTGACTTACATATCTTTAATCATAGTCCACTGAGGAAGGATAAGTAGGAACTTAAATGTATACCTACATATCAGCTACTGATGAAAGAGGAAGCCATGAATTTGAAAGATAACAGAAAAAGAATAAGGGATGGCTTTACAGGGAGAAATGAGAGATAGTATATAATAGAATTATAATTCCAAAAATAATAATAAAAAATAAAAGCATTTAACACTTCCAATATTGCTTTCCTCTGTGAGTGTAAATATGATTGAAATATCTATGTATATATGCCAGGTTTTTGTCTGAGAGACAGAAAAATAATTGAAGGACCATGAAGAACAAAACAAATGGAGAAAGCAAAAGCCAAAAAATTGTTCTCTTTCTGGAAGGAGGGGTTCAGAGCTGGGAGTCCACTAAATTTCATCTGCATTGGGTGTTTTATAGGACATCTGGGGTCCTTTTCTTTCTCTTATTGGTGTTATTTCTGCATCTGCCTCCACTCCTACGTATGGTTTTCTTCTCAATATTGTCTGGGAGCAAAAAGCGGATATTTTGGGGAGCCTGCTTTTGGACTCCCTGTCCCACTTCTTCTAATTCTCCATCAAGAAGATAAACATTATTTTGGGAAATTTTTGCACTGTTCATGAAAGTAACCTCAGAAGAGCACATGGGCGTTGGTCTTACTCTAGCCACATCTCCCCCGCCTCTGCTCTAACTCCTTACTTTTCCTCTCATTCCATTTCACAGGCCTACCCTCAAGGATAGGGAGAGTTTGAATATAAGTATAGAATTTTCTATAATTTTAAGTTGGCTCAAGTCTTCTTCTCTTTTACTTTTTTAATATTCACATTTAATTGTTATCTGTGTGCGATATATGCTTGTGTTTATGCCTGTGTTTACATATGTAGAGGCCAGAAGTCCACACTGGAGGTTGCTCACCTGCTATTCACAGTATTTTTTGTCAGGGAGGATCACTCACTAAACCTAGATCTGACTGTTTTAGCTAGACCAGCTAAAAGCACTCTACCAGAACTC
>JADRCH010000043.1:4984077-5044521 GCA_019843965.1 Rhynchomys soricoides | reverse complement strand
AGAGAGAGAGAGAGAGAGAGAGAGAGAGAGAGAGAGAGAGAGAGAGACTGCTTCTCTCTGGGAACTTTTGCTCTGTTCACTTTCATAAAGTTTTAAAGTTTCTAGCATAGGCTGCATTTTTTATCAGCACCAATTAGACAATCATCATTTCACTCAGAATGTGGCATCAACCAGAATCTTCATCCCTTAGATATTGTAGAGGAAAAGAACCCACTAAAGGCAAATTCACATTTGTTATTCCCTAGGAAGCAGCAGATGATAATAAATGATCTTAATAAAGGATATTCCCATTTAGAATTTAACTGAGTTTTGCATGAAGAATCATCTAATAGTGCTATCTAATCTTTAGTTTTACACTTTTAAATACTTTACATATTGAAAAAGAACTCCGCTTTAGATAGAGTTCATAACACAGACATTCCAGTTTAAAGAGGTCATGTGGGTTTAAATTTGCTATCTGATGAGACAGGTTTTCACTTCTAGACTTCTTTCCAAAACCAAACTATGATAGTGGCAGTATTTATCAACCTTATAAAATTACATATTTTTTTTTTTAAAATCCTAGTGCAGTATCTTATTTGAATGGTCTCTATTTAAATGCAAATTTTAGGTTCCTTCAGTCATAAAAAGAATTTTCAATAAAAGAGGTGTGTGTTTTCAATGCTAATGGATTGTTTATCTCACCACCTGGCTTGGCATTAATAGCCCAGCACAGGGGATTTATCTTTGGGAAGGGATAAAGGAAATACATAGCCAGGGATGACAGTTAAAGCCCTTGGTTGGGAAGGGTTACCAGTGGACTAAGAAGGCTTTAAGGAGGGATTTAAAATATGGCCTTTCTTAAGAAACCTAATTCTACTTTAGAACAAAATACAAAGTAAAATAGTCTTAGTGGCTATAAGAAGTAGTATCTAGTGAGACATTTTCTTCTCTTTTAAACTTTTTTTGTTTTTTTGTTTTTGTTTTTGTTTTTTTCGAGACAGGCTTTCTCTGTGTAGCCCTGGCTGTCCTGGAATTCACTCTGTAGACCAGGCTGGCCTTGAACTCAGAAATCCACCTGCCTCTGCCTCCCAAGTGCTGGGATTAAAGGAGTGCGCTACCACTGCCCGGCTCTATTAAACTTTTATTGGAAATAGATTCTTCTCCTATGCAATACACCTTAACCACAGGTTCCCCTCTCTCCATTCTTCCCAGCTCTCTCCCCTCTCCCCCAAATCCACTCTCCCTCCATTTTCCTTCAGAAAGTATCAGATCTCCAAGAGACAATAAACAAGCAAAACAAAATAAGATGCAATAAAAGAAGGCAAAACAAACAAGCAAACAAACAAACATATATAGACTGAACCTGGCAACCCAAGGACAAAAAGATTCTCAAGAAAAGTCATAGGAGTCAGAAACACCTGTGTCCACTGTTAGGAGTTCCCCCTATCCCCAACACACACACAGAAATCCCCACCAAGCTATCAGCCTTAATATATACGTAGAAGACAGGGGCAGACCAATGCAAGTCTTATGCTTCCTGCTTCAGGCTCTATGAGCCCATATGAGCCCTGATTAGTTGATTCAGTGGGCCATGTTTTCCTGGTGTCCTCCATGCCCTCTGATCTCTACAATCTTCTCTGTTTCTCCTCTGTGGGTTTCCAGATGGAGACCTTCAATTTAACAGTTTAGGTCCAGCTACAATGAACAGAATATACTAGACTCTACAAGGTCCCATTAGTTTAATTGTTTCTAACACACAAACTCTGTGAGGTAACTTCCCCATCCAGTCTAGAAGTTGAGTAGAAAGTTACTAACAATCAAGGTTACCTACAAGGAAATGCATCTGATTAGCTTTATTATAAGTAGGGTGTAGAAAAAAGAGATAAACCCATATGTGGTTTTTGTTGGGAAAATGACTAATACAAGTGACAAGGAAGGGCAAAATCCTGATGACCTCAAAGATTGTGCCACCTAATTTCTTAGGAGGAAAGGTTGTGGCTTAGGGTTTCTGAAGGGTTTCTAGCACTCAGTCTATATACCTGGCATTCTGACATCAGACTTTGCAAAAATTATTATGAAGTAAATTGTTTCACTTTTACCATACCAGAGACTTTAGAATTTTTGTTATGAACTGAAGAGAATTGTTCCTATTAGTAATTCCAATTTCCTCAAAGAAAAAGACTCTTTGTAAATCTTCTTATTATTACGTAAAGGGATATAGGCAATTCTGTTGAACTGAAAATTTAAACAATCTCTCTTTTTATGTGTTTGTGTGTGTACATCTCTCTCTCTCTCTCTCTCTCTCTCTCTCTCTCTCTCTTTCTGTGTGTGTGTGTGTGTCTATCTGTCTGTGTATGCATGTGTTGTATGAATACACACTCATATGTCTGTGGAAGCTATATTCTTACGCAAATGAGAGTATGTGGCAGCCAAGGATTAACATCTAGACATTTCCCTAGGTAGCTTTTCCATGTCATACTTTTTGAAAAGATTTTTCACAGACCTTGCCATTTCAGCTATCTCACTGGCCAGTAAGCCAGTCTTCTGTTTCCACAGTGCTGAGGTTACAGAAGTATACCCCATACTTAGTTTTTTACATGGTGTTAGGGACCAAACTTGGCTCTACCTTCATCATTCTAATTTCTTACTAGACACCTCACCTTGAAGTTTAGAATCAAAATTGTAAAGAAATGTAATACAATGATTAGGGAGAAAAGGTTGGTGTCTATAAATTACAGAGGTCCCTTAACTCTAAGAGGGTTAGGTAAGAAAAAATATTACTTGTTAATCAAGACAAGATTCATAAGAGCTGTAACACTTGAAAAATATAGTGATTCATTTTTGGTCTCACACACACACACACACACACACACACACACACACACACTGATGGCATAGAAACAAACAAAAGGAGACATTGTTTAAATTTTAAGCTCAACAGAATTCCCTGTATCCCATTACACTATAGTAAGAAGATTTACAAAGCATCTTTTTCTGTGAGGAAACTGGAATCACTGATAGAAACAATTTAGTATTTAGTATTTAATAATTGAATATTCCGGAATATAAAAAGAGAAAGTAAATTCTATTAGACTCCAAAATGCAAAGTGTAGCATCACCAGGATTACGTCAAGGCTAAGACAATGCTTTTATGAGTCAAAAAGTAAGTTCTCAAATATTGTAGCATCATGTGCTTGCAATCCTCTGTTGACCTTCAATCGATTCTAGAATTCTCATTATTTTTCCACTGTATGTCAGGTTTTCTGACAAATTTTTCCACCATCAATCCCTTGAGATCGGACCTTTAGATTAGCTCAAACATGGAGCGTATAAGACCCTCTCTTTTCTCCTCTTTATTTCTTAACATTATTAGACTTAGCACTTTGGTTTCATTTTTCCATCCATGTAATTAAGAAAATGGTGATGCTTCAACCAAATGACTAAAGTCTGTGAAATGACATAAGTTTCTGTGTAAAGCACATTAAACTATCATTGGTAGAAATGTAACTTTATTGACAGCTTCAATAGATGAGCAAAGGCTTCAGAGGGAAAGTCATGTTGGCATTTGGAGATAGTTTGAAAACAATATCCATATGGTAGGGTTGATTTTAGAGCTGAGAGAGTATCACACATTCTGCGCTGAAGAAATACCTTAGCTATAAAAAGCAATGCTGCTCTTTCAGAACATAAGTTCAGTTCCCATCATCCACAGAGGGTGAGTACAAGGGAGTTATAACTTTAGATCCAGAGGATACGACACCATCTTCTGGTCTCTATCGGGACTGTACTCATATGTACATTTAAACACTGAGACACACATTCATATACAGAGGCCCCAAGATTCTTCTCCACCTCTGTCTCCTAGCATCCTGTCTCACCAGCTTCCAAGATATAGGAAAGGCAGATAAAGTTAGAATTAATACAACATTATTGGCAAAGATTTTTCCATGCATTTTCTTGTAAAGGTATTATTTTGGTTGATGAAAGTCTCTTGATCAATGTCTGCTGCAGGGAGTGGCTGTTTCTCTTTCTTTGCTTCATTCTTTGACTGCTTGAGTTGTTCCCTCATTTGTATAATCTCCTCCTGTTTTCCAGAGAGGACTGAATATGGAGAGGGAATGGAAGAGAAGAGGGTTTAGAAGTAAGTGCTACAAAGCATTCAGGATTCCTGTCAGTATTGAAGTGGTTTTCAGTTGACATTCTTAAGACTGTAGTTTTACAGGTCAGAAGTGATGCTAATTTGGAAATTCATTCACTAGGTCATTGGTTATGTTTTTCTGAAGGTTAATGGTACTTTCAAAACTGGATTTAAAAACTGGACACAGGAATGAATAAAAGCTCAAGAGCAGAGAGACTTTACGGGTTGAGGAGAGATGTCTTCAGATTCACCTAATGATTTAGGGGTGAAGCATCTATGACTCTGAAAAGGTAAGCATTGTATTCAGAGTGGTTCCTCTCAAAGGTAAAAGCAGGCAAAGCAGATGTAGCTAAGTCCTTCCCTCCCCCTTCAAGACTTATCATAAGGAACATTTGATTCTTGTAGAAGGGCCAGAGAAGGCTCAGTGGGAAAAGAGATAGGCCATTTAACCCAGACATTTTTAGTTTGATCCCAGGCATTTGACGTGTGAAGCAGACAACTGAGTCTTAAAGGTTCTCTTACCTCAAGCACATGTGCATTTGTATGTGCATGTGCTCATGCATGGACTCACACATACAGTTAATTAGCTAATTAAGTTTTAAGTACAAGTGAACAGGGACACAGTTCTGTGTGTAGAAGTGTTTGCTGTGTACATATGAAGACCTGAATTAGGATCTCAGAACCAGAACCCAATATAAAATCAGGCATATCTATGAGCTATGGAGGATGGAGACAAGATGATCTCTGGCACAGGGTGTGGAAAAGAGACATAATTTTAAAAGTGGAAAACAAGATTCAGCTCATTTTATGTTTCTTCATTCCATCTCATAAAGAGAGAGAAGAACTAAAGGAACATGGAAAATCAATTGCACTCACTTATTCACTCATGAATATTCAAAAGACATTACTAATTAGAAATTACTGTGTTCTTCATTCCCACCCTTTTCCCAGATGTATATTCCTTTAGGAAAGAAAAAACTTGAAGGTATTTCTAATAATTAAGTTTATGACTACGATTTCTGTACATTCATACAGATATCTTGGGCCATTTACTCTTATAATGTGTCTCATATTTCTACCCTGTACAGGTGCTCTGAATGTTATTTCTTCTAAGCTCATAGTTCTCTATTGTTCTGAAAATTAAGTTCTATGATTATCTTCATTTAAATACTCAGTTTAAATGTATGAATTTAATTTGTATTGTGAAATCCTTTCCACAAGGAGTGGGGCCATCCTTCTTTACCTCCTGCAAAAATAGATTTTAATATAAACTCATCACTTGCCAACCAGTGCCACTTAAACCTAGAGCATGAGTCACACTGTTGACGACTTGTGTAATGGGTTGTATTGAGTTTCTACTATATGGATTACTGTGAGAGTGGAATTATTCTCAATCAAAAGAGTGTGGTGGCAGTATTATTTTCATTGTACTAGAGTTCAGTTTTAGCTTGATAAAATCCTGTATTACACAAGGGAAAAGGTTAATGTGTTCAAAGTCTAAAGATGAATATGAAAATCACAGAGAAAACGGGATAGCTGTATGCATAAATGCATCTTCGATTCAAAGATGCAGTGTAAAAACTATTAAAAGGGCTCTAAAAAGAAAAATATCCATCTACTCAGTGTCTTGTCCTGTCTTCCAAAGAAAATCATCATTCAAGTGACTTTTCTCCTGACATGTTTAAATAACATAACTGATATATTATTTAACTGTTTGTAAAATTTAAATTACAATGGAAGTTTAGAAAATTTTTTTTACTGTTTTTCTTTTCTAGAATAGGATAGAAAAGAAAATGCTATTCTTATGTTGTTGATATTTTTCCATAACTAAGAAACATTACAGTTTACATAAAAAGGAGAAAGTGTGGTAGACAGCGATTTTTACCCTAGATTAACATAACTGGGTCACATGTATGTCTTCTTGTTGACACTATAGGTGTTGTCATAAATGGCTTCACCCCTCGCCCCACCTGACTTCTGGGTTTATCCTTTATTCTGATTTATGACAAGATGTGCCCAGCAGTGGGTTAGGTTATGCTCAAGAGATAAAGCCTTGTATGAGGAAGTGAAATGATTTTAAAGGACAGGTCAAATTGTTCTTTGGAAAGTAAGCAGATCAGGGCAGAAAGATACAAAAGTTCTTCAACTCAGGTCCACTCACAGGATTCTACAAGACTGCTGAAGGCTGCAGGGAACATAAGAAGAAGAAATGACTCAAAGCAGAGTAAAGGGCACCCAGCAGACACAAGCTATCTTGTCTTTTATAGAAAATCAGAACTTCACTGGGGCTATTTGATACAAGCCACAACTGTTTGCTTTCCAAAGTGATTGTACCCCAATCTCTGCTTCTCTTGTAGCGAATTTTCTCCACTCTCTCCAACCTTCTACACTTTCTTTTTCCCTTCCACATCTCCTTGTTGGAGAGTGATAGCTGCTAACGAAGTGCTAGTTCACAAATTGGCTTTAGGATTTGTTTTCTGCCAGACTCTTAAAAGCAAATTGGGCAAACTATTTTCCTCTCTGGAATACCTTAATGAGTAAAGTTCAAAAGTTTCTATGGAGTGCTTTATTATTTCAGACTCCCAAATTAGAATTTGCTCAGTGATTCTGACACATCTGTTTCTAACAACTCAGAGGGAGATGGGTGAGGAAAGCAACATCAGTCTGAGAATGAGGGTTTTTCTAAAGAATTCCATTATAATTTGTCTTGAGATGATAAGTAAACAATGTTTTGAAAAGATTTGCTTTTAATGTGTAATAAAAGACAGATAGCCTTGTACTGTTCAGTGCTAAAATTTCAGCAAAAAATTTAATAACCAATTATTACTTCAACTTTGATCTTTTAGAAAAAGACATGGACCAAAAGATAATTAAGCTTTAAATTGTTGGAGCATAGAAACTAATAAAAGACAATTCCTAAGTTTGATAGAAAACTTGGTGAGCACATTAGGATGCTGACTTTTTGCAGGCTGCAGGGGATGGCGAAATGCATGACAGTGCTTGATGCACAAGCATGAGGACTTGAGTTCAGATCCCATATTATACCTGTGTGTCTATCACCAGCACTATGATAGTTATGCGGAGGTGAGGGAGAATTACTGGGGCTTATTGACTGCCTTTCAGTCTAGCTGGATGTTCAATGAGAGCCCCTATCTCACACAAATTAGATAGGGAGAAGAAGGACAGGACACCTCAGATCCTCCTTTGACCTTCCCAGGAACCTGTATCCACACACATGCACACATAAGTATACATAATGTTCATCTGTACACTCACTCACAGCACATATCATTTGTCAGGGTTTCTATTCCTGCACAAACATCATGACCAAGAAGCAAGTTGGAGAGGAAAGGGTTTATTCAGCTTACATTTCCACATTGCTGTTCATCACTAAAGGAAGTCAAGACTGGAACTCAAGCAGGTCAGGAAGCAAGAGCTGATACAGAGGCCAGGGAGGGATGTTTCTTAACTAGCTTGCCCAAGACTACCAGCCCAGAGATAGTACCACATACTAAGGGACTTCCTCTCTGATCACTAATTGAGAAAATGCCATACAGCTGTATCTCACAGAGGCATTTTCTCAACTGAAGCTCCTTTCTCTGTGATAATTCCAGCTTGTGTCAAGTTGACACAAAACCAGCCAGTACATCATTTTTACATTTTTGAAAACCAAAAGACGTTTGAACTACTGGTGGTGGAAAGGATGTCATTCAGTACTTCCCTACATCTCTAATAGCAGTGAGAATGCTCTGTAATACTGTGCTCTCAGCATTACCCAAGACAGAATGTCAAAGTAACACAATTTAGGGAAACGGAAAAACAAATTGTGATAGTTTGTATATGCTCGGGCCATCGAGTGGCACTATTAGAAGAATGTGGCCCTGTTGGAGTAGGTGTGACCTTGTTGGAGGAAATGTGTCACTGTGGATGTGGGCTTTAAGACTCTTATCCTAGCTGCCTGGAAGTCAGTAAGTATTCTGCAAGGAGCCTTCAGATGAAGATGTAGAACTCAATTCCTCCTGCACCATGCCTGCCTGGATTCTGCCATGTTCCTGCCTTGATGATAAGGGACTGAACCTCTGAACTTGTAAGCCAGCCCCAATTAAATGTTGTCTTTACAAGAGTTGCCTCAGTCATGGTGTCTGTTCACAGCAATAAAACCCTAACTAAGACACAAATGAAGACCCAATGAATACCAGTACCATGTTTTTATGCTAATACAAACCCACATAGTCACAGATTTCACAGCACAAATATGAAAAGAGACAGGGATTCCAGACGTTAGCAGCAGGCCCAAGGATGATCTTTGGACACACCAGAGAAGAAAACTGCACCTTAAACATGAGTGATCTAGAGAGAATATCCATACAAGCCAGATTTTGAACAGTTAAGACAGATTTTTAAATTAAATTCTCACAGAAAGATGTTGAAAGATAGGCCCTGCCAGTGATTTGGTTGGGTGCATTCTTGTTGTGGATAGCTCTGGGGCCTTTTGTATTCTAATTGTGCCCTCATGGGAGGGGCTTCAGAGAAGGAGTGAGTTACACCTGTGACTTCTTGTGAACCAATCCCCTAATGAATAAAAGAGCCAATCACTGGGCATGTAAAGAGGGACTTCCAGGTAGGAGGAGGAGAAGAGAGGAGCAGGAGAGAGGGTGAGGTCTTTTGGCAAGGGGAGAGCAGATAGGTAAGATGTAGCAAGTAGAGTCTCCTGGTATCATGGCTGATCCAAAAGGATTTGACACCAGAGGAATCAGAGTTTGATAAGTTACTAGATTAGGTTCTAGTTGATGAACCCAGAGATTGAGTTATCATTGTTTCTAAACTAAGTTTGTGTTGTGTTTTCCTTCACGTGGTGGCTAGTCTGGGTTCCAGAGAGAAAGGTACAGTGGCAAAATTCGGGTTTCCCTAATGTGCACCACAGAGGCCATGGGGGTATTGAAGCATGGGGTTGGTGTGGTAGTGACCCGCCTGCGGGAAACTGGTGAACTGGGTGGAGAGAGCTCCAAGAGTTGAAAGCAGGCCATCTATTGGCCACCAGTGCATGGCTCGCCAGGCCTCCAGGGTTGAGAGAACCAAAGTGTAGTGCAGGAACATGTGTGATATGTTCCTTCCTCTTTTTTAATACTTCCAGCAACACATTCTCTTTCTTGCAGTAAGTGATTTAGAATTACAAGTTCAGTTTGGTACACAATCTTAACCTACTTGCCATGGATAGATTAGAGCCAAAAGGGAAAAAGTACCAGTGACCACTGAATGACAGTGAAAGAAGGAGACAGAAAAGTGTGAGACATAAAAATGAAATAAAAAAAAAAATCCTACCATCTGTGTGATCACAATTCCTCTTGGATAATTCTGATAAGTTTAAAAACAATAAAATATTTCTTATGTTTATTGTGTGTGTATTATGTGTGCATGTATGTACATGCATGCAGATGTATGTATGTGTGTGCATGTTTGTGTTTAAAATATGCGATGGCATACATATGTCATTGTTTACCTATGAAGGTCAGAGGGCATTTTTCTGGAGTCAGTTCTCTCCAACTCTACTTATATTCTTGTCAAAGCTGCAAGTTGAGACATCTCTTAAGCTGCTATTATGTTAACAGTATGTGTGTGTGTGTGTGTGTGTATGTGTGTATGTGTTGTATAAGGGGTCATATGCTATATATAGTACATACATGAAGGTCAGAAACCATCCTGTGGAGTCAGTTATCTCCTCCTACCTTTACATAGGCTCCATAGGCTCCAGGCACCAAACTCAGGTCCATAGGCCTGTGGGATGAGCACTTTTACTGACTGGGTTAAGTTGACGGTCAATTATTACTATAACTCATGTATTCCAACATAAAAGTATGTCAAAAAGGGGGAGGGGTTATCTAAAACATCTCATTATAAAAATTAGCTAAAATACATATGGAAATACTGTGAAGAAACACAGAAAGAAAATTAAAATAAGGGGAAGTGAGCATAAAATAGAAACAAACTATATACTATCTTTGATAAAATATACTCAAAACTATTGGAGAAAATATAAAACTTACCATGAAATGGTAATCCAAAGAAAACCAAAAAGACAAAATGAAAGAGAATGTAAAACATTTTAACTCAAGAATTAACATGGACAAGATAATTTTAGAATAAGAGAAAATAAGCCAAAAATATTGACATTGGGAGAATATACCAAAAATAGTGACTAGAAAGACACTTGAACAACCAAGCAAATAGAAATGATATAAAAAGAAGGAAATAAACAAATAGAAAAATTAGTGTAAAGCAAAAAGAAAAGGGTTCATGGAGAATATTGTGAGAGAAATAAACAAAGAGGGATGTCTGTTATATAGAGATCTTCAGCAAGAGAGACAATAGCTGAAATCTAATATCTAAAACTGTATTCTGTGTAATAAAACATGTAATAGAAATTAAATGAGAAAACAAATTAGTATGGAGGGACCAATGAGCTCCCAAGGACTTGAAATATAATCAGAAGCAGTCAACTCCAAGATGCACTACTACAGACCTTAAAAAGCAAAGTACATTCTCTAGTGTTTGAGATAAGAAAATAACTGCTGATGGAAGAAAATAGCTTAATACATTTCAAACCTTCCAAAAAAGGCAGTGTGTGGAAGCACAGACCTGGAATGCCAGCATTCAGAGGTCGAATCAGAGAGATATTGTTTTGAGAGCAGTCCAGGCTATAAAGTGAATCTCAACTAACCTTGTCTCCAAAAAAAAGAGAAAGAAAGAAAGAAAGAAAGAAAGAAAGAAAGAAAGAAAGAAAGAAAATATAAAACGAAACCAGGAAGGAGAATAGACAAAGGAAAATGTGCCAAACCTTACTGAGGATTACATATGACAAAAATGTGAGGACAAGAACAACTTAAAGAAGAAAGGTTTCACCTTGTCTTGCAGTTCTAGAGGGACCCAGTCCACCATTGAGGGAAAGTCTGGTATCAACTCGGAAAGAAAACTGTAGGATGAGAAACAGACAGGCTGCTGCAGTGCATCCACACTCCATACTAAAAATCTGTGTTATAAATTTAACTTGGGAGGGAGAAGAAATCAATCACAGGAGGGTGGAGGAGGATATGGGAGGGAAAGGGGACAGGAAAGGGAAGAGGGGAACATGATCAGTTATTGTGTGTGTGTGTGGTGGGGCACAGGACTGAAGCCTTGAGGCCCAGCAGAAAGAATGGAAACAGGCAACCTCAGGATGTAGGAGGTGGGGGACCCTCTAGAATGTACCGGAGACCTGTCCGGTGAGAGACTTTAGGATTCAAAGGGAGGGACCTTAGATGAAATGCCTTACTGTGGGGAGAGGGAACTTGTAGTGTCCACCTCCTGTAGAAAGACAGGACATCAAGTGGAGGGATGGGGTTGCTATCCTACAGTCAAAAACTCTGACCCATAATTGTTTCTGTCTGAACGAACTGCAGGTACAAAAGTGGAGAATAGACTGAGGGAAAGGAAGTCCACTGCCCAAATTGGGATCCAGCTCAGGAGGAAACCCCAAGGCCTTACACTAACACCGATGCTGTGGTGTGCTTACAAACAGGGCCTATCATGGCTGCTCTCTGAAAGCCCCCAAGAAGCAGCTGAAAGAATCAGATGCAGATATTTACACCCAACCAATGGACAGAAGCTAGGGACCCTTATGGTTGAATTAAGGAAAAGCTGGAAGAAGCTGAGGAGGAGGGTGACCCTATAGGAATACCAGCAGTGTTAACTAATCTGGACCCCTGGGATCTCTCAGATGGTGAGTCACCAATCAGTCAGCATACACCAGCTGATATGAGTTCCCCTATACACATACAGCAGATGACTGCTGGATCTGCCCTCAGTGGGAAAGATGCACTAACCCTTGAGAGACTTGAAGCTCCAGGAAGTGGGGAGGTCTGGTGGGGTGGGGAGTGGTGGGGAAGTCCTCTTGGAGATAGGGGGAGGAGATGTGAAATGTGGAACAGTCGGAGGTTGGACCAGGAGGGGAATAAAGTCTGAACTGTAAAAAAATATTACAGAATTAAAAAAAAAAAGTAAAACTGATATAAAACTAACCCGAAATGACCTACTTAGTCCAAGGAGGTTCCACATCCTACAGTTTTGACACCCTAATCAATATCCCCAGCAGCCAGGAACCACATGTCCCTATGTCCAAACATGTGAGCCCAGTGGAAACAGTTCTCATGTCAATCACAACAGCCAAGAAGGAAAATACTAGAATCAAAATTGTCAAAAATAGCAATAAACAAAATGTGATTCAAAACTTCTCTCTGTCTGCCTGCCTGCCCGTCTCTCATCTTTCTCTCTCTCTCTCTCTCTCTCTCTCTCTCTCTCTCTCTCTCTCTCTCTCCCTCTCTCTCTCTCTCTCTCTTTCATTTATTTGTGTGTGTGTGCACACAGGTTTATACACATATGTGTGTTTTACTGCATGTATATGCAAATAGATGTGTGTGCTTGCAAATGGATGTCTAATGTCAGTCAAACTTAGGCATCTTTCCTCACTGCTATTCTATTTGCCTTGAATACTGTGGTGGGATCTTTCCCTCAGTCTTGGATGGCTGGTCTTTAGATCCCAAATGCAAACTTTGTCTACCTCAAATATGCACCATCACGACTAACTTTTAAATAATACGAACACCCAGGCCTCATACTTTGCCACAATCACTTTATTTACTGGACTAGATTTCTTGGCTCCTCAAATGCTATTTCAGAAGTGCTGTCCAAGAGTTACCATGACTAGTTTGCAATATACATGTTCATAAGAATTCTGTTTATCAGAAAGTCTTGAGGAATACTGTAGAGTTACATCCGACAAATTTTGACAATGGACAGAATACTGTTTCAGTTTCTAGGTCTCATTCAGAATGGAGTATAAAAATGCATAGATAATATATAAATAAATGGTGTGGCTATTTAAAAGGGATGTTATTTCAAGAGAATCACAGGACCAGATGTGCGCTGAGTCACAGAATGTCTAATTTTGCCCAAGAGTATAAATTTTATTCAAATTGTAATGGCTTAATATTTCATCAAAATGACTAAGGTTCCTAAAATAATAGCTGGCACATTTAGAGTGTTTGAATATGCATAATTAAGTAAAACAGAATTAAGAATAATAATGAAAGTTTTTAAAAAATATTATGTATTGTTACTTAGAAGTTAGAATATAAGTGTTGATATGAGAAAATAAACAGAAACAGAAGAAAAGATTCCTGCTGTTATGTAGGAAGTTGGGGGTCTGTTAGAGACACAATGGATATAAAAATGTAAAGCTTATTTAAAAAGGTAGCAACAGATTCAATCAGAAAACCCAGGCATAATCAGAAGCTTAACAATGCAAGCAAAATATAAAACAATCAAGGAAGTAAAAGATAAATGATTGGAAGAATAGACATAATCTAGTTTAAAAGTATTCACAGCAGCAGAGACTTGAGAGATGGCTCTATTGTTAGGAACGTGCACTGTTCCTGCAGAAGACTCAAGCTTGGTTACAGGCACTCACATCAGATGGCTCAAAGCTCCTGGAAATCCTCCTCTAGCAGGTTGTGCCTCTGAAAGAACTGACTTCGCAGGTACCTACCCCTAGACACATGGACAAGTAAAAATAGCTCAGAATATGTAAGCAGAACTAACTTTTCTAAATAGATAACAGTTAAAAATCCAAATTAAGAAATAATCAGGAGAAAAGTCAAAAGAGGTGCTGAAAACTGAGGCAGGGTCATTGTATACACATCAAACATTTGGAAAATGATGTGAAAATACATTTAAGAAGGGATTTTTTCTAAAAAAAAAAAAAAAAAACAAAAAAAAAACCAAAAAAAAAAAACAAAACAAAAAAACCCTGCATTACAAAAAATTGTTTAGACTTGTGTTCTTGCATGTTTTCATTCTGCCAATTTTAGAATCAACTCCATGCTCTGATCTTTTTCTTTTTAAGATTTATTTGACTTTGTATTTAGGTTTATGTGTGAGTTTATGTATATTACCAGAATGTCGAGATTTGTAGTTTCCAAAAGAGCATCAAATGAGCCATCTCATGTGAGACCTCCACAAGAGCAGTACAAACCCTTAAGCACTGTGTCATCTCTCCAGCCCCTTGGTGCTTTGTCTTTATTTCAGTCCAACAGTGAGAGATAAAATAAACAACAACAAAGCACAAAAAACCTTCACAGCAATGTTATTAATCACCACTGCAGGACTTTTATTATACCTATTAAAACATAGTGCAATATCACACTATGAAGATACTGATACATGGCGAAGAAGAGAATTTATATCAGGAAGGCATGTTTATTTTAATGTCGGGAAATTCATAATAACACATCATTAAGACAGCTATGGAGACCAGTTATCTCTACTAATGTTGAGAGATCTTGTAGCAGAATTCAACATCCTTTCTTAAAATGCAGTTAAGTAAATCTACCTCTCTTTGCAGAAGGTGTGATAACATTTCTCAGGACACCTCAGAACACTTGTAAAAAGATTAACTTAAAAAATAACACTCTCCAGTTTTATTTTTTCCTTTAAAAAAAAAAAACTAACATAAAATTCAGTGGTATTTCTATAATAAATAAAAGAAAAACCTAATGGTATTCAAAATATCTCAGGGCAAAAGGGCATTGCCTAGAAGAAAGTAATTTAACAAGAAACCTATAATTTCTTACCTGAGCTTCTTTGTAAAGTAGAGGGTAATTAGCACAAAGGTTCACAATTGAAAGGAAGGCACAGTCTTAAACTTTGGAGCACTCAGCCCTAAATGAGATATCTGTACCACATTCTTTTTCTCAAGTCTCAGAGATCTTTACCTAAGAAGAGGCAGAAAGATTCTAAGAGCTAGAGGTGGTGGATGACTCCAAGGAAAGAAACTTTTCTAGACACAACAGGAGTGACAGACATAGGAACTCACTAAGAAAACACGAGACACGCTTGAGTTCAAGCCAGACAAACATCCCAGCAAGGAGAAGAGAGAATAGACACATATCTGACTCCTAACCAAGAAGCTGTTTGCAAGTGACACCTGAGGGAGAGGGAAACAGAGTTTTCTCTGGTAAATTGACACTGGGTCACTTTAAAGTGACTACTGACAGTTGGTATGAGGCTCTCTCTCTCTCTCTCTCTCTCTCTCTCTCTCTCTCTCTCTGTGTGTCTGTGTCTGTGTCTGTCTGTCTCTCTGTGTGTTTGTCTGTCAGTCTGTATGACATTTTTTATTTCTTTTTGTGCTTTTGTTTTTAGAGAGGTAGAGGGGGTGGGAGAAAGCATGCAGTTGAGTAGATACAAGGCCTGGAAGGAATTGTGAGAGAGGAATGATTATGATAAAAATGTATCGTTGAAAAGTTTTAATATTTAGCTATAGAACAACAGAATAAAGGGTGGAGCGATGGCTCAGCAAGCATGAAAGCATGATGCTCTTGCAGAGGACCTGGGTTCAGTTCTCAGCACCAACATGATGGATCCCAACTATCTTCTTCCACTTTATGGATTCTGACACATACTCCTAGAAGTTTTGGGTTCTGTGTGGATATGATGCATATTCATATATGCGGACAAACATGCATAAAGTAAAATGAATGAAATTAAAATAAATATAGAAATACAAATGACAGGGAAGTTCATTGTGCTGTGAAAAGAAATCAGTTCAACAATGTGGAGATTTTAAAAATATATATGCATCTATTTTCAGCACATTCCAATTCATGAAGTAAATATTAACAGACTTAAAAGTAAATACAGCTTCCCATGTAATAACTGTGGGCAGGTTTAACAACTCACTGTAATAGTGTACAGATTGTTAGAAATTAAACATAACCATTTAAATTTCATGATGTGCAAGCTTTGTTGGCTTGATTTCCTAAAACTAGAAATTGATTGTGAAAGCAGTTTTGGAGTTGTGTGTGCCAATGGAAGTTAGAAGGAAGATTGATTCCCATAGAGCTGGGGTTACAAGACACTGTGAGCCATTCCACATGCAGCGTGGGTCTCCTGGGACAACAGCAAGTGCTCTTATCCAATAATTCGTTTTCTTAGCCGTTTGCAAACTATATACAACCAAAGATGTGTAAAACTTATTCTTGAACAAATAAGGTATATCAAAAACACAGAAAGATCTCAGATATACAGCCTTTTACTACATGTGAACTCACTAGAAAAATTGCATGAAACAAACTTAAAGAGTGAAAGAAAAATATCACAATATTTAAATGAGAAAGAAATATTAAACAAAATAAAACATTCTGGAAACACACAAGATCTGCTTCTCTGAAAAGAGAAATGAAATTGCAAGTCCAATATGGGCAAATAAACTAAGATGAATACAAGTAAAATAAAGTCAAAGATTGAAAGTGAGATATTTCAATTGATACTTTGAAAATACAATGTGTGGTGCTTGAACAACAAGATTCCCATGCACTCATATATTTGAATCTTGGTCACAATTTGTGGATGTATTTGGGAAGGATTAGGTGTGGCCTGGTCAGAGATATGCCACTCACAATGAGCTTTGAGATTTCATCACACTACTGTTTCCAAATAGCTATTTGTACCTCCTACTTCTGGATCAAGATTGAAGCTCTGAGTTCCTTCAGCTCACATGCCTGCTGCTTGTTCCCATGCTGAATGGCCATTATGGACTGTTAACTCTCTGAAAATATAACTACAGTTAAATGCTATTTTTCTAAGTTTCCTTTATCATGGTGTTTTATCTCAGCACTTGTAGTATATCTAATTCATATAGAAAATGCTAGATTCAGTGATTATTGTGGTTACTTAATAATTTCAAAATCGAATGACCATATGGTCTATTCACTTCATATATATATGTGTGTGTGTGTATATATATATATATATATATATATATATATATATATCCAAAAGAAATGATATTATTATGCAGACTTAGTATCTCTACATCCATGTTCATTTCTGTGCTATTCACAATAGCGAGAATATGAAAACAAGCTAAAGGTCCATTAACCTTTTCATGAATGCCTGAATACAGAATGGTACAAATATGAAATGGAGTCTTATTCAGATACACAAAGTGCTGAAACCCCAACCTTTGCAAGATGGAACTGAAGATGATATTAAACAAGGCATGCATACATGTTTTATCATATGTAGGTGTAATGTAGAAAGATTTTCCATTACTGTGGGTAGGAAAAGTATGCTAGCTATCATACTTTTGGGACAAGATGGGGATGGAGAAATGAGGACCACATCACCACTAGATGTAACTTACATTTCAAAGCTTTGGGGGCTGCACAGTGGTGAATAGTGATAACAATAAGGTAGTTTGTTTCCAAAGGCAGGAAGAAATTATTTGTAATGTGCTTGGCATGAAGAAACGATGTTATAAAGAAGCTGGATTCACTTAATCATACACAAATACACGCTTCAACAGATTTATGAAAGTTAAGTTTAATTTAAATTTAGAATCAAAATTTAAGTTATACTTTGAATCTCGAAATTCTTGAGAAAAATAATAGGAATAATCACATTATGTGCAAAAGATGGGTTTTTGTTAATAGGAATTTAGAATGAACAATAAAATCATTAAATATAATAAAAATTATTAGAATAAAAGAGCCTTAAAATAACTAAAACTTTTTTCTGGATTTAATTTGGGTTCTCTCCAAATATCAGCTCTAACACTGTCTTATTGTAATACTAGTGTGCTTCTCTTTCTCACTTCTTAGTCATGCAAATCTAACTTAGCTTGATGCCCAGCAAAAAGCAGTCTGCTTTAGTCAAGTACTAAAAATAAAACAGTAATCATCTGAAGAGATGGCTCATTATAATTTTCATTTTCATGTTTTTTCTTATTAAAAACATTACTATGTTCTTAGTAACCAAATTTGTTACAACTCTGCCACCCTACCACAATTATGACTATATTTTTCAAATGTTTACATGTGATGAGGGTAGTTAGAATGTCTCTCTTAATTTTAAGATCAGAATATGATAATGTCATATGTAATTACAATGTTGTGGACTTTGGTGTGAATCTCATCACTGAAAGCTGCACCTTCTTGGCAATGCTCCACAGTTTACTTCTCTATTCTATTAGATTTCATGATCTCCTACGTGTTTGAATGTTTTGTTTTTATTTCACTCTGATTACAAAGGGCTAGCTTATTTCTATCACCTCAATATATTGTCCTATGAACAAATTCCCAGGATTGAGAAAAAAGAAAGACAAGGGTCTGTGTTTTTGAACTTGGTGTTGTCCTGTGTTAGCATATCGATTTGAGGCAGTTCATCAAATCTTTGCAACACAGTTTAGTTTTCAGAAAAAATATGGAAAAGTTTATGTAATTCATGGTGTATAACTTAAGATAAAATGACATGATTTATGCTAAACTCTCTTGTTAAAATCTTCAAAATTATTGGCATGCAAAATGCAACTCTCCCCTCAATATAGATAAGAGATAGCTTATTCTAGAGCAAAATAGCATTGACCATAACTCTGGATAGAACACAGATTTAGGTTATCCCATATTTGTTGTTCCAATATGAGAATGCTTTCATAAAATGATATATATTCTAGATTTTAATTATGTATGGAGAAGTGCAGTATGCCCAGTTTACACGAGTGTGGGCTGTATGTGGTCTTCTAGGCCTAAATAAGGTATGTATATTATCAGAGATAATGGTGGAATAGAAGAAAAAAAAGTTGTTATGAGCTAAGCACTGGGAAGACTACTGTGAAATAGTTATCATCTAGACATGACTGGGATATGGCACACACAAACTCACAAGAGTTGTGGTTGCCTGAACAAGATCTCCATAGCATCAAACTAGAAAAAATATAATAATAATTCCAGAATGAAGGACAGAAGGGCTCACAAGCCCAGGAGCTATGATAGTTGATGTATGATACAGAAGACTTGGTTTTCATCAGGAATAGGGAGATTTTTAGATTTCTCATGCTCTATCAAATGATGCACCAATTGGCCTCAGTGAGGAAAAAACAGATGACATGAAGTTAGAAAAGACATATGTGTGTGTGTGTGTGTGTGTGTGTGTGTGTCTATGTGTGTGTGTGTGAGAGAGAGAGAGAAAGAGAGAGAGAGAAAGAGAGAGAGAAAGAGAGATCTGGAAGGAGAGGGAGGGGAAGGATGTGGGTGCAGATGATCAAAAATACATTTACACATTTATAGATTTTTCAAAATAAACAAATTAACATTTAAGTTTGAAAAAAGAAAGTTTAAGAATAAAAGAGAAAGAGAAAGAATTACAAATGGCAGACAAGAGATAATATACAGTATTGCTGTTATTAACATTAATCTTATCTCAATATAGCACTAAATTTTATGTATAAGTTTTTATAGGAATCTGCAGCTTTGTCTTACTACAATTATTACCTGCGGATAATATTTTTAAATTTAAAAAGGCCAGTTTGAGAAATATAAGCTATTCTCATTGTGTTGGGCTTAGAGTAGCATATCAGTGTAGGCATTGTGGAGCAAAATTGCTCAAAGAGGAAAGAATTAGGATCCCAGGACCCCCTTCAAGATCATACCTCTTAGGAAACCATGACCTCTCCCTGAGCCACACTGATTAAAGGTTCCAGTGTCACTCAAAAGCATCCTGATGGAGACTCATCCCTTGATACCAACATCTCTTAGAGACACTTTTCCAAACCACCACAAAACACAAAACCCAACTTGGTTTTTTTTCTCCTACTTTTGTCAGTTTTTGTAAAATAGCACCTTTTGTTTTTTAAATGTTCCCATGCTCCTTAAGAAATATCCAGCAGAAGTCAAAATTCTCTACCTCTGACAATAAGCATAGTTGCTATGGAAATAATTATGACTTTTGGTGTGAAGAGGACAAAAAAGCTGGGAATTTGAAATGTGAAGAAATAAATACACTATTATCATGCAAAACTGCTTGGGAGAGAGGCATTTAAAGTAGAGCATGAATTAATCAGGTTGTTTCTACACAGAACACCTTCCAAAATCTTACAAGTTTTGGCAGCTTTAAAACTTTGACAAAGTGCAGAATACTAGTGGAATTATGGGGCTTAATATTCCACAACTTCTCATGGGGTATAGACAAAGAGAAGTTAGACAATGTTTTCTTCTCTTTCTTGTTTGTCCTAGAGTCCTAGGATTTCATGTATGTTACAGATGCATTCTACTATAAAGATATATTCAACCTAAAATTAAGACATTTTAAATACTGAATTAATTTTCCTGTAATAAGCTGAAATAAGAGACTAGCTGAGACTAGAAACACATGGTAAAATATAAGATTTGCCTTATTTGGTTATATAATTTATTTTATTACCTTAATGTTAACATGTTTCCTGAGAAATATGGAATAAAATACTATTGATATAATCTTTCCTTTTAAATAATATTTGGTGTAATATGAGCATACTTTAAATGAAATGCTATTTTCTGATTCCAAAATGTGACCCATATTAAATCCAATTTTAAAAGTTACCTATGCATTGAGAAATTCCTCTGAGGTGAAGTAGATAATATTATTCATCAGGGCCTACTTAATATTATATTTGTTTTACCTAAATATCAGGCTTTCCTTAACATTATTACACAGGGACTAACATACTCTTGACTTTAGAGTATTAACACTAAAAGAACATTGCAAAGATACTTAACTGAATTGATTAATAAACACTGAGACTTTTAGAATATAAATTAAATATAAAATATCACATCACACAAAATTTGCCTAAATATGAAACATTAACTTTTTTTTACAAATTTATAAAATCTGTATTTATTGAGATGCATTATAAACATAGACAGATTCTTTGATGGGCTAAATTTCTATGTACACCACACTGGGAAGTACATGTGCTTTTGAAATATTAATAAGATTTGAAAAGTTGATGCTCAGAACTAGAAGAGCTCATGTCTGTGATTATGAAATTCAATACCTTTGAATGGAATTAATGTATTAAGTGGGAGTTTGTAGATAGATCTCTAAATGTAAGAGACTTTGTTTTTTTCACAAATATTTATTAGTTAGTAAATAGACTCTGAAAAGCTACTATAGGGAAAGAGGACTAAAAGTCTCCACGACTTCAGTAAGTTAGGGTCAATGCCAGAGTCATCACTGGGGATGCTGAGAGTTCTGTGACATGGATAAGGATGTGAAAGTATCCCACATAATAACTCCATTAATAGAAAATGGACATGTTCCCATTTCCCTTTATATCATATTGAGTGTTCATAGTCATAAAAGAAAAATGCATAAGAATAGAATAGAGAGCTCTTCTGAGAAAATGGAAAAATGATAACATTTCTAAAATTTCATAAACAACAGTATATTCAGGTATCTCCCATCAGACAGAGATAGGATGTTAAATACAGTGTCACAGAAATGGCTCAACATTAAAAACATTTGCTGCTCCTGCAAGAAACCAAGGAGAGAGTTTTGTTTCCAGCACCCATGTTTGGCAACTAACAACCACCAGAAACGGTAGCTCCAGGTGATCTGACACTCTCTTCTGACCTCCAGGAGTACTTGCATGAATGTGCAAATACATACACAGGTGGATACACATAAATAAAAGTAAAAACACATCTATTAAAATGTCTCTTTAAAAAGTAATACAACAAAGGCAGATATTAAGTAGACTAATCTGGTTTGTACCACTCTAAAGGGGTATGTCTCATTTAAAGGGGTGAATATTACATTTGTTCTTGTTTGTTTGTTTGTTTAGTTGGTTGTTCATTTGGTTGGTTGGTTTTGTTTAACTTTTTCTTCTTACTACAATATCATTTAAAATACTGCTGTGCATAAAATTGAAAAGAATTCCACAGAGAGGTAAGTGGACAATGTCAAGTACCTCACAAAACCCACTCCAATATTTCTTGAGTTGCAATGTAGCATACAATGGCTGCTCTAAAATTAATTGCTTTATTTCAAGCATTATTTAAATAAGAAACCATTAGGTTGATTTTTACCAGTGAAACATACATGTGTCCCTAATGTTATTTAGGCTTAGATCATGTCCTCCATCAGACCAACATATCTAGATAGCAGCTGAACTTTGTAGAACGAACTGCCCAGTCATCTGGCCTGCCTAATTCTGTGTGGTTGATATAGTCATGGATTCCACTGAAGGAGAAGAGATAAAGTAAGGAGCCAGAACTGGAGGCTACTTCTTATAATCTCAGTACTTGGAAGGCTGTGGAAGAAGTGCTACACATTTAAAACCAGCTTAAGCTACATGATACATTTCAGGCCAGGCTGGAACACATAGTAAAAATTTGTCTCAAAAAGAATAATAATGAAAGTATTAATATAATAATTAAAAACAAGAGAATGAGGGGGTAAGGAGTGGAAGAAAAAGAGGGGGAGGGGAGGGGCAGGGGAGGGAGAGGAAGAGGGAGAGAGAGAGGGAGAGGGGAAGGGAGAGGGAGAGAGGGGAAGAAAAGCAAAAGAAAAAATGGCAGTTCCAACTGTTTTACTTTGGCTTAGAGAAGATGGTACTTCTGTCATCAGCAAGCCTTCTGTATGGCTCTATCACTTCTGAAAAGGAATGAAGAAAAGAAATGAGTATTCCTTAAATTAAGTGGTCTCAAACATGGAGACAACATTTAATATTACAAGTTCAGCATTTATTATGTGAACATTTAACCCCTCAGGAATGTCATCGTGTATAGATTCCTAATAACATCCAATTTTTAAAAATGTTTTTATATTTATTCTTTTCCAGTGTTGGAAATTGAGTTGGGGCCTCATACATGCTACGTGGGTGTCTTTTTAACAGACATACACCCTCAGCTCTCAAATTAAAAGTTTGAATACTTGCAGAGCATAGAATACAAACCACTGAATTAAGCAACATTCCCCATTTGGACTATAACCTAAGAGACACATCTGTTTGCTTTATGCTGTTTAATTAGTTATGTGAAATATGGGAGCAATTTATAAAGATTTACTAAATATCAAGTTCATGTATATATCAAAATAAAACAATGTAAGAAATTATTAATAAAGGGGATAGTTAGAAATCTACAGTCTCTTCATTCTATGCCTTCATTTTATGAAAACCATCTTAGTACACAGATCACTTGTGCAAGCCGAAATGTCCTCTTGCCTTTGTTAAATAAACAACTCTTTGCTTCTCTATTTTATCTATAATGAATTCAATGGTGCTATGACTTATCCCTTAAGGTCATGTGCAAATTATATAAATGAGTTCATATAATGTGCTTAGGACCATGCCCAGAACATTATAAACATTCAGTGAAGTTGTTTGTAGAGCTGTTATTGCCAGCCAGCCCAGACCCATAACTTCTTGTGGGTTTCCTGTGAGAGACTGACTCTTGGAAGACATTAGAGTTTCAGAAATGGAACAATTTGTCCAGATGTTCCACACAGCCAGGAAGAGTTAAAAACAAATACCAATATTCAAGGTCACCTAGGCTTTCAATGGACGTTTGGGGCTCTTCAAGTCCCCAAGTCTATAAAACTCCTAGGCTTTCATTGACTGTTTCTTATGAAAGTTACACGAAAGAAGGGAAACCACTTGTTTCTTTAATATAGGTTCCTAAATAAGACAATAGGGAGTTAATTGTAAAATTAAATGTATAATAGCTTTGTTGAATGTGCCTAATGCTTCCATGTATAAACACTTCAGGCTGATTACCTTTCCTCCTCCTTGTCTGAGTTCAGAGCACATCAGAAGAAGCAGTAGTGTATTTTCAAGGTAGAATATTTATTATTCATTTGGATCTGGACACAAGGAAGATACTCTGTCATTAGCCAAACCATCAACTATAAACTACATTTTCTAGCTCCATTTCTCCTCTGTAGAATAAGAAAATAGCGTAGCTTTCCCATATGCTATTGTTGAAATTGAAAAGTAGTTTAAATTTCCCTTGGTCAATTTAAAACAATTCCAATTTTCAGTTGAAATATGGATTATCATTATTTTATTCAATAGACAAGTGAAAGTCAAACTGTAATTACCCATTAGAGAAAATAACTCACTACTATTATTAAAATAATGGTATCTCAGGAGTGTTTCTAGGCTCTAAGATATCTTTGCCCTTTGAGTGAACTAATCTCATGTCAGAAAAGGAAAAATAGTATTTGGCTTCCCTAATCTTTCTGTTAATGAGTACAGAAGGAGTATAAACACCAGAGTAAATTTAGCTAAAAGGACAGCAACTTGTAATTATCTCATGCAATCTACTCTAGTTTATAAAGTAAATTTCTACTGAGAAATAAAAATTGTGAAAATTGGAAGATGATGAGAACTGAGAATGTATCCTGTGGTGTTGTAGTCTTCAGTCACAATGAAAATAGAACATCATTCTTGATGAGGTGGCTCACTAGTAAAGTACTTCCTGTGATTCCTGATGATCTGAGTCCAGATCTCTAGAACCCATGAGCCTGTGTCTGTAATCCTTTTTGATCCACAAAAGATGGGAGGTGGAGAATGGATTTAAAAATTGTTAACTGGAAATATGAAGAAAACTTACAAACAGAGGCTACATACATCCAGAGTGAACAAAATTGCTTGTGCAGGTATGACATGTTTTGTCAAAATGATATCAATTATATTAACAGTTACTATATGCTAATAAATTCAAATTATTTTTTAAAATATCAAATGCAAAGACCAGGCTGACCTCAAACTCCTGAAGTTTCCTTCCTCTTCCTCCTTCAGCACTACTTTCTTGGCTAATGGTGGACCAAAAAGCCACATATCTTTCCATTTTCTGTGTGTGGTTTGGTTTATTACATGAAGACTGTGATGCTATTGATGGTGCTACTGCATCTGTGTAGGAAAGGCTGAGACATTGTCCATACTGCTACCAATCCATTTATATATATACATATGTACATCATATATACATAAAATGCCCTTTGTTCTGTGGCAACTAGATGCCCCAGTGTAGTGGAATGCTAGGGTGGTGAAGTGGGAGTGGGAGTCGGTGGGGGGTGGGGGGGTAGCACCCTCGTAGAAGCAGGGAGAGGGGATGTATATAATGTATATGCAATGGTTATCAGGCCAGGTTATATTTTTATGGAAGTGTTTCTCTTTTCTAAACTGTCTAAACTGTTTTCTAAACTTATAGTGTTACTCTTGAATTCATTTCTTTTTACAACCAGGTCTCTTTGGTACATAGAATTGTAGTGTCTTTATTGTTGATTTAAAAATAATGTTTAAATAAAAAAATAATAGTAGGCCGAGTAGTGGTGGCAGAGGCAGATGGATTTCTGAGTTCGAGGCCAGCCTGGTCTACAGAGTGAGTTCCAGGACAGCCAGGGCTACACAGAGAAACCCTGCCTCGAAAAACCAAAAAAAAAAAAAAAAAAAAAAAAAGAGAGAGAGAGAGAGAGAGAGAGAGGGAGAGAGAAAGAAAAATTAATAGTAAATGAGGTCTTTCATAAGAAAACTGATATAGTAAAGGAATTTAAATGTCATGTTATTAAAACTTCACCATTTGTATATGATCAAGAACTTGGTGGTTAAGTGGCAAGAAAGAGATGTCACAAAGAATTTCAAAATCTTTCCTTACTATTAGATTTAAATAGCACATAAGTGGCATTTATCACTCAGCTTATATTAAGTAAAATCTAAAGCTTATAAGAATAATGTGTTTCTAAAGTATAGAAATATATTTTAACAATCTAATATAAATATGTAAATCTACTAAAAGACAAGCCAACAACCCGGACCCAGTCCTGGTGGGACCTGCCACATTTCTTCCTGCCATTTCCCTCTAGGCCTGGGCAGGCCCCTACTCCATTCTCAGCTCTTCTGCAGAATCCATCGGTGCCTGGGATGCCCAAGAGCCTGAAAACCAGACTGAGCCTGCTTCTGTGCCTCCCTGGGAACTCCATGCAGCATTCCCCCAATCCACCCCCCAGCAGTGTCCTGCAGCACTGTGGGGTTAGTGCAGTCAAACTTCCTGATTCCTGCTCCTCCCAGAGGCAAGAGCCCACAGGCAGACACTGGACCTCACCACTCACCACCTTTTAACCCAACAAAGGGCCATACCTAAACATAGTAAAAGCAATATACAGCAAACCAGTAACCAACTTCAAACTACATGGAGAGAAACTTGAAGCAATCCCACTAAAATCAGGGACTAGACAAGGCTGCCCACTCTATCCCTATCTATTCAATATAGTACTTGAAGTTCTAGCTAGAGCAATTAGACAACAAAAGGAGGTCAAAGGGATACAAATTGGAAAGGAAGAAGTCAAAATTCCACTATTTGCAGATGATATGATGGTATACTTAAATGACCCGAAAAACTCCACCAGAGAACTGCTACAGCTGATAAACAACTTCAGCAAAGTGGCCGGATACAAAATTAACTCAAACAAATCAGTAGCCTTCCTCTACTCAAAGTATAAACAGGCTGAGAAGGAAATTAAGGAAATGACATCCTTCACAATAGTCACAAATAGTATTACATAACTTGGTGTGAGTCTAACCAAGCAAGTGAAAGTTCTGTATGAAAAGAACTTCAAGTCATTGAAGAAAGAAATTGAAGGAGAACTCAGAAGTTGGAAAGCTTTCCCATGCACATGGATTGACAGGATTAATATAGTTAAAATGGCCATCTTGCTGAGAGCAATGTATAGATTCAGTGCAATCACCATCAAAATTCCAACTCAATTCTTCATAGAGTTAGAAAGAGCAATTTGCAAATTCATTTGGAATAACAAAAAATCCCAGGATAGCAAAACATATTCTCAACAATTCTGGAGGAATCACCATCCCTGACCTCAAGCTGTATTACAGAGAAATAGTGATTAAAAACTGTATGGTATTGGCACAGAGACAAGCAGGAAGATTAATGGAATAGAATTGAAGACACAGAAATGAACCCACACACCTGTGGTCACGTGAGCTTTAACAAAGTAGCTAAAACCATCCAGTAGAAAAAGAACAGCATTTTTAACAAATGGTGCTCGTTCAACTGGAGGTCACCATGTAGAAGAATGCAAATCAACCCATTCTCATCTCCTTGTACAAAGCTCAAGTCCAAGTGGATCAAAGACTTCCACATAAAACTAGATACACTGAAACTTATAGAGTAGGAAGTGAGGAAGAACCTTGAACACATGGGCACAGGGGAAAATTTCCTGAACAGGACACCAAGGGCTTATGCTCTAAAGATCAACAATGAACAAATGGGACTTCATAAAATTGCAAAGCTTCTGTAAGGTAAAGGACACTGTCAATAGGACAAAACAGTGACCAACAGATTGGCAAAAGATCATTACCAATCCTACATCTGAAAGAAGGCTAATATCCAATATATACAAAGAACTCAAGAAGTTAGACTCCAGAAAATCAAATAACCTTATTAAAAATGGGGTACAGAGCTAAGCAATGAATTTTCAACTTTGAGGAATAACACTGAGATTCTACCCCACACTAGTCAGAATGACTAAAATCAAAAATTCAGGTGAAAGCAGATGCTGGTGAGGATGTGGAGAAAGAGGAACACTCCTCCATTGCTGGTGACATTGCAAGCTGGTACAACCACTCCAGAGATGAGTCTGATGGTTCCACAGAAAATTGGACATACTATTACCTGAGGTCATATACCCAAAAGATACTCCAACATATAACAAGTACATATGCTCCATTATGTTCATAGCAGCCTTATTTATATTAGGCAGAAGTTGGAAAGAACCCAGATGTCCTTCAATAGAGGAATGAATACAGAAAATGTATTCACATAATGGAGTACTACACAGCTATTAAAACCAATGAATTCATGAAATTCTTAGCCAAATGGATGGAAGTAGAAAATATCATCCTGAGTGAGGTAACTCCATCACAAAAGAACACACATGGTATGCACTCACTGATAAGGGGATATTAGCCCAAAAGCACGGAATACCCAAGATACAATTCATAGACCCCATGAAGCTCAAAAAGAAGGAAGACCAAAGTGTGGGTGCTTCATTTCTTCTTAGAAAGTGGAACAAAACACTCAAGGCAGCAAATATGGAGACATATTGTAGAGCCGAGACTGAAGGAAAGGCCATCCAGAGACTGCCCAACCTGGGAATCTATCTTGTATACAGACACCAAACTCAGACACTATTGTGGATGTCAAGAAGTGCTTGCTGACAGGAGCCTGATATAGCTGTCTCCTGAGAGGCGGATGCTCTACCAGAGCCCTACTGATACAGATGAGGATGTTTGCAGCTAACCATTAGACTGAGCACAGGGTCCCCAATGGAGGAGTTAGAGAAAAGACTGAAGGAGCTGAAGGGGTTTGCAACTCCATAGGAAGAACAACAATATCAACCAATCACACCCCCCAGAGCTTTCATAGACTAATCTACCAACTAAGGAGTACCCATGGAGGGACCCATTGTACTAGCTGCATATGTAGCAGAGAATGGCCTTGTCTGGCATCATTGGGAAGAGAGGCCCATGGTTCTGTGAAGTCTTGGTGGATGTCCCAGGGTAGAGAAATTCGAGGGAGGGGAGACAGGAGTGGGTGGGTCAGTGGGGAAACACTCTCATAGAAGCAGGGATAGGAGGGATGAGATAGGGGATTTCCGGGGGTGGGACCAGGGAAAGGGGATAACATTTGAAATGTAAAGAAAATATTCAATAAAAGAAAAAAGAAATAAAAGTAAAAAGAAAAGAAAAATTGACTTATCTAGTATCAATGGGAGAGGATGCTCTTGGTTCTGTGGAGACTTGACTTGATGCCCCTGTGTAGGGGAATGCTAGAGCATTGAGGCAGGAGTGGGTGAGTGCGTGGGGGAGCACCCTTATAGATGCCCGGGCTTTGGGATAAGAGGTTTGTGGAGGCGAAATCAACGGGGAAGGGGGATAACATTGGGAATGTAAATAAAATAACCAACAAAAAAGAACCCTACTCAGAAAAATAAAGAATGTTTACATAGAAAGCAAATAAATTTCTAGACACCTTTTGAATGTGTTAGAAGTCCATATCTTATAACAGTATTTGCACCATGTCCTGTTTTCTATGTGTTAGCTTTCTTTGAAAATTGTAAAATAACAAAGTAAAATACTTTATGAATATTTTCTGACTATTGATTTTCAGTTTCCATATTTGAGTATTTCTGTCTGTCTTTCTTTCTTCCTTTCTCAATATTGAGCACATTATCTAAAATATCTATCTAAATATTCAACAAAAATGCCATGGGGTATTTTGCATTTCTATTTGTAAGAACATCTGATATATTTTTCATGGTATAAAGTATGTTTTTGACTTCTCTGTCTTTTCCACATTCTCTCTCACAAATTGTTCTATTGCATAACTTAGGGATAATTATTTGTTTTCTCTTGGTTTATTAAATTAACAAAATTTCATTTGGGAAGAGTCGAATTATCTGGTAAATGAAGTGTTTTAAATAACTGAATGTTTTGGTTGTAAATAAAATAATTTTCATATTTTATTTAAACTATAAATAATAGGGGTTGAGGAGATGGCTCAGTAATTAAGAGCACAGGCTGTCCTTGTAGAGGACCCCAGGTCATTTTTTTTTTCATTTACTTATTTTATTTATTTATTTATTTTTGATTTGATATTTACTTTATTTACATTTCAAATGTTTTCCCCTTTCCAGGCTTAGGTGGTGGCTCAAAACTGTCTGTAACTCCATTACCAGGTGATATGTTTTCCTCCTCTAACCTTCATGGAAACTGCATAGATGTGGTACACAGGCATACACTCAGAAATGCCACACAAATGCACAAATACAAATAATTAAGTATCTGTATTCAATAAAATATAAAGCAGAGAAATGTTTATGAGGGTTGCATGCATACAGGGTGTACATCTGCAAGACTTGATGCTTGCTGTGTTGAAAATAATGGTTGATTTCTCTTATCTTAGACACAACAGGATGCTGGCACTTTCTAGTCTCTACAGAATACTCTTTGTTTACTCCTTCTTACATTAGAAAACATATTTTCCCAGTAGGATGATTTACACTGTGTCCTCTGAGGAGGTGCTTGTCCTCAGCAAAGGTTATTCACAGGAGGGGAAAGGGATAGTTATATATTTTTCCTATTATCTTCCAAAGCCTGAAATTAATTTCTGATTGACCTTGACCTTAGAGAGAATATTAATAAAGAAAGAGGCAGTGTGCACTTCTGTGCCTCATGCATTTATGTTTCTCCTTTGACAAGTATTATTGTTGAAGGGCCCAGATGAAATAAAGCTTTTGCTATTAAAATTTTTATTTCAGCAACACCTGCAAAGTTAAAAGAGGTTTGTTAATGGCTGGGTCTAGCATCTTTGTTGCAAAATGACTCTATCATCAGGGTCATCTTTAATCATCTTTGCTACTTAAGGATCAAAATGTTAGTTACAAAAAGACAACTCCATTGGTGTTTTCTGAATACCTGGTACCACTTCTGCCAGACTGCATCACAAAATTGTGATGTATTCATTGGTATTCTCTCAAGAAAACTCGCAAACCTCATGGTACAGGTATTTCTTTGCTTTTGGTTAAGACTTCTCATGGCAAGGAAGATGGCATAACAGGTAAAGGTACTTTCCAGCAAGTCCCAAGAACTGAGTTTGATCTCCAGGTCACATGAAGGAAAGAGAACTGTCTCCCAGAAGTTGTCTATACACACTCATAAGAGAGAAAGGGGGGAGGGGAAGGGAAGGAGAGAATCTTAGAAATTCTTAGGTATCATGAATTTTAGGGAACTAACTCCCTATATTATACAACTCCCTCACACAGTATAACTTTAATCTATAATATTTTACTATCTTTTATATATAACTGAGCCATTAATATTCCTACTTTACTTGGTTTTGAACAAATAATGGCAGTTTAAAATAGATATTTTAAGTATGTAGATTTCAAAATTAGCATGAAATTTTATATTTTTATAAATATATATCAATTTTAACACCGTTTTATGGACAATTACCATTTATCTTTTTTGCTTTACACTATTGTTCAATACCACAAGTAGCTTATATATTAGCTAAAAAGCATAAAATTATAAAAAATAAGTCTTCAATTTTGTATTTTATTTTCTTTCATGGGAAATATTTAGGGGAACATAGAAGTATAATTTTTCAGGAACCTTAAAGTTAAAAAGAAGGCTTTTTACAACTTTTGACCTTTCTAATCATCAAGACAAGATAAGTAATGGGTACTTATTCTTTAATGGCTCTAAAGAAATGAGTGGAAGTGACCTTTTGATGGTAGTTCTAGTTGGAGATTTTTGCCAAGGTTGAAATTGGCATAATAGAATCTGCTAAGTGGGGCCCAGGTGTGTGAGTGCGAATGCGTGTGTGTGTTCCTTAAATACTCATAATGAAATGAAACACTAACTCAACACAGGATATGCGCCAGCTGGCCCTAAGCAACTCCCATCCAGCTTTTTATAGCTCACCTTCAAGTGACAGACACAAATACTGATAATGACACTCCATTTCTTTTCTTCTTTTTATTTTAGTTGAGGAAAACCAAGCCAGGGCATCCTGTCTGATAGAACTGTGGGCAAATAATCGAATAATAAAGTCAAGTAGGTGCTGTCTCTCAGTTTATAGAGTCCTGTTTGTTTTCATCAGCACATGTATGTCATTTAGCATAGAATATGGATGCTGATGTAAGTGTCATGTTTTGGGTAGAGAGAAATGGAGGTTAAGCCATTGTAGAGCTGTGTCAGGCACAAGCCTCCAGACTATACATCACATATTCTTTGCAGTGTAATGCAGATCTCTACAAAAGATGTATGAATTCTATAGAACACAGAATAAAAGCGACCATACATACAAGAATCAGGTAAAATAAAACTTTCTAGGGGAAAAAAATTGCTGTATAGATTGACTAGACAGCATACTTTTAATTTTAATTCATCGGATTTCTATGCGTGAGTGAGAATTTACTCACTCATTTTATTTACTTGGAAAAATAATTGATGTACAGGAAGGAGGGGAAGTAAATAATTTATTTTAACTTTCATAATTACACAACAATAAAGCAGACAAGGTTTTAAAAGGGAATAGAACAAAGATCAAAGAAAGAGGCTCATTTCTCAGTGCCAGCAATATAAGAGAGAGAGAGAGAGAGAGAGAGAGAGAGAGAGAGAGAGAACAATAAAGAAAACAATCAAAGGCAGGCTCCCAGTCGTGACTCCACTTTTGAAGAAAGCAAATCAAAGTCATATCCATTATGAGAAAGAGGGACAAATGCATTAAATGAGTCACTTAAAAATCTAACATCACTTGCATCTGGAAGGATAAAAAAAGCTTATTTTTTATATGAAAGGAATATATTGTGACTAAAGAAATGGCTCAGCTGTAGCAGCTCTTCCTGAACACATGAGTTCAGATGCATTCTCATATCTACTATTAACTGCCTGTAACTCCAGCTAGAGGTGACCTAAAGCCCGCTTCATCCCACACATGCACTCATGTATACATAAAAACCCATAAATCTAAAAAAGAATATATATCTTAAAATGAATATCAAAATATTTTAGCACCAATTAAAATCATCTATAGAGAATTTCTTCTGATTATAAAGATTTCCTTATACCTTACTTCCATGGAAACACTGAAAACCTAGTAAGACTTATTACAACAGTTGTTTACAGTAAACCACAGTTTAAGTAGTTGCAGAGTGTTGGTATGATCAGAGAAGTTGTCAGGTTCTAGGGTTCAAGTGCACAGTGTGAGCTCAGGAAAGCAGATAGTATGGCTTATTGTGATCTTTATGTTTCCCTCCATCTAAGACACAGAACATTCCCAGAGTTTGGAATGCAGTCCCTTGAGCATAGGAAATTATTTCAGATTACAAACTGAATAGAAAGGGGATTGCTTTGTTGCTCCACCCACAATTCTCAACATATAACACAGAAATCTAAATAGTAAGAAAGTTTAAGCCGCTAGCTAGAAAATGTTTAAAACAACCACCATACTGAGATCATGGAAACTTACAGTGCAAACTGGACATTAGCAATCAAATGATTTCTGTTATTTCACAGGGAACTTTGTGTCTCTTCCAGACTCTCCCAGGTTCTCCTCCTCCCTGCTATGTAGGAACTGATTTGTTATATATGTATTTTTAAGATTTAATTTTTATTTTTAATTATATGTGAGTCTGCATGAAGTTTGTACACATGAAGAAGTGTACAAGGAGCCTACAAGAAGATTTGAGACCCTAAAGCTGGAGTTACTGGACATTTTGAGCCTCCCTACCTATGTGATGGGAACATTCTTAGATCCTACCCATGGAAGAGCTATCTATGAAACTCCTTGAAAAAAAAAATTTTTTTTTTGGTTTGATTATTTGATAATGTCAGTAGTCTACTCCTTGGTGAGTTCATGTACATTTTAGCCATAATAAAGACAGGTGTATACCTTTGCTATTTATATGTTTTAAATTTGTTAGTTTTGTTCCATCATTATTTTTAAATCTGTATATGTTTGTTTAATAATAATGAGATGACACACTCTAAATGAAGCAAAGTCAAATCACATTACCAAATTATGTTATTCTGGATATTTTCAAATTTAATATCCTTTGGGTTTAAGTGGCATAAACATCTTGCATCTGGCCAGTCCTTAATGTGGAATTTTGCTACACAATGAAACAAATTCATGCCATAGATTACTGTGGATTTATTTCCTCACTATATTTTCATTCATCCTCCCTCATCACATTTACTCACCTTAAGATTTGTATATGGATTTCTGTTGTAGAAATGATAAAATTAATGTTATTGTAATACTGATGATAATGGTATCAGGTCTTCCATGGAAGAAAATGAGCATTTGGTTCAGAATACAGTTTTTTTTCTGTTTTTTTTTTTTCCCCCCATTTTGTTGAAAATAGATTTGTTTTTCCCAATATATTCTTATTATGATTTTCTTTCACTCTATTATTCCCAGTTATTACCCATCTCCCTTCCCACCTTGATCCACCCCTTCCTGAATCTCATTAGGAAAGACACAGGCTTCTAAGGGATAGAAATAAAATAAAACAATATATAATAAGGTACAACAAGAATCAGAATAGGAGAAAACAAGTAAATGGAGAGAAAGGAGGCCAAGAGAACACAAAAAAACAAAACATCCTTGTTTGTTCCAATACTTGGGAACTCCAGAAAAACACTAAATTGGAAACCATAATAAATATGCAAAGGACATGCAGGGTCAAATTAGAAGAAAAATATAGAAACAAAACAAACATCATTTAACTTAAGCTGTATCACCCTATATACCCCCTGTCTCCTTCTTCCTTTCCCCTCACCCTTTGATCATTCATTTCTAGCCTTGTCCCTTCTGGTCATCCATAACTAACTACTGTGCTTCCCTTTCTGAATGTAACAACCCTAGACCTATCTATACTCTATACAAAAACTCTATAGTTCCACAGATTGTATCTTGGTTATGTTTTTTGTTTAGTTGTTTGTTGTTTCTAGTTCTATTCATTTACCTGTGGATCTCATGATTTCTTACTTTTTTTTAAAACCGATTGTTAATACAGTGTGTAACACATTTTTCTTAGCCATTCATCTGCTAAGGGAAATCAAGGTTGTTTTCAACTTCTGGCTTTTATGAAAAGAGCAGCAATGAACATGGTTGAACAAGGATTTTTGTAGTAGGATGAAATCTCCTTAAAAGACAGCTAAATAAAAGGACCATTTGAGGTACAGTATGTTATTGTAGAAGCTTTCTGAAATAAATGTGTATATGAAGGTGATCTAACAAATCACAAAATAAAGGTTGAAAAAGAGCCCTAACTGACTATCTTTTATCAGCAAATAAAACTTACTACCTAGGATTGCATTACATAGAACTGAGTTTTCAGACAAAAAGGTCCAATGGGAATTCCCAAACAACCCAGACTTTTGAGCAAGATTATAAGTTGTTCTCCACATACTGGCATCAAATTCATATTGCTGAAGCCAACACATTAATGAATCACTGAACCAAGAGACATCAAGTTGGTACCTACATAGAGCCTTCACATCTATGTTCTAGTGTCTTTTAGACAGGAAGGTTTTCTACATGCTACTAAAAGGGAAACTTAAACACCATCTTTGGAGGTTTGAATATACTTGGCCTAGTGAGTGGCACTATTTGGAGGTGTGGCCTTGTTGGACTAGGTGTGGCTTTATGGAAGAAGTGTGTCATTGTAGGCATGGTCTTTAAGACCCTCCTTCTAACAAAGCGAGAGCCAGTCTTCTAAGTGGTCTTCAGATGAAGATGTAGAACTCTTAGCTTCTGCTACACTATGCCTGCTTGGGCACTGCCATGCTCTCACCTTGGTGATAATGGAGTGAATCTCTGAACCTATAAGCCAACCCCAATTAACTGTTGTCTTTATAAGAGTTACCTTGGTCATGGTGTCATAGCTTGGTTCACAGGAGTAGAACCCTAAGACCCCAACATAGTCATAAAACCTTGGATTGACAATGGTGTTTGGCCTGCAAATATGCTAGAGTACAAGTGGGACAAAACTTGTAGGAGTAACCAATCAATATCTGATTAGACTTAAGACTCACCTCAGAAGATGGAACCCATACCCGATACTGGTTTGGGTGACCATAAACCTGAGACTAGATAGCCCAGGGACCTAGAGTAAAACCAAATACTACTTTCTAAAAATAAACAAACAAAACCTTTCAAAAAATTATGCCTAGGGACAATATGCTATATTCATAGGCCTTGAAGTCAACCATTATCAGAGAATTTTCCTGAAAATTCTCCTGGGCAGAAAAACTCCTGGGCAGACATTAGGTGAAGAATAAAAGATCTTGGGACACTTAATCCTAAATGAGACATCTCCATAAATTCCCTCCCCTCATGACTCAGGGAAATCTAAAGGAGGCAACTTCTTCCCTTCCAATTTATATCTCTTTGATCTTCTTTAGTTGCCCTATTGTTCCAATTAAGATTTCAAATGTTATATTTGAATATGTATGGAGAGAATGGTTACCCTTTACTTGTTCTTGATTTTTGTGGAATTTCTTTGAGTTTATTTTCATTTAAATTAATGTTGGCTATGGATTCGCTTTAAACTGCCTTTATTAGGCTGACATGTTAAGGTATACTCCTTACATCCATAATCTCTCCTGGATTTTTATCATGGAGGGGTCTTGGTTTTGTCAAAGGCCTTTAATGCATCTAATGAAATAATCATGTGGTTTTTGCCTTTCAGTTTTTTATATAGTAGAATATATGTATATAAAATTTCTCCATCCCAACAACCCTGGGATGAAGCCTACTGGATCATGGTGGATGATCTTGTTGATGAATTCTTATAATTCTTAGATTCCGTTTAGAAGGTTTTTTGTTTTGTTTTGTTTTTGTTGTTGTTGTTTTTTTTGGTTTTTTTTTGAAGAGGGTAGAATGGCTGCACCTGTTTTCTTAAGGGAAATTAGTCTTTAATTCTCTTTCTTGAGTCTTATGTGGGTATTAGGGTAATTGGGGTCACATTAAACAAATGAGAAATGTTCTTCCTCATGTTAAATGTTAATTTGAGGAGTCATGACATTGACTTTCCTTTGAAAGTCAGGTAGAATTCTTCTCTAAAACCTTCTGGCTCTTGGCTATATTTGCTTGGGAGACTTTTAATGACTGCTTCTAATTTCCTAGGAGTTTCTGATGGTTTGTATATGCTTGGCACAGGGAGTGGCACTATTTGGAGATGTGGCCTTGTCAGAGTAGGTGTGTCACTGTGGTCTTTGGGCTTAAGACCCTCACTCTAGATGCCTGGAAGCTAGTCTTTCACTAGCAGACTTCAGATGAAGATGGCGAACTCTTGGTTCCTCCTGCACCAATCCTGTCTGAATGCTCATGCTCCTGCCTTGACAATAATGGACTGAACCTCTGTACTTTTAAGCCAGCCCCAATTAAATGTTTTTATTTATAAGACTTACCTTGGTCATGGTGTGTGTTCACAGCAATAAAACCCTAATGAAGATAGAAGTTGGTACCAGGGACTGGGGTAACGCTATAATAGGCCTGACCATGTTTTTGTTTGGAAAAATGTGGATTTGGGGATTTTGAATTTAGAAAACAGCAAAATGCTTTATATGGGACTTAATGGGCCATCCTAGTAACTTTGTAACTGAGAGTGATTTGAATTGTGCAGACTTGGCCCAAGAGGTTTCAGTGGAGAATTTCAACATGTGACCTAGAGAGTGTTTTTGTGGTATTTTAGTGAAGAATGTGGCTAAGTTTTGCCCTTGTTGGAAGAGTCTGCCTGAGGCTAAGGTGAAGAGACTCAGATTAATTACACGAACAAGAGAAGTCTCAGAAACTCCCATCATAGACTTTGTTCTCTGGTTAAGTCTCATAAAGAGCATTTTAAATATGAATAGCAAGCTGAAAAAGGAAAAATATAAAATATATGGTTTGAATTTTAATGAGGCAGGAGGAAGTGAAAAGGAGCTGAATCCTGTGTTCAAGGATATTAAACTGAATTAAGGGAGTAGTGACCTTGGGGCAGGATCTTACCCAGGTAAATTTAGGTCCAGGCATGATAGTATAAGCTTTTAATTCCAGGAGCCAAAGACAAGCAGATCACTGAGTTCAAGGCTAGCCTAGAAGAGAGCATGTTCTAGGTGAAGAAAAACTTAAAATCCAGGCTTGGTGGACCACACATTTAATCCCAGTGCTCAGGAGAAAGGCATGCAGAGTACAAAGTCAGTCCACAGAGAAAGTTCCAGGACAGCCAAGCCTTGGCAGTGATGTATTTGGAAAACAGAAAGCTGCTGATAATGAAATAGAACAAGGGGGTCATATTCCGCCCACTGCAAACAGACCAACTCAGCAGCTTCAGCCATGTGGCTCTGTCTTTTGAGTCAAAAAATAGAAGGGACTACTGGTACAATTGATGCTGGAGCTAAGAAATTAGTGGTGATTAGGAAGAGATCTGCATCATTAAGGTGAAACTTTCTGGAAAGTGTTTTCTGAAAGCACAAAGAAGCTGTGTTCCCAAGATAGCCAAGGTCATATCTCATGAAGCAACTGTACTTGGTAATGTGTAAGAGTCATCCAGGTGGTACTGGTTTTGAAGGTATGAAAGGGTCATGAAGGCTTGGCACTGTGAGAGGCCATGGAAGGCCATTGGTGAAGGTGCAGCCTCGGTTGCAGTAAATGGCCCAGGACTGAAGGGATCATGCAAAGGATTTGAGGCTTGGCACCATTAAGAGAGCCTATGAGAGGCTATTGGTGAAGTTTAGTTGCAGCAGAAGACCCTCAGCATATTGGAAAAGCCAGTATCATAGGATGATCACAAAGAATAGCAGCAGCAGTGGAGTGGATCAACCTGAGCTAGAGTGCTACAGAGGGCAGAGCTGGAGAAGAGACACCAGCTCTTTGGAGGAGCCCAGAAAATAATGTGTGGATCCCAAACATTGAAACGAAGCTGTAACATTGAAGTTACTCCAAAATTTTCAATATGCCAGAGTCATGGGATAACTGCTAACGAATGCTGCTAAAAGGGAGTGGAAACAGCCCAGGAAAAGATGTTTGTTGCAGTCAACATAGATGGAAAAGGAGTTGGATTTGAAGACCACTTGGACATCAGACATGGAGATGCAGTTTGGAGTTTCTTTAGCAGATTTCCTATCTTTCTTTGGGGACTACAGTTAAGTGATTGGATGGATCTCAGAAGAGACTTTGAACTTTTTTTTTCCCCATAAATTCTTTATTTTATTTTATTTTATTTTTTTACCTTATTTAATTTCCTTCACTAAATAGCATACCAATTCCATTTCTGGCTAGCTTATACTTCAGGGGGAAAATACCAAGCAGGAAAAGTTCAATAATTTTCAACACAACATGAGCTTTGAACTTTTAACGTTTTTGAGACTGCTATAGTCTATGGGAACTTTGGAAGATGAACTAAGTGTATTTTTTAAATTATGTTACGGCTATATATGGCCCCCATAGACTCCTGTGTTTGAACCAGCCTATGGTGGTAAGGGAGCAGAATGTGATGGTTTGTATATGCTTGGTGGAGGGAGTAGCACTATTTAGAGAGGTGGTGTTGTTGGAGTAGATGTCACTGTGAGCTTGAGCTTAAGAAGCTCACTGTAGCTGCTTGGAAGTTAGTCTTCTACCAGCAGCCTGCAGAAGATGTAGAACACTCAGCTCCTCCTGCACTATGCCTGCCTGAATGGTGCCATGCTCCTACCTTGATGATAATGGACTGAACCTTTGAATCAGTAAGCCAGGCTCAATTAAATGTTGTCCTTTATAAGACTTGCCTTGGTCATGGTGTCTGTTCACAGCAGTAAAACCCTAAGACAGGGTTATAGGTCTGTTTAAGTTGTTTATCTGGTCTTTCGTTAACTTTAGTATATGGCATGTTTCTAGAAATCTCTTTTGGATTTTCCAATTTGTAAGAACAGGTTTATAAAGTATATCCATATAATTCTCTGGATTTCTTGTGTCTTTTTTATGTCCCCATTTAATTTCTAAGTTTGTTAATTTGGATATTCCCCATCTGCCTTTAATTAATTTGGCTAATTAACGTTTGTCAATCTTACTGAATATATTAAAGCACTAACTGTGTTTCATTAATTCTTTGTATTTTTTGTTTCTATTACTAATTTTTATATAATACTGAAATAACTGCTACATTTATTTTTATTCAATTTTTCTAAAGCTATTTGTTACATAATATGATGTTTCACGGACTGCTTTCCCTTTCTCTTTCTCTCTCTCTTCCTCTTTCTCCACCTCCTCTTCTGTTGTATGTATGTGTGTGTGTGTGTGTGTGTGTGTGTGTATACATTTGTTTTATGTATGTATGTGTGAGTACTCCTGGGGGCCAGAAGAGGATGCTAGATCTCCAGGAGCTGGAATTACTGGCAGTTGGGAGCTGCCTGAGGTAGATAATGGGGATTAAATTCAAGTCTTCTGGGAGAACTACATTCACTTTTAACTGCTGAGCTATCTCCACAGCCTCTATAGTGATTTTAAAATGTCAATGAAACTTTGTGTTTCTCTGAGATTAGTAACTATGCTCCTGAATGATTGTAACTTTAAGATTGATGATTTCTTTCTTTTTCATGACAAAAGTCTATCTTTTTGTAACATGTAAGTACTTGATACTATTTAATATATACCTGAGTTCAATGTGCTTTTATAGATCTCTTTATGTTGCTATACATTGTTTATCTGTTTATATCAACATGAAATCGATTTCAAGGAATGATACATACATACTACTGAAAATTTCAAAGTATGTATTTACCAGGCTCAATTTTTTCTTATATACAAGTTACATTAAGTGTGACTTTACTACTGTATTAAGCCTCAGATATGATGTCTTCCAGACTAAATCAAGTATGATTGGGTTATGGAATAAATTGCCTATTTTTGCAGTGACAGAAGAGACTAACAGCATTTGTAAGCAAGATGCATAATTTTGCCAGTTTTCGGGGTTTCCTGAAAACATGTTATACACACAAACACATTAGCATGTTTTGTTTTCACTGAAAATCAATCTGTTACCATCAATTTGAGAATCATCTGTTGAGTGAAAAACATCTTTTAATATGATCAAATTCTTCTTACATTTGATTCTGAGGGTTTCTTGGAAGATTTCTGTAGAGCATAGACCGATTCATGTATATAGCAAACATTCCAGATTTCATTAACCATTACCCTCTAATTCAACACCCCCTCACACCCACTGTAACAGTGAACACAATTGTCCCAGTTAAAGTACTAGACACACACACCACATACTACCTTCTCTCTGCTCCCCACACCCTGCGTGTGTGTGTTTATTTTTTTCTTTGTTTTTAATACTTTAATCCTTTTTTATAGTTCAGTCTTCATCCCCCTCCTGATCTGCCCCCACAAAGCGGCCCAACCCATACCTCCTTCGCCCACTGTTTCCATGAAGATGTCCCCACCCTACCTCCCCACCTCATCACACCTTCCCACTCCCTGGGGCCTCAAGTATCTTGGAGGTTTGGTGCATCTTCACTCATTGAGGCCAGACCAGACAGTTTTCTGCTCTATATGTATTTCTGCCCAGGTCTCTAGTGCATTCTAGAGTATTCCCCCACCTTCTACCTTACGAGGTTGCCTGTTTCCCTTCTTTCTGCTGGCCCTCAGGGATTCTGTCCAATTTCCTCCTAATAACTAATCGTTTTTTCACCCTTCCACGCCCTGTGCTCTCTCCCATCAAGGTACTTGCTTCCATTTGCCCCCCTCACCCCATCCCTGTAATTGCTTTTTTATTCCTCTCAAGTGGGATTGAGGCATCTTCATTTGTGCCTTTGGGCTTCTTTACCTTCTTGAGTTCTGTGGACTGTGTGCCATGTATTCTGTATTTGTTTGTTTTTTCCTAATATCCACATATTGGTGAGTCCATACCATGCATGTTCTTTTGGGTTTGAGTTACATCACTTATGATGATATTTTCTAGTTCCATCCATTTGCCTGCAAAATTCATGATGTACTCATTCTTAATAGCTGAGTAGTATTCCATTTTGTAAATTAACCACATTTTCTGTATCCATTCTTCTGTTGTGGGACACCTGGGTTATTTCCTGCTTCTGGCTATCACAAATCAAGCTACTATGAACATAGTGGTGCATGTGCCCCTGTGGCATGGTGGGGCATCTTTTGGCTATATGTTCAGGAGTGGTATAGTTGGGTCTTCATGTACATCCATATCCAATTTTTTGAAGAACCTCCAGATTGATTTGCAGCGTAATTGTACCAGTTTGCAAAATATCACCAGCAATGGAGGAGTGTTGAGATTATTTTTCGTTTTCATTTATGACTTCGCTTCTTTTTCTAAAATGAAGTATCCACAGCTGTCTGGATTTATTTCTATGACTTCCATTGATCACCTTGTTTGTTTACCTACCAATACTAGGCAGATTTTATTACTATTTCTCTGTAGTACAGTTTGAAGTTAGGGATGGGGATTTCTCCAGAAGTTCTTTTATTTTTCAGGATTGGTTTTAAAATCCTGGGGGTTTTGTGTTTTCTTAGGAAGTTTAGAATTTCTGTCAGGAATAGTGTCAGAATTTTGATGGGAATTTCATTGAATCTGTAGATTAGTTTTGGGAAGAAAACCATTCTTACTATGTTAATTATATCAATCTATAAATATGAGAGATCTTTCCATCTTATAATATCTTAGTTTTCATTAATAATTTCTCTTTTCAGAGACTTGAAGTTCTTGTCAAAAGAGGTATTTGTCTTGTTTGATTAGAGTTATAACAAGATATTCACTTTACTTCTGGCTATTGTGAAGGGAGTTGTTTCCCTTATTTCTTTTTCAGCCCATCTATCATTTGAAGAAAAGTTTGCTACTGATGTTTTTGGATAACTTTTAAGGAATTACTTTACTAAAAACGTTTTTAGTTTTAGGAGTTCTCTGATAGAGGTTTGTGGTCATTTGAATATAATGTTATATCATCTGCAAATAGCAATATTTTAAGTTCTTCTTTTCCAAATTCTCTCTTCTTGATCTCCTTTACATTTCTTATTGCTTTCACTAGAATTTCAAGTACTATATTGAGGAGATAAGGAGAGAGTGGACAGCCTTAACTTGTCACTGCTTTTAGTGAAATTTATTTTTCTCTCTATTTAATTTGATGTTGGATATTTGTTTTCTGTGTATTCACTTTCCTTTTTTTTTTTTTTTTGTTATTTTTGTTGTTGGTTTTTTGTTTACCTATGGGCTTTGTATCCCTGATCTCTCCAAGATTTTAACATAAAGTGGTGTTGAATTTGTTCTCAGAGGATTTTTCAGTGTCTAATGTGATCATGATGGTTTTGTTGTTATTGTTGTTGTTGTTGTTGTTGTTTAAGTTTATTTAAGTAGTGGTTTAAGTCAATGGATTTTCATATATTCAATCACCCCTTCATGTCTGTGCTGAAGCCTACTTTATTTGGTTGGATGATTTTTTTTTTAAAGATTTTTGTTTCTCTTTCATTAATCTCTTTTTATTTGATTTGATTTGACTGGATTTACATTTAAAATGTTATCTCCTTTCCCAGTTTCCCCTCTGCAAACTCCCTAACCCATCCCCCCTTATCCTGCTTCTATGAGGGTGCTCCCCCACCCACCTACCCACTTCTGCCTCACTGCCCTAGCATTCCTCTACACTGGTGCATCAAGCCTTCACAGGATCAAGGGCCTCCTCTCCCATTGATGCCAGATAAGTCCCCTTCAGCTCCTTCAGTCCTTCCAATAACACCTCCATTGGGGTCCTGTGCTCAGTCTGATGGTTGGCTGTGAGCCTTCACATCTGTATTGATCAGGATCTGGCAGAGCCTTTCAGGAGACTGCTGTAATCAGGCTCCTGTCAGCAAGCACTTCTTGGCATCAACAATGGTGTCTGGGTTTGGTGTCTGCATTTGGGATGGATCCCCAGGTGTGGCAGTCTCTGGATGGTCTTTCCTTCAGTCTCTGCTCCATTCTTTGTCCATGTATTTCCTTTAGACAGGAACAATTCTGGGTTAAAATTTTGGAGACAGTTAGGTGGTAACATCCCTCCAGTGGGTAGCCATGCCTAACCTCTGTATATAGTGTGTGTGTGTGTGTGTGTGTTCTTATGTAGCTTCACTTTCCTGTGCTGTTCTTATGTAAGTTGGGTGTGTCCTATCTTTGACTCTGTCATATCTTTCTCTGATTCCGAACTTTATCTGTTCCTCAATTAGATGTTACTTTCAAATATGGCTGCTTTTTTCTACAAACTAACCTTACCTAGACTGTTAAGCATTAAAAGTGTGTACTAAAGGTGTGTCTGTATTTCACTCATATCATGCTGTAATCCAGGGAGTGTCTGCATTCCAGCTATATCTTTGAATATGATCCCTTGCTAAAGCAGCTATGTTGCTGACTTAAAATTCCTCTACAGTACAATATATAAAATGTAGAAAGAATATGTACCAATTTAAACTTTTTTATACAAAGTCTTTATATAGCAGTTACATGAAACAGGATTCGAAGTCATTACAAAAAGAATTTTCTATTATAAACCTGATGGATTTGTTCCATATAAAATATGTTATACTAATTTTGGGTGAAAATTACAAAAACATTCATGATGCTTCTTCGCTGTGAGATAAAGTAAGTCCCAATTAGTACATTATGCAGTTAGTTCAAGGATGATCACACAAGCTTTAGACAGCACTCAATATTATTGCTACCACCTTTGCTCAGTTTAGGCTGGTTTCAGATTAGTGTTTAATAATAAAAGAAAGTGTGATTGACACATTAATATCTCTCCCAGGTGACTCACAGTGTCTCAGCCAACTGGGTACTCACATTAGTGAAAAAAAGGGACAGATATTTCGTGCCTGACTAACATCATCATGTAATTATAATAAGAACTCTTGAAATGAGAGCTAAATAATACTAACATTTTTTCTGGTAGTGTCTGGTACTGGACGTTAAGAGAAATCAATCCCCTTTGCTAGAGATCTCATACCTGAAGATCCTATGAAGTGTATGATGACATAGCTTCCATAGATGTTGTTTAGTCAGGTTCTTCAGCCTTCTTGTAGCAGGTACTCTTTAACAAATATTACTAATATTTGTGTGTCTCTGTGTATATACATGCCTCCACAAGTACACTGTTTGGCATGTGTGGAAGTCAGAGGACATACTATAGCCCATATTACAGCCTTTGGTCATATGAGTGTCTGGAATCAAACTTGGACCATAATGCTTGGTTATTTCACCAAACCCTGATATTCATTGCATTCTTCTGAGGGATATCTTCAATTCTAGATGTATATTACAGCTGAACATCCCACCAGTGCTTCATATGATTAATCACCAGTATTTCTAAAACATTTTGATAAGTACAACCAATGCCAGCATAACTGCATTTCCTTGGAGTATACCATTGATTGCTTATAGACACCAGCACAGAGAATAAATCTACAGAGAAACTTGCAGTTGGGATAATTTATAAATCTCCATGAATAAAACTTCCTTGCTCTGATATATATGTCAGGAATTAAGAATGAAAAGTGATTGAATGAGCTTTAACACTCATTTGTCAAATAACATTGAGTAAGTCCATTTTAGACATTATTTACTGTATTTGCTCATTCATGGAAGTCTAAATTACCCTAATAACTCTCATTATTGAGAAGCTATTTACATTGTCAACCATGCTCTTCTACTGAGCAGTCTCTTCCATACATTGTGTGATTGTTGGTGTCCATTTCATCCTCCAGTTCTAATTCTTCCTCCTCCATTTTCTGTCTTAAGGTGGGATGTTTATCATGAAAGCATTGGACACCCTGAATTCTGGTATTGTTTATTTCCTCTACTAATGCTAAAACAGTCAATTCTATTACCATCATTAATATGTTTATAGACATTCATATGTTTATAGGTTATATTCTCACTGCCTAGCACTGCAGAAACACAGGAGAAGCAGAGCTGATCACATATATCATCTTGTAACCAAATCTTTAAAAAACTTCCATTATTTTTTATGATATCTTACAAAATTGCTACATTGATCAAGTCATGTCCTCCTTTTAGAATATACTTGATGAACATTATTTCTTAGTGTCCAATGTGCTTTCTCAAGATCGATGTTTACTTACTTTTATTTACTAATGAGTATGCATATATACAGGTCCCCTTCCTTTTGCTTAGATCCTCTAACTTCAATGTCATAAACCTAATTTCAGGATTGCTTATTGAAACTACACTGATATAGCCTATGGTTGCCTTAATAAAACCTTCATAAGATAAAGCCAAGCAACCTTTTACCACTGATAGGGAGGGGCTCTCAAGGCATGCCACACTCTAGTTCAACTTCTACGTTCTTCCAATCACATTTTCATGATTAATTCTTGACATATACACCAGACCAAGGTACTGTCATCCATGGAGAATTATAAATTCTCCCACATGCATATTGCTGTGTAGATTTTTTCTGCTTCAGAAGGGAGAGATGATTTTCTTCAGATATATGGCCTTGGTAGTCTATCCACACTCCAACAAATGGCTTTGCACTGATGGATATACAGGTAGCACTAATCAAACCATGGTTAAGATTGAGAAGAATGTGTTCCAAGAGAGGTATGGAAGGAGTTGGAGGGAATGAGGGGTGTCTTAGCCAGGGTTTCTATTCCTGCACAAGCATCATGACAAAGATGGAAGTTGGGGAGGAAATGGTTTATTGAGCTTACACTTCCATGCTGATGTTCATCACCAAAGGAAGTCAGGACTGGAACTCAAGCAGGTCTGGAAGCAGGAGCTGAAGCAGAGGCAATGGAGGGATGTAAATTACTGGCTTCTTTGCTTCTCCTGGCTTGCTCAACTGGCTTTCTTATAGAACCCAAGACCACCAGCCCACAGATGGTACCACCCACAAGAGGCCCTCTGAGCTTGATCACTAATTGAGAAAATGCCTTACAGCTGGATCTCATGAAGGCATTTTCTCAACTGAAACTCCTTTCTCTGTGTTAACTCCAGCTTGTGTCAAGCTGACACACAAAACTATCTGGTACATTGACCCCCATGTCAACTTGACACACAAACACATCACCATTAAGCCTCGACCCTTACTTTCTTATTCATCCCCAAGACATAAATAACTTTAAAAGTCCCACAGTCTTTGCAAATTCTTACATATTAACATTTCAGTCCCTTTTAAACATCCAATCTCTTAAAATTCAAAGTCTTTTAAAAATACAAAGTCTCTTAACTGTGGGCTCCACTAAAATACCTTCTTTCTTTAGGAGGAAGAATATATCAGGGCACAGATACAATCAAAAGCAAAATCACACTCCAACCATTCAATGTCTGAGATCCACTCATGATCTTCTGGATTCTTCCAAGGGCTTGAGTCACTTCTCCAGCTCTGAGCTTTGTCCTTTGTAGCACACACTTTGTCTTCTAGGCTCCAGATGCCTGTACTCCACTGCTACTGCTGTACTTGGTGGTCAGATCATGGAACTGGCATCTCCAAAACATTGCTGTCTTCTGCTGAAAATAGGCTTTATCAACAGCCTCCAATAGGCTCTCTTCACGGTGCCAAGCCTCACCTCCTTTGCCAAGCCTCACCTCCTTTGCATGACCCCTTCATTCCTGGGCCATCAATTGCAATTGAGGCTGTACCTTCAGCAGTGGCCTTCTTCGGCCTCTCACAGTGCCCAGGCCTCAGCTGCTCTTCATGACTACTTCATGCCTTCAAAGTACCACCTGGGTCACTCTTATATATTACCAAGTCCAGTCAGAGCACAAGGTACAACCCTGGCTATCTCTGGAATGCAGCCTCTGTGCTCTCAGAAAACACTTCTCAGAAGATTTCACCTCAATGATGCTGATCTCTTCCCAATCACCCCAATCACTGCCAATTTCCCAGCTCTAGCTAACCAGCATCAATAGTCCCAGTAATGCAATGAGTTTGCTTTAGTAGTTTTGGTATCTTGTTAATAACAGTTGATTTCTTCAGCTCCAGCTAACCCAAACCACTGAATCTTAAATCAAACTAGAAATGGCCCTGATAAGAGTCTTTAATCTCCCCTCTGAAATTTCACAAGCCAGGCCTTCATCATCTGCACTGTTCTGAATATTATCTTCCAAGCTCCTACACAACATCCCACAAAGCTCTTAACACTGAATGGATCTTCTAGCCCAAACTTCCAAAATCCTTCCACAGTCCTCTCCAAAACATGGTTAGGTTTTTAGAGGAATACCCCACTATGCTGGTACCAATATGTCTTAATCAGGGTTTCTATTCCTGCACAAACATCATGACCAAGATGCAAGTTGTGGAGGAAAGGGTTTATTGAGCTTACACTTCCAATTGCTGTTCATCACCAAACAAAGTCAGGACTGGATCTCAAGCAGGTCAGGAAGCAGGAGCTGATGCAGAGGCCATGGAGGGATGTAAATTACTAGCTTGCTTGCTTCTCCTGGCTTGCTCAGCTGGCTTTCTTATAGAGCCCAAGACTACCAGCCCACAGATGATATCACCCACAAGGGGCCCTCCACCCTTGATCACTAATTGAGAAAATGTCTTACAGCTGGATCTCATGGAGGCATTTTCTCAACTGAAACTCCTTTCTCTGTGTTAACTTCAGCTTGTGTCAAGTTGACACACAAAACTTGCCAGTACAAGGGGTTTAAATTTCATCAAAATATATTGTCTGAATGTATGGTTTCCACAAAGAGTAAATAAAAGTAAATTTAAAAACAAGAAGAAAGGAGAAAGAGAAAGTGGAGGAAGAGAAAAGTAGAGGGAATAGCAGGAAGGGAGAGGAAGGAAAAGAAAAGAGGTAGACCTAATGAAAAGAAAAATTAGGGAAGCATATACAATAACACACTTTTTCACTATAATCACTTTAAAAATAAGTTAAAAATGCAACGCATGTAAGAAAATGCTATATCAATTCAAAGAATATATCATGGGAAATATTTTTATGATTTTAAAAACGATTAAGTTTTATTTTATACTTGAGGTGTAATAATTATTTCTGCTTATCTGCATCCAAAAGGTCTTGAAGTGTTTTTCAACATAATCCTTCTTAAGTTTGTCCTCTTCCCTCTCATTGCTGAAGCTCCACACCCATCTTCTGATTGTTTCACAATTTTTAGACAAATAAACAAGCTTATGTTTCTACAACATTTGGTAAAATTTACAAAAAAAATGAACAAGGTGTGATTTCTACACTTTTATTTTTAAAACATATTATATAAAGGTAACACTTAAATTTGGATACATGAAAGCAATTAATTATTTCTAGGAAATTTCCAGTAGTACTAAACATTTTCAAGATATCAAAACACCCCCAAAATTGAAATGATGTTTTAAAATAATTAATATCTAAGATGTCTATAGCATCTTAATTACATTTTAAATTTTTGTTTGTAATTTATTGATTTACATAGAAAGACTGAAAAGTTAGTTCTCTCTCTTTCAAGTATGCTTTACATGTGTTGAAAATCATCAAATAAACTAGAAATTACATAAAACATGGAATAAAACTTTAAATATGCAAATAATAGTTTCTTTTATTGTAGAATTTACAAATTTATTAACCTCTAATACTTACTTATTCTGACAATATGACCAAGAAAACCAAAAAAGATATATAATAGAAGTGCTTTCTATACAGATTTTTACAAACATGTGACTAAGGTGGATACAATAAGCACTAGGCTGCCTGTGGATTTTTGTTGCTGCATTGTCTTAAATTGACAATAAATTTGTCATTACTAGACTTTTCTTTTTAATCAGATTTATTCACGTGCCTGTCTATCTGTCTATCTGTGTGAATAGATGGAAAATGTGTGAAGGAGCCTAAAGAGGCCAGAGAGAGCATAGGGTACCCTGGAGCTGAAGTTAAATGCAAAAATGAGCCATGAAGCTTGGGGGCCTGGAAACCAAACTCAGATCTTCTGGTAGAGCAGGAAGCCCTCTTAATTACAAAGCCTCCTCTCTAGCCTCTCCCTTCAAAAAATAAGTTTATTTGCACATTTGTATGTCTGTGTTTCTCAGGGTTTCTATTCTTCTCTGTGTATGTACACTCCTGTCTGTATATGTTTAAGGAGGCTAGGAAAGAGCATCATGTATCTTGAAGATGGAGTTAAACAAATTTTTGATTTCTTTAACTGGGGGCTGGGAACTCAGCTCAGGATCTACCACATAAGTACTATGTGGTCTTAACCACAGCACCATCTCTTCAACTCTAACCTTAGTAAAATTTTCATCTTTTAACAAATACTTTTTCTTCATTGACTGGGAAGATAACATAAAGTCAAACCAATCAAAATTAAAGCCAATAATGCTGAGGATTATTTAGCCAACATATGTGGGTAATGAATATCATAGCTACTGATGTTAGTCTTATTTGAATATATTTACTTTTTTTGGAAGGTCTATAGAAAATAGATTATAGGTGATTTTTTTAAAGAAAAGATTCTAATTATGTCAACTCTACAGCTAACAGCAGAATGCAGTATTATGGCTTTGGTTAGCAAAATGTTTTAGAGTGTTTTAAGTCATGCCATGTGTTCAATTTTCTCCTGTTACTTTCAACATCAAAGTCCTCCATAACAACATTAAATTGTGTGATGCAATTATTTATTGCTTCATCTGTACAATTTAAAAATAACAAAATGCTGAAATACAATCAGTCATATTTGTGCGTTACTCAAGCAATCAGAATATTTTAGTTTTATTTTACTTTCATATGTCATCCCAGATGATTATAATCATCATTATTATATAAAGCTGATTCATAGCTAGATTTACCCATATATTCTCAAATTTTTAATTCAGTATACTCTTATTCACCTTGAGCTTTCTTCTGAGATAATTTTGCTTTTTCTAGAATTCTCCTTAGAAATTGTACTAATAGGAACTCACTATGGGATTTTTTCAGTTGTTATTGTTATTTTTATTCTGCTGAATATTATTCTATTTTGTATTATTTTTATTTTCTATTATTTTTTCCTGATGTACTAATAAAAGATAATTTCTTATGTCAGTTTATTTTATTTTCTCTGTAACATTTTGCATGTTTTTCTTTAGAATAATCTAGATAGTCTTTGCTCTGTGCTTGTATGATATGTATATTTCTCCTGTTCTGTTGTAGTTAAAGTCATACCATCATTGAAAAAACAGTTTTTAATTATATTAAGACTTCAAGCCACCACCATATTGAGTATAATCATTTGTCCATTTATTTCACTCCCCAACCTGTGATGTCCACATGAAGCAGGGCTTTTGAATTGTTCTGTGAACATTAAATAAAATAATAATTAGCTTACTGACAGAGGAACTAATATCATCCAAGATAAGCTAAAAGTAGTCAAGAAAGAAAGAAAAAGAAAATTTTTGAATTCTATAAATAGTAACATTGAATGACATTCATAGCCACAGGAGCAGTTTTATGGTTACTGACAACTGGGATTTATAAACTATACAACTACAGATTACTGAAAATACTAGATGTAGTTGCCTAGAAACTTAAGTGCCATAAATAGCTAAGTGTATAGACTAAAAATATGGAAAGTATGAAAAAAGATAAGGGACCTGGGAGCAATATCCATGGAACTTGGCATATATATAATAATGAATGCTAAGGTTGAAAATAGAATAATGTAGAAAAGTAAAGGCATGTTTCCTGAACCACAAAAAGCCTTAAATCTCCAGTTTAAAATGTCTCACTAAAGCCTGGAAATATGAGAAAGAACGTATCTGTTAGCACAATGTATAAAATCCTTTAAGGCTAGTGAAAATTAAAAGCAACCTAGTCCCCTTGAGAGAGAGCTATGGAAGGTAAAATGGAAAAATCTCATATTGGAATGCTTAGAATTTCTCAACTAAAGAGTTAGAGGCTAGAAAATTGTGGACTAGAATCTGCAAACATCTGAGAAAAGCGTCTCGCTATCGTGGACTGAACATGATGGAGATATTTGGGGATACATAAAAATCCAAGGGATGCATCATCCATAAAACAGACTTAATAAAGTATTTTCTGTTTTAAAAAGGAATTAAGAGTAAGATAGGAATAAAGAATTATAAAATACAGGGTTGTAGAATCAGTAAATTCAATAAAAGAAGCTTTTAATATCATAATACCTTTTATTTATTTCTGATTGTTCACAAAATTACCAGTTCAACTATAATTTAAAATTTAACAAAATTTTTAATTACAAGTTTAAAGCCCTCTCTGTTTTTCTTACTGTCCATTTATTTTTCCCCATCTCCAAACTAAAGTCAATGTGAAAATTCAATATATCTTGACAAAATATATGAATAGAATAGACTCATAAAATACTTAATATAGAACTATTATTTTGTACATTGTTAATTGTTTTGATTTATGTTAACAAGTATATATTTCTTTGATTATATTTGCTAAATTGTATATTTTTTTTTAATGGAAAATGGATTCTTCTCTTATATAACAAATACTAAGCATAGCTTCCTTTGCCTCCATTCCTTCTAGCTCCCACACCTTACCTTTCCCCAAGATCTACCCCTCTCAAAAAGATCTCAAGATCTTCAAAAAGGATCAAACCTCCAAGAGAGGACAGCCTAACAGGACAAAAACAAAATAACATAAGGCAAAAGGTTTCAGTTTGAGTCTGGGTAAGGCAACAGACAGGAGGAGAAGTTTCTTAAGAGCAGGAAAAACTCGGAGATACACAGGCTGGCTCCCACTCTTTGGACTACCACAAAATCATCAAACTAACAGCCATAACACACATATGCAGAGGGTCTGGCACAGACTCACGGAGGGCCTGTGCTTGACTTTCCGTCTTTGTATACCCATATAAGCCCTTCTTGATTGATTCAAAGTCATCCTGTGTATTATATGTTTTTAAAGTATGGGGGGGAAAAGCAAAACAACCCAGTGAGAAGAGGAAGGGGCAGAGAGAATAAAAGTGTTAATGGTATCCCAAGTAAATATGTTTTCAAAGTCAATATTTTTAAAAAAAAAATGTGTTTCTATTTCTGGATTTTAAACACTAGGGGAAAAGTAACCATTTTCTTGAGAAGTTGTTTGTTACTATTATCAATATCATTTGTTGCAATATATTTAAGGTAGCAATTCCAATTTCCAATGTTATCTTTCAAGAGAAAAATTCAAATAAACAGGTAAAGGAGAAATAATACTTGAAACAGGGACTTGGTAAATTATGATACGGATAATACATTTAGCAATTGTTAGTAACCTCTGGCTTTAACAAGCTTTCTTATTCTGTACATACCTCAGAAACCACTGCAGAATGACTAGGAAACTACATGAACACAGAGAACCTTAACTTCATAATGGTTTTGAGTTAGTTTTGGTCTCATAATTCTTTCTAATATGCCCCTCATGTAGAATATCATCCATAATTTGAAAATAAACTTTCATCAGATCTTAAAGGAAAAAGAAGAGTCCTTAAAAAGAAAAAGAAAATTAAAAAAAAAACAAAAACAAACAAACAAAAAACAAAGCAAAAACAAAAAAACAAAACAAAACACAGAGAAGATGGGGAACTTAAGACACTGTAAGTCAAATTACACTTGGTCATGAATGAGCATTGATATTAGATGTTGTATAATATAATCTCAGAAGACTCTAAAATTGTGTATTTGTGGTGAGGCATGTTAAATAAATGTATATATCTTTGGTTCCTTGGTATATTTTTATCATGATTATATTTCTTTATTTACTTTTAATTACACCTTTTAAGATTTGGTTGTCACAAAGCAGTTTTCAGTTTAATTTTTATAATGTCCCTGTCATCTGTTGTTTAACTATTTCCCTGTGCATCCTGGAATTGCAGTGCATAGAGGCTCCAGTAGCTTTTTTTTTTTACCTAGGTCACTACTAAGATTTCTTATTTGTGTCTTATCTCTCAGTTACTTTCCATATGCAGTTGCTCATACATATACTGACTGGAGTAAATCAATATTTTTTATTCATTATTTTATTTAATTTATTTACATTTCAAAGGTTGTCCCCCTTTGTGGACTCCCTTCCACAAAAAAAAAAAAAAAAATCCTCATCCTATCCCCCCTCAATTTTAGCTCTAAGAGGGTGCTCCTCCACTCACTCATCCACTCCCACCTCACCCCTCTAGCATTCCCCTATACTGGGACATTAGCCTCCACAGGACCAAGGGCTTGCCCTCCCATTGATGCCAGATAAGGCATCTACTTCTGCCTCTACTACATTGGTAGCTAGAGCCATGGGTCCCTCCATGTATACTCTTTAGTTGGTGGTTTAGCGCCTGGGAGCTTTGGGTGTTTGGGTTAGTTGATACTGTTGTTCTTCCTATGGGGTTGCAATCCTCTTCTGCTCGTTCATTCCTTCCTCTAACTCTTCCACTGGGGTCCCTGGGCTCAGTCCAATGGTTTGCTGTGAGTATCTGCATCTGTATTAGTCAGGTGCTGGTAGAGCCTGTCAAAGGACTGTCATACCAGGTTCTTATCAGCAAGCACTTTTTTTTTTTTTGGTTTTTTGAGACAGGGTTTCTCTGTATAGCCCTGGTTGTCCTGGAACTCACTCTGTAGACCAGGCTGGCCTCAAACTCAGAAATCCACCTGCCTCTGCCTCCCAAGTGCTGGGATTAAAGGCGTGTGCCACCACTGCCCGGCCAGCAAGCACTTCTTGGCCTCAGCAATAGTACTGGGGTTTGGTGTCTGCAGATGGGATAGATCACAAAGTGTGGCAGTCTCTAGATGGTCTTTCCTTCAATTGTTGCTCTATATTTTTGTCTTTGTGTTTCCTTTAGATAGAAACAGTTTTGGGTTAAAATTTTATGATATGTGGCCCCATCCCTCACTGGGGTCATGTCTATCTACTGGAGGTTTTCTCTGTTGGGTATTACATATAATGTCATTCATTCCATTGAGTTCTGGGAACCTGGTAACTGGGACTTTCTAGTGGTCACCAACCCCTCCCCCCCTATTCCCCATGTAACAAAGCTACATATTTCTATTCAGTTTCCTGATCCTCTGGACTTCTCTAATGACTCTTCCTACACCTGATCCTGCTTCCCCTTTTTCTCTTCCCTTCCTCTTTCCCTCCTAGATCCCTCCCTCTACCTCCATGATTATTTTCTTCCCCCAAAATAAGTAGGACTGAAATATCCACACTTTGTTTTTCCTTCTGGTTGAGCTTTATATGGTCTGTGAGTTATATCTTCGGAATTTTGAGCTTTGCGATAAATATCCACTTATCAGTGAGTACATACCATGTGTGTCCTTTTGGGTCTCAGTTTTCTCACTGTGATGGGTTGCTTGGGTTTGGAGTGGCATTATTAGGAGGGGTGGCCTTGATGGAGTAGATATGTCACTGTGGATGTGGGCTTGAATACTAGCTGCCTGGAAGTGAATATTCTGCTAGTAGCCTTCTGATGAAGATGTAGAACTCTCAGTTCCTCCTTCACCATGCCTGCTTGTATGATAATGGGCTGAACCTCTGAACCTATAAGCCAGCCCCAATTAAATGTTATCCTGATAAGAGTTGCCCTGATCATGGTGTCTCTTCACAGCAGTAAATCTCTAACTAAGACACTCTTAAGGATGATATTTTCCTGAGAATCTATGTACACCAATAAGAATGGCTAAGATAAAATAACTCGTGACAGCACATGCTGGAGAGGATGTGGAGAAAAAGAAACACTTCTCATTGCTGGTGGGGTTGTAAGCTAGTACAACCACTCTGGAAATCAATCTAGTGTTTCCTCAGAAATTTGGAAAAAGGTCTACCTAAAGACCCAGGTATACTGCTTCTGGGATTCTACTGAAAGATATTCCACCATACCACAAGGACGTATGTTCCATCCACCATGTTCATAGCAGCTTATTAATAATAGCCAGTATCTGGAAACAACCCAGTTGTCCCTTAACTGAAGAATGTATAAATAAAATGGGGTTCATTTATACAGTGGAATATGATTCAGTTAATAAAAACAAGGATATGATAAATTTTGCAGGTAAATTGATGAAACTAGAAAATATCATCCTGAGTGAGGTAATTCAGATCCAAAAGAAAATTCCTGGTGTGTACTCACTGATAAGTAGATATTAGCCAAAAATACAGAATACCCAAGATATAACCCACAGACTATACTAAGTTTAACAAGAAGAAAGGTGCAAGTGAGGGTGCTTCAATCCTACTTAGAAGGAGGAACAAAATAATCATGGAAGACCGAGGGAAAGAGGGATCTGAGTGGGAGAAAGGAGAGAGAAAGGAAAGGGTTGGGGCAAAATCATCTATGGAGGGAGACATGTAAAAAGCACAGAGGGTCAGAAAAATGAATAGAAAAATGTAGCTGCAGGCAGTAGTGATGGAGCATAGGGGGAACCTCTAGAAAGTCCCAGAGACCTTGAATGTGAGAAGCCCCTAAGATTCAATGTGGATGACCTTAGCCGAAATGTCCAACAGTGGGGAGATAGAACCTGAGAAATTCTCCTCCAGTAGTTAGTCAAAGCACCCAATGGAGGGATGAGGAAACCAGCCCACCTTCAAATATTTTGATCTAGAATTGTTCTTGTCTAAAGGAAACATAAGGAAGAAAATGGAGCAGAGACTGAAGGACTTGCCAACCAGTGACTGGCCCAACTTGAGATCCATCCCATGGGCAGGCACCAAACCATGATACTGTTTCTGATGCTATGTTGGGCTTGAAGACAAGAGCTTGGCATGATTGTCCTCTGAGAGGCCATATTGGCAGCTAGCTGAGACAGATGCATATTCTTACAGCCAAGACCCCTATGGAAGACTTAGTGGGAAGTATTGAAGGAACTGAAGGGGATTGCAACCCCTTAGGAAGACCAACAGGTTCAACTAACCTAAATCCCTGGGAGCTACCAGATAGTAAACCACCATCCAAAGAGCATACATGGGCTGGACCCCCCAGGACATATGTAGCAGAGGATGGTTTGCCCCTAGTGAGAGAGGATGTGCCTAGTCCTGTGGAGACTTGAAGCCCCAGAAAAGGGGAATATGGGGGGAGGGATGAGCACCCTCTCAGAGGTGAAAGGGGGAGGGCATAGGTTTGGGAAATATGGAGGGAGGGGACCTCGGAGCAGACATGTGAGATATAAATAAATAAATAAATTAGTTAAAAGTATATAAATAAAAGAGAGAAAAGATGGTAGTTTAGTGTCTTCCTGGGAGTATAAGTTTTTTGTTGTTGTTTTGGTTTGGTTTTTGCTTTGTTTTTGTTATTTATTGGCAGCAATCAAACAAGAAAACATCAAAAATTTAACTACTGATAAGTTTGAAGTAGACAGACAGACAGTCAGACAGTCAGACAGACAGATAGATAAATCGGATTAACCTGAGTACTTGACTTTTAGGGACAATGTGGACTGTAAAAGTAGATCATTTACCATAAACTATGTTGTTCTGGTTTTGATGTGTACCAGGCTGCATGTGTAAGATTTGTTTTCTTTATAGAAGGGGTAGTCATTGAAACAGTGCTTGCATGAGCTGTTCTAATGTAGTTGAGATTTCAGGCTCAGAATTTCCCCAAAAGATCTAATTTTGATTCAGGCTATGAGCAAACCCAGATGTCTACTTTCCCCAGAATAGCTTATCTTTTGACACCTGTGAAATTGGAGACTCATATTCCCTGAAGGATAAGGATTGCTATTTAATATTAAATCACCTTGCAAGCTGGAGGTGTTGTAATGCTAAGATGTTTTGAGGATGGGAAAAAAAATGTTTCTGACTGTAAAATTAGAGAGAATACTAATATTATCACATTTTTAAATGAACTTGAATTTTGCTTGATATAAACAGCAATTATTAATCATTTTATTCTACTAATTTTTAATAAGACTGTGAAAATTTAGGCCCAAGTATTTCACCCCTAATTTCATTTCAGCAAAGAGGGCAATAGTAAATTTGGCCCCTCAAAAGAAAAGTAATGAATGAATACCCAAACTTTAAGTGAAGGTCTTACAAATGTTTATTTTCAAAGAAAAACTGAAATTACTTAATAGTATTTAACATCTTATTATCTGAAATACAAATATTTGCAAGCATCTCTAGATATTTGACAATCATGTTTAGAGTAAGATAATGCCATTCAGGTTTACTGGAAACTCATGAGATAGAAAAATCACCATTTGTAGGAGCATGTGTGTGTTTGCTTATGTGTGTGTGTGTGTGTGTGTGTGTGTGTGTGTGTGCATGTGCGTGTGCACATGTGTGTGTGCACATGTGTGTAGTCTGGAGTGAGAGAAATCAACAGATTCACCTATGTCCATATATTCAAACATAAATATGAGTTCATGATTTGAGAAACAGTGCCTAGGACCAATTGGAGGTTTATCTCCTATGTGGACAATCTTGAGTACTTGCTTTTAGGAGGATAGCAATTATGACTTTTTAATGACATTTAAAGTGAAATAATTACTAATTTGCCATTTACTGACTATGTTTCACACATATTTTAATGAATTGTATTTTACCTTTTTAAATTAGATTTTTATTCCATGTATTTTGATAATATTCTTTCCTCTCTCCCAAACCCCTATTCCTCCCCACCTATCTAGCTTCATAATCCTCCTCTCCCTCCCTCCCACTCATCCTCCCCCCCTTGCTTGACCTTCATTCTCTTACTCTCTCCTTCTCTTTCTTTTTTCCTATTTTCCTTTTTTCTTAAATTGGATATTTTATGTATTTACATTTCAAATGTTATCCCCTTACTGATTTCCCATCCACAACCCCCCTATTCCATCCACCCTCCCCTTGCTTGTATGAGGGTGCTCCCACACACACCACCCCCAGTCCCACCTCACCACCCAAGCATTCCCCTTTGCTGGGTCATTGAGCCTTCACAGAACCAAGAAGTTCCCCTCTTATTGATGCCCAACAAGGCCATCCTCTGCTACATATACAGCTGGAGCCATGGATACCCCCATGTGTATTCTTTGGTTGGTAGTTTAGTCCATGAGAGCTCTGGGGATCTGGTTGGTTGATATTGTTGTTCTTCCTATGGGGTTGCAAACCCCTTCAACTCCTTCAGTCCTTCCCCTAACTCCTCTATTGGGGTCTTGTGCTCAGTCCAATGGTTGGCTGCAAGGTTCCTCATTTATATTGGTCTGGCTCTGGTAGAGCCTCTCAGGAGACAGCTACACCAGGCTCCTGTCAGCAAGAACTTCTTTTAATCAGCAATAGTGTCTGGGTCTGGTGGGTGCATATGGGATGGGTCCCCAGGTGGGGCAGTCTCTGGATGGCCTTTCCTTCAGTCTCTTTTCCACTCTTTCTCCCTGTATTTCCTTTAGACATGAGCAATTCTGGGTTAATATTTTAGAGATGGGTGGTGCCCCCATCCCTCAACCAGAGGCCATGCCTAACCTCTATACATGGTCTCTAAATGTTCTCTCTCCCATTTGTTATATATTTCAGCTAATGTCATCTCCATTTGCTTTCCTGGGATTTGGGACTTTCTGATGGCTATCCCCAGTTCTGTATCCCATATTGCTACACACCTCTATTCAATTTCCTGACCCTCTGTACATCTTCCTTCTCTCCTCCCACACCTGATCCTGCCCCATTTTCCCATCTCTGTCTTCTTCCTCATATGTTCCTTCCACACACTACTGTCTGGTGATTATTTTGTTCCCCTTCTAAGTAGTACTGATGCCTCCACACTTTGGTCTTCCTTCTTCTTGACCTTGATATGGTCTGTGAGTTGTATCATGGATATTCCAAACTTTTTTCCTAATATCCACTGATCAGTGAGTACATACCATGTTTGTCCTTTGTGACTGAGTTATCTCCGTCAGGATGACATTTTCTAGTTCCATCCATTAGCCTGTGAATTTCATGAAGTCATTGTTATTAATAGCTGAGTATTACTCCAATGTGTAAATGTACCACATTTTCTGTATCCATTCCTCTGTTGCAGTACATCTTGGTTCATTCCAGCTTCTGGCTATTATAAATAATGCTGATATGAACATAGTGGAGCATGTGCCATTGTTATATGTTGGAGAATCTTTTGGATAAATACCGAGGAGTGGTATAGCTGGGTCCTCTGGTAGTACTAATGTCCAATTTTCTGAAGAACCACTAGACTGATTTCCAGAGTGGCTATACCAGCTTGCAATCCCACCAACAATGGAGGGGTGTTCCTCTTTCTCCACATCCTTACCAACATCTGCAGTCACCTGAGTTTTTGATCTTATCCATTCTGACTGGTGAGTGGCAGAATCTCAGGGTTGTTTTGATTTGCATTTCCCTGATGACTAATGATGTTGAACATTTCTTTAGGTGCTTTTAGGCATTTGAGAGTCCTCAGATGAAAAGTCTTTGTTTAGCTCTGAACCACATTTTACAATTGGGATATTTGGATCTCTGAAGTCTAACTTCTTGAGTTCTTTGTATATATTGGATATTAGCCCTCTATCAGATGTAAGATTGGTAAAGATCTTTTCCCAATCTGTGTGTTGCTGTTTTGTCTTATTTATAGTGTCCTTTGCCTTATAGAAGCTTTGCAATTTTATGAAGTGTCATTTGTCTATAGTTGATCTTAGAGCCTGGGCCATTGGTGTTCTGTTCAGCAAATTTTCCTCTGTGCCAATATGTTCGAGGTTCTTTCCCACTTTCTCTTTTATTAGTGTCAGTGTATCTGAATTAAGCTTATTTTAATACAGAAATTCAAACTAATTAAGGTTTGGTGATTATTTATATACAATAAATTAACAGATATCGACCTTTATCTTTGTCAATTACGTACTCTAATTTGAAGACACATAACAGGTACTTCTATAGGCAGAGGGCAGTGGAGAAGGGACAGATGACTTGTTCTAGCTCTTTCCAGTTATTTTTTGTATCAGACCTTTGTTTATTTTATGTATATCTGTATGTGTATATATATATATATATATATATATATATATATATATATATATATAT
>JADRCH010000043.1:4966052-4978545 GCA_019843965.1 Rhynchomys soricoides | reverse complement strand
TTACATATATTACATATATTACATATATTACATATATTACATATATTACATATTACATATATATACATATATTAGACATGCTGTGCTTATCAAACTACCTTATACATATTTACTGTTATGACTATAAAATAATGATGATTCTAGCTTTGGTCAGAGAAGTTTCTTTTGCATGTGATGATGCTAACAACTTGTCAATGAGATGAAATGAATGATATTGGAAGGCTTAGGTGAAAACTGTACTTTATTGTTATCCCTCAAGCCACATTTATGGGGATATTGTAGAAGATGGAACAGAAGGAATCTAAGATCTGGGGTAATGAGTTTGGAATGGAAGTCTTACTGCTGAGTACTACATAGCTGTCACTATAGAGCTCATGATAGCTATGATTACCTGAACATGATGTGCACAAGACCTCACTTCTCCCTGAGGAATTATACACAGTTAATGGATGCCAGTGGAGGTAGAGATATATTCTGGTGTGTTGGAGCCACTGGCAAAGTGACCATATTCTGGTAAACAACCCCTTCACTTCTGTTCTAGTAAGAAACTATAATGTAACTCACATGATCATCAGGAGAGAGAGAGAGAGAGAGAGAGAGAGAGAGAGAGAGAGAGAGAAAAGAGAGAAGTGAGAGAGATGAGAGAGAAGATACACAGAGAGCAACAGAAAAACAGATAGATTGATAGATAGATAGATAGAAAGATAAATAGACACATTGATAGACAGACAGATAGATATGAACTTCAAATGGAAAACCTGAGAAGTAAAAGGAATCCAGTAGAAGTAGAAGAAAGATAAAAGAGGGCAATAGAGAATGACTGTGAAAAAAATCTTCTGTACTCATATACGAAAATGGCATAATCAAATATAATTACAATATAATAGTAGAAAAGAAAGAAAAAATAAAACTGATATCAGACAACCTGCTTCATGTTATGGGAAAAAGGAAATATCAGAAAATATTTAAATTCATTTAAGTTGAAGATGCCCATGTATTCATCCTGACCTGAAATTAAAAAGCTAACAGCAGATACTTTGCCCACTCTGTCCTAACAAGTAAGATTTTGTTTTCTACTTCACACTCTGATAATTGTATTTAATGATAAGTTATTACATCCTTGAAGTTACTTGAAGAGAGGACATTTACAGTTCTTCCTAAAAATAAATGACAAATGTTTAAAGTCAAGTTCTCTAACTTAATCTTTTCATACTTTATACGTTGAACAAACCATTATATTGCATATTATGAAGCTGCACAACTATCATACGTCAACTAACACCAAACCAACAATAACATTCAGAATCATGAAACGATCTTTAAAGAAAGAGATTTGAAAAGCAATATTTCCAGTAAGAGCTGGGCTTGTCTTCCCAAGAGGCTGTGTGTAAATTTAAAATCCTCTACTAGAAGACTCAGCATACATATGGGTTTTATCATTAATAAAAACTGTAAAAAATCTCAGTCTGTGAGGCTTTCAGTGTGATCTGTGAAGTGTGGTCCTCAATCAAGTGCAGGAAATGGGGGAAAGTACAATTAGATTTCATCAGTCAAACCCCTGCTTGAATTGTAGAGCAATCTAAAATTATGAAGAAATCAGACATCTTTGAAATTATGAAACATTCTAATCAATTATGTCCCAAAATGCCTTCTAAAAGCAGCAGGCAAATCAGTAAAATCTGCAGCTTATTTCTAGAATAATAAATTGGCCCTGCATGATGTATTTGTTTTGTCCTCAATTGGTAAATACATGTTGAAATTTATCAATTTTTTATTTTTTACTTTGGGTCTTTTTAACCCCAACTTTAAAACGATGTCAGAAAAATTTCTTATTTTATGTGTACATTTTATAAATAATAGGCAACCCAGTGTTCAGGAACACCTTCTTAAAGGACTTAAGAAATGTACAAAACAATCTTCAAGTAAATACTGGATTTGAATGCTAGCTTGATTTTTTTTCATATAATGCATGAATCTGAAAAAAATGCCTCTGCATTTAGTAATTGTGTAAACCACCCAAATTCCATTTATTATTCTTTGGATAAGACAATAAAGGACTTCTCCATTATTTTATGATCCCTTGAATTTGAAAAGAATAATCACAAAGCTGTTTCTTTTTGGTTAATTTTGGATGTGACACATCTTTTTGTGATACATTTCTGTTGCTGTGATAAAATATTCTGAAAAAAATATAAGATAGAGGAAAGAGGAACACTAACTATGACTATAATGATAGGTATTTATTGTGACTGATTCCACATTCTTGTATGTATGTGTGTGTAAAATCCACTGACCCCATGTAGTGCTGCCTGCATGTACAATGTTCAGTGCTCTTCATTTGGAATTGTATGGCCTATGTGGGAGCTTATCCTTAGAGGAAACAGCTTCTCTCTCTCTCTCTCTCTCTCTCTCTCTCTCTCTCTCTCTCTCTTTCTCTCTCTCTCTCTCTCTCTCTTTCTCTCTCTCTCTCTCTCTCTCTGGAACCACTAATTTCCTATAGCTATTCATTGAGGCATGAGACCTTGAAGAAGTCCTCATGACCACATTGGCATGTTAACTTCTGGTGCCCTCAGGTTCATCTTTCACGTAATCATATTGTTGAAAGGTCATGGGTGCACTTGCTTTGTCTTATCTAAGCCATACTATCCAGCAGCAGCTTCCCTGACCTTCTGGTTCTTTCAGTCTTTATCTACTTCTTCCACCATGTTGCCTAAGTGTTGATGAGCAGGTTTCCTTAGAGATGTATCAAGTGGAATTGGTCACTCTATAGACTCATATTATTTGCATTTACCTAGCAGTACATGTCTGTAAAAGATCTCTATCTACTGCAGATGATACAATAATAATTAAAAAAGTCATGGATTTTTGAGGGTGATGTTTGAGGGGAGCAAGAGCCAGTGTTGTGGCAGCTCAGTATACTTGCATGACCTTCTCAAACAGAAGTAAAACTAAAAAATGGTTCTAAGTAAACAACAGAGACTCACAAATAAAAAATAACAAAGGGGAGGAATGAGTATTTCCCATGATTCTGGCTGCCATAAATCAATACAGAAAAGTCACAGAGGCAAGAGATCCAGCCTGTCACTTACATCATATCTACAGCAAAGGGGAGAGAGTAAAAGAGTATGTGTTGCCTGTTTACTCATTTATACTAAGCCAGGTCCTTCCAGTTGTATGCATCCCTGGATTCCCACAGTTGGGATGCAAATTAACTCTCAAGATAATGCTCCACAGACACACTCATGAACCCATGTGATTCATAGAATACTTTAATAGAGACTTGGCTCTCAAACGATTCAAGATTTCTTCACGCTGATCTTTAACACGAACCAACATGCTCACTTTCATTTTTCTAAAATGAATTATCTGGAAAATGCTCATCATAGTCATTTTTGTGACATAATGATTTTCTACAATTGGAGACTTTGTAGTACAGCAATTATAACTATCAGAAGGAAAGGTACTAGTCTCCATTCATGCATTTTGATGTTTATTTCTCTCCCATCTTAGTTAACTTTTAAATAATTATTCTTTATCTTGCATTTTCTACATTCCTAATTTGGGTGACAACTGATTTATCTCCTATACCTATGATTCATTGCATAAAAACAGAATATATACACCCACATGCATGAACATATACTTTTTTGAGGTGGATTTCTTTCAAAAATGTCAACAATATGATTAGGATTATGAATCACAGAGTGTGTAAGGAGCCTTTAATTTTAACATAGTACATACTGTAGGTTGTCTTTGGGTACAAAACCACCCACAAGACCTCACCCAAAATATATCAAAACATGACAAAAGCAAGAGAAGAGAAATAAAGGTAAAATGATAAAATAAGTATGAATGAGAATCCAGGGTGAAAGGATAAACAGACGTGTGTAAAGTGATGGCAGAAGCACTTCATACAATGTCCCAGCTGAGGCTTATTGCTTTCAGAAGAACCCCTTCCATTATAGTAATTAAAAATGCAGTGATTAATTGCTAATTTGAGTTCAACTTCACGGAATAATCTTGTGCCTGATAGCAAATGAGTTCTATGGAAACATAGTACATACATTCCCCCTCCCTTTAATTATTTTTTAATATGGAGGTTAGAGTTAGCATGGGTCAGTAGTGAGAAGAAATCAGAGTTCTTCTTGGATGAGTGAGTGGGAATCTTTGTTCTCTCTAAAATAGATGAGATAGGACTAACTAGGAATATGAAATGGAAGAACCAGAGTTTTGGAAGACTGCCAAGAAGGAATGTCTTCTAGATTTGAAATGGTTATTTCATTTATGAACTCACAGCACCTGTGGTAACCTGCATATATCAAAGTGACTGGCATCTTTGCATGGATGGGGAGAAGTTTGTGAGTTGCCATCCGTATCTGAGAGCTATTGGCAGTTTATGGGTGCTGGGGGTTTAAGGGTCAGTTTAATTCAAGGACTTGGCCCTGGATGGATTAACTATGCCCTAGAGAATCTCCCCATATACTTGTTCATATAGACAACACTAATATGATTTAGTGAGCCGTGAAAAATATAAGAACATGAAATTGGAAGGTGAATATGTGGAAATCCAAGAGCAGTTAAAGGGGTAGGGGTGAATATAATCAAATATTGTGTACATGTTATCAAGGAATCAACATATATTTTTAAAAGAATATATAACTAAGAAAAAGTATCTCTTGGCATATTGGTGGCCCATTGTGAGTGGGATTACTTTATCCATGGCATAGAGAGACTTATCTGCAGATGAAGAATGAAAACACGCTTCAAAACATGATTGAATACTTGAAGCAAATTTTATATAATGCTGAAGAATCTCAGACAAATTTACTATGATCAGGGAATGAAGGGTCTTATTTAGTTCAAACAAAATGAAAAGACTTCACAGAATCCAAAGTATAGTACTATTTTATAAGGTGATAAGATGGACGTTTTAATAGAAAATTTTGAAAAGATATTTTCTTCTTTCTTGATAATATTGTAAGTACCTTATATATTACCACTTTAAAGTTTAGTTTAAAAATATTGGAAAACCAAGTACATTTAACTCAGAGATAGATCTCATTTTCCATTCTCTTAAAAAAAGTTTTATTAAAACTGTAACAATGTCTACATCACATGTGGTTTTATCACACTTAAAATTAATTACTATCTTGGACATTAGTACACCCACTATGCTATCTGCATTCTCATCTTATATGGCTTCATCTCACACTCAAATGAAGAAAATTTATCAAAAAGTACTTACTTATCTCTATTTCTCCTTCTAAATATAAAATTGATACATACATATATGACATGTACATTAGTATTATGAGCTTTGGTAGGGTGTTGTGATGGTCCGAATAGGCTTGCCTCCCCCATAGATTCAGGTATTTGCATGTTTGACCCATAGGAAGAGTCACTATTAGGATATGGGATTGTTGAATTAGGTGTGGCCTTGTTGATGAAGGGTATCACAGTGAAGGCAGGCTTTGAAGTCAAGCTCTACCCAGTGTGAAAACCAGTTTCTTGGCTGTTTTCAGAACAAGATGTAGAACACTTGGCTCTTCCAACGCCATGGCTGCCTGTAAGGTGCCATGCTTTCTGACCTGATGATAACAGATTAAACCTTGGTAATGGTGTCCTTTACAACAATGGGAACTCTAACTAAGAGTGAAGTTGACACTAGGAGTGGGATATTGCTGTGATAGGTATGACAATGTTTTTGTTTGGAGGAATGCATATGTGGAGACTCTAGATTAAGAAAGTGGTAGAATTCTTTAAATAGAGGCTTAATGGGCCATACTTGTAAGAGTGTGGAAGACAGTAGTGCTAAGTGTGATTGGAACTCTGGGGGTCTGGCTCAAGAGTTTTCAGAGAAGAATTTTAGCCTGTTGCCTAGAGATCATTCTTATGATTTTGGTAGAGAATGTGGTTGATTTTTTTTTTTTTTTTTGTACTTTTCTGAAGAATCTGTCTAGGGTTAAAGTGAGGAGATTTAGATTAATTGCATTGACAAAGGAAATCTCAAAACACCCTAGCATAGACTTTGTCCTGAGGTATACTTTTATGAAAAGCATTTTGATCAAACATATCAGACTGAAAAAGGAGAACATATCAACTGTATAGTTTCAAGAGATAAAGAAGCACCAGAAAATGGAATAGAGCTAAATTCTGTGTTCAAGGAGATAAACAGATTAAAGATATTAAATAATATTAAGGGAGTGGTGAACTCAGTTTATTATATATACTTTTGCAGTTGTATAAGGGATAGTTATCTCATGTTAAGCATTATTATGCTTGGTTATTATTTTATATTTGTCTACAAGGATATATGATTGGATGTCAGTTGATAAGGGATAGATTGTGTTAGCTATTCTCAGTTGTCAACTGGACTGCATCTAGAATTAACTTCAAACCAGAAATGAAGGCCACACTTATGTTCCAGATCATGGTGGCAAGAAGACCCCATGCCTTTGATCAGGATCTTGAGGCTGAAAGACACAGGTTTTTGACTAAATTGACACAGACTTTTAATCTAAATCTTGAGGCATAGTGAGCATACTTATAAAGATCTTGTGAATAGGAATTAAAAAAAAAACCTTTAGACCCAAGCATAGTGGTACATGTCTTTAATCCAAGGAGACAGAGCCAATAAGATCTTTGAATTAGGGCTAGCCTGGTGTCTTTAGAGCAATCGCAGGCAATGAAAAGTTTAGGTCTAAACTTGGTAGTACACACCTTCAATCTTAGCACTCAAGAGGCAGAGGCATGCAAATCTCTGAGTTCCAGGTCAGTCTACAGAGCAAGTTCTGGGGTAGCTATACATGTTCCAGTCACTGCAAGCAGAATTTGGCAACTTTGAATACAAGGCTCTAGCGTTAGAGTCAAGAATAAACAGGGTTATGGAATCTGTGTCCAGATGTGTTGCAGTCTTGTACCTGCATGGAGGCCCAGCGAGACCATTGCATTAATGGTCTGTGAAGTTGATGTTGCCTTGGAGACCCAAACATGTCCGAGATGCTGAAGCCATTGGATACCTGGTGAGGAAAACTGCTAGTAGGAAGTAGAACCAGACTAAAATAAAGAAGTGTGTTGCAGTCAATAAAGCTGAATGGAGTTGAAGATCTGAAGAGCATCTTGACATAGATCATGGAGATGAAGTATTTGGATTTAACTAGCTTGCTTTCAGTCTTGCTTTGGTCCAATGTTCAACAAGGAAACATATTGTACTGTTTTCAAAGAGGTGATGAAATTAACAGAAAAGTTTCCTGAGTCTTCAAAACCAGATTGGTGCCCATCTTTCCACACAAAATGTGTTCATCAGATGATATCCCCTATACTTACTCCACATTATAGTTTCATACATTCATAAGTATTTGTTGTTTTCAGCCAAACATTGGTTGATGGATATCACTTACACTTCCATACATTGGCTTATTATCTGATCAAACTACTCACTACAGCACCTTATATTTCCCCACAGCCCTTTCCACTACCATATCCCTTCCAAATCTGTTCAGCCAAATGTGACTTCTTTTTGTACAGATTTCACTGACTTTGCCTTTATTAATAGTCTTCTGCCCTTCTACAAAATTCTCTGAAGGGCAGTTCTTCCCTTGAAATGGCAATACAATCTCTCCAAAGCTTATCAGCCTTACAGAAGATCAATTAACATTGGGAACTGAATAAAATTGAGATATGATTTAGGGTAATATACTGGAATGCATCTTTTAGAAAGACTATTAAATATTTTATAACTCAGTCAAGGGAACTCTTCAGCCTAAACTATCAATATGAGATTGATTGCAATAGATCTAGAGAAAAGAATTTAATGGGTGTGTCCTGTGGATACTGATGCTATGTGAGATTTTTCATAATAGATATTCCTCTGTCTAGCTACATACCTTTTTCCTTCTACTCAACATTCTATCATGAGTTTCCTTCTGTGTTTTTTCTCCCAGAAATGTATCATGTAAATAACTTCATATCTATATTTTACTATCCTTATCTGTATATTTTTGTATTTCCATTGTAGCTAAAATAAAGATCAGAAGGATGATGGATTGTTGGGAGCCGCCTGAGCACCCACATCCGCCATTACAAGATGGCGCCTACATTCGCCCGAGGACAAGTTGTAAACAGGCTAGTGCGCATGCACCTGGTAATTTTCCACTTCAGAATCTCAGCCTCTCTCGTGGCGGCATCTGGCCTGGTGTGCGGGAGCCAATGGGGAAGCTCCATGTCCCAGGCAAGCGCTGTGACCCATATAAAGGGTGGGTATTCTATTGTTCTGAGTCTCCACTCGTGGCAAGCTTATGCTCTCCCTCTCAAGAGGCATTAAAGCTTTACTGCAGAAGGATCCTATGTGTGCCGTGTCGTTCTTGCTGGCGAGACCGTAGCGCGGGACATCTGGTGCCGAAACCCAGGAAACTTTGTCATCATCAAGCACCTTTGGAGACCCCCTGGAAACAGGAAGGATTCAGAACTGCAGGGAGGTAGGTTCGGATAGGCATGTTGACCCTGGATCTTGATTTGGGGTTGCCCCCTTTTTGGTCTAACGCTGTTGAAGTTTTGCTAATTGTGTTAAGTGCCCTCATTTTGGTTTTACTGTCTTTGTATTGCGGCGAACAAGGTAGGGCCTGTGTAGATGCTGTAAGGGAGGGGCAAATCACCCCTGATAGGGTCCAGGACACCATGTCAGAAACCGGACGGAGTGAGAGGAGGGGTACCCAAAATCTTAGCAATGGAAATAGACCTCCTGGTAAGTCGAAAGACGAGGGAGAGATTAAAGATAAAATAGGAAACTGTCCCCCTGACAGGAATGTGGGCAGAAAAACAATTCTCATACCCAAGAAAAAAGCAAAAAGAAAGGGGGAGAGCCTCTACCCAGTTCAAGACCTTGAGGCTCTTCCATTGGAAACTTCAGACACTGACCCCCTTAGCTCTAGTGAGGAGTCAGAGCTAGAAGAGGAAGCGGCGCGGTATGAGGAAGATTGGCCGCCTTGGAATGGGCAGATGAAGCGGCCGCCGCCTTTGGCCCCTACGCGGACCATGCCTTCCACCCCTCCCCCTTATGAGATGTGTCCCAACTCCTTTTCTTTTCTCTCTGACAAGGTTAAGAGAAAGGTACAAGCCGCTTTTCCAGTTTTCGAGGCAGATGGTGGAGTACGAGTTCATGCCCCTGTAGAGTACAGCCAAATTAAAGACCTGGCTGAAGCGGTCCGAAAGTATGGGGTAAATGCTAATTTTACTATAGTAATGTTAGAGAGATTTGCTGGGGCGTTGATGACTCCCACCGATTGGCAGATGCTGGCCAAGGCCGCGCTCCCTACAGTGGGCCAATATATGGAGTGGAAGGCTTTATGGCATGAAGCTACACAAGCTCAAGCCAGAGCCAATGCTACGGCACCGACCCCTGCACAGAGAGATTGGACCTTTGATATGTTAACTGGCCAAGGTCCTTTTGTGGCAGATCAGACCGTATTCAGGCAGATAAGAGACTTTGGTATCTCTGCCATTATCATAGGTGTGGTGGCAGCGGCTGCAGTTACAGGGGCTGTCCCTGCTTCGGCCCTTGCGCTCTCTGGAACGATGCAGACCGCCAATACCATTAATGAGTTGTCTGCAGCTGCCACCTTAGCTCTAGACAGACAGGTATCCGCCAATACTCAAGTCCAGAGGGGCCTAATGCTGGTTAACCAGTACATTGATCTTATTCAAGAACAACTGGATGTCCTTTGACAGCTAGCGCAATTGGGCTGTGAACAAAAGTTGCCAGGACTCTGTGTTACTTCCATACAATATGATAGATTTACAAAAGCAGCTAACCTGTCTAAAAGTCTTTCGCAGTATATGTTACAGAATTGGACCCTTAAATTTGACGACACCCTGCGGGAATTGCCGACAGCAATTATTCAGATCAACTCCACCCGTCTTGACCTGTCCTTGACCTGAGGGCCTCTCTTCACGGATTTCCTCCGCAATTTCTTATTTCAAGGAATGGGTGGGGGTGGGATTGTTTGGAGCAGTGCTTTGCTGTGGGTTGGTGTTCCTCCTATGGCTCATCTGCAAACTCAGGGCCCAGACTAAAAGAGACAAGGTGGTTTGTTGCCTTAGAACAAAGAACCTCGGCCGGTGTTTGGCTGTCCATGCTTAAACAATAGCAGTAGGTCGCCAGCCAGACAGTTCTTGCACACCCGCGAGTCTAGTCTCATTGCACTGGGTAGAATGTTTGGTCTGAGCAGCTCTTGAGGGATGTCGAGCAAAGCATCGCACAAGGCGGTCATCATTGTGGGCCACCTTGGGAGATATGTCATCTGCATGAGGGTTAAGTGCCCTAGTTTCCCTCCCTCTAAAAAACGGCACTGGGCGGGTCAGGAAGACCTCGGGCGCGCATGAGCTTAGGGGTCTTCTCCTGTACAAGGCCCAAGCTTTTGGTCAGGGGATTTGACCTCTGTCTCCACCCTCTTAAGAGTGTCCTACTTTGCTTACAGAAATAAAAAGGGGGAGATGTTGGGAGCCGCCTGAGCACCCACATCCGCCATTACAAGATGGCGCCTACATTAGGCCGAGGACAAGTTGTAAACAGGCTAGTGCGCATGCACCTGGTAATTTTCCACTTCAGAATCTCAGCCTCTCTCGTGGCAGCATCTGGCCTGGTGTGCGGGAGCCAATGGGGAAGCTCCATGTCCCAGGCAAGCGCTATGACCCATATAAAGGGCGGGTATTCTATTGTTCTGAGTCTCCACTCGTGGCAAGCTTATGCTCTCCCTCTCAAGAGGCATTAAAGCTTTACTGCAGAAGGATCCTATGTGTGCCGCATCGTTCTTGCTGGCGAGACCGTAGCGCGGGACAATGGATCATCTGGATATATGTTAGGGGTGTACGGCCCTTCAACAAACTATGAAACTGTGGAAACCAATTTTGTCTTCTAAAGGAATGTAAGTCCCAGGAAATTCATGGGACTACCTCAGTCTTCTCCATTTTAGAAGCTAAAGCATTTACCATGACTTAAGGTTTTTCCTTTATTTACTTTCTAATATTTCCATTGTTGATAAGAACTTACCTTGTTTATTAAACTTGGAGATAATCAATTTTTGACTATTTTCATGGAAATCAATTTCAATAGAATCCAAGAACAACCTAGAGACAATATAACTTTCAAGATTCAGATGGTTCTTCATTCTCCTTAAAATAGAGAATTTGGCAGAATTTGCATGAATGAAATTCATGCATTGACCACACCACCCCCCCATCATATCACATCACCCCCTGTAATTTTTTATGTGAATAGTGGTACAAAAAAAGAAATTAATTCTTTTAAAAACTTCATCACTAATACAAAACAATTTTATAATGTATATGGAAAAGACTCAGCTTACATGTCTTGTTTACTAAGCATTTTAGTCCTTTATACTTCTGAAATAGCTGAATATATGAATTTTTACTCTAAAAATATAGAAATACAGGGATAGGTTGATTTGTAGGTATGATCATAATGGTTGGTAATATCCCCTCTTCGGTAATTCATCTCTTTTTTTACTAAAAATCCATACTTAGGGGTTGCAGAAATGGCTCAGTGGTTAGGAGCACTGAATGCTCTGCTAGAGGTCCTAGGTTCAATTCCCAGCACCCACATGGCAGCTCACAACTGTCTGTAGTTCTAATTCCGTGTGATCCATGGCACCAGGCATGCATGTGATATATATGTGTGTGTGTGTGTGTGTGTGTGTGTGTGTGTGTGTGTTACTTAGGGTCTCGTTGCTGTGAAGAGAATCATGACCAAGCCAACTCTTATTAAGGACAACATTCAATTTGTGATGGCTTACAGTTTCAGAGTTCAGTCCATTATCATCATGGTGGAAAGGTGGCATTGTGCAGGTAGACTAGGTATTGGAGGAGCCAAGAGTTCTACATCTCGATCAAAAGGTAGCCAGAAGAATATCCCCTACAGGCAGCCAGAAATACGGTCAATTACACACTGGACAAAGCTTGAGCATAGGACCTCAAAGCCCACCCCCATAATTTCACACTTCTTCCAACAAAGCCACACCTACTCCAACAAGGACACACCTCTTAATAGTGCTACTTCCCATAGGCCAAGCATATTTAATCCACCACAAGATGCATGTAGACAAAATATTCATACACATAAAATAAAATAAATCTTTTTAAAAATTTTATTTAGCCTTTTTTTATTCTCAGCCCCCAACTCTGACAGGCATTCCATGAGAAATGGCAAGCCACACTGCTGGGCAGAGAAGCAGGTAGGCTAACTCCAGATCTTCATCTCTCCATCTCCACATATAACTCCATTGTTTGACCATCAGCTTATGCAAGCCACTTGCTGTAGCCTCCCTTTTTTTCTACCCCATCCCCTACAGACCACTCAGAATATTTATTATTATTATTTTTCCCCACAAACAGGAGAAACTTCTGCATGGAAGCATAGGATTCTCACCTTCTTCTTCTTCTTCTTCTTCTTCTTCTTCTTCTTCTTCTTCTTCTTCTT
>JADRCH010000043.1:4795310-4966042 GCA_019843965.1 Rhynchomys soricoides | reverse complement strand
TTCTTCTTCTTCTTCTTCTTCTTCTTCTTCTTCTTCTTCTTCTTCTTTTTAATTCATTAATCTTTTTTTATTTTTACAGTCTAGACTTTATCCACCTCCCAATCTACCCTCCTACTGTTCAACATCCCATATCTTCTCTCTCCATCTCCAAGAGGATGCCCCCCCATCCCACCAGAACTTGCCATTCCCTGGGGCTTCAAGTGTCTCTGGGATTAGGTGTATCTTTTCTGACTAAGTCCAGACCTGACAGTTCTCTGCTGCAGATGACCAGAGTTTGGTTCCCAGCACACGTATGTTAGCTCACAATAATCTGTAATTCAAACTCTGGGGGATCCGATGTCTTCTTATAGCTATCATGAGTGCTGTACTCATGTGCTTACATGCACACACACACACACACACACACGCACACACACACACACATGCACACACACATGCACACACACAAATAACAATCAATTAAACTCTAAATAATTATCTCCAGATACTAAGAAAACAAATAATCCAATTAAAAAGTGCATTACAGATATCAGCAAAGAATTATCAAAAGATAAAACTCAATTGACTGAGACATTTTTAAAATGTTAAATATCTTTAGCTATCAGGGAAATGCAAGTAAAAACAAGAGATTTCATATTATATCCAACAGAATTGGTAAAAACAATAAAACAAATGACAGCTCGTATTGGCAAGGATGTGGAGTAAGGAAAGCACTCATTCTTTGCTAGCGGGAGTGTAAACTTGTACAGCCTTTTATGAAATAGGGATGGGAGTTCCCAGAAAGTTGGAAATAAATCTACCTCAAAGTCCAGCTCTACTGTTTTTGGGTACGTATTTGAAGGGTATGCTTGTGCAAACATGTTTTATGCTGCTGTATTAACAGCCAGAAATTGGAAACAACCTGGATGTTCATCAACAGTCAAATGGATTAAAAAAAAAAAAAAAGTGATACATTTACACAGTGGAATACTGCTCAGCTGTTAAGTGCAATTAAGTCATATAATTTAGAGAAGAATGGATGATTCGTTTTAAAAAAATCAACCTGAGTAAGGTAACACAGACACAGAAAGTATAAATATTATTTACACACACATAAGTATATATGTGGATATTAGCTGTTAAGTCAGAGCTGAGCAAGCTACGGTTCATAGAATCACAGATGATAGATATAGAGGAGTGGACTAGGACAAATAGATCTTCATAGGTAAGGGAAATAAGATGGATAATTGTTGATAGATGACAGGCAAGACAGAAAGAGTAGAATCAAGCAGGAAGGAAAGAAAAGTGATGGCAGATGAGAGTGAAAGCAAAAGAACCATATGCAATGTAGACGCATAATATTGTTTCTAAAATATATACATATATGAAGGCCTACTAAATGAATGACTGAATAATGGTGGAAACAGGAGACCCATTAGACAACTCTTGTCACCAAATGATGCTTCCAGAACCAGAAATGGGTTATATCTAGTTAAGTTATTTACCAAAGGGGTCCCATAGGAAGCCACAAACAACCCATACTGTTGTCAATTATATAAGTTGCTCTCCAAATCTGATGACAAGTTCCTGTTCCTGAAGACAACATCTACATAATATACTGAACATAAAGAAATAAAAAAGAAGCTTATAACAAACCTTCACCCTCATTCACTAGTGAGTACTAGCAGGTATTCTACATGCTAACAAAACAAAATGTAAACACTAACTCAACTACAAACTGTTATAAACCATCAATCTTTATTTCTATTATACTAATATAGATATTTGGCCTATAAAAATATTACAAACCTTCTATCTATAATAGAGTCCTGCTGCAAGATATGATAGTGCAGTGGTGGCTCAGATCTTGTGGAAGTAACCAACACATACCTGATTTGGCTTAAGATCTACTTTACAATATGGATCCACACCTGAAGCTGCTTTGGTGACAAAGAAACTGAGACTAGATAGTCCATTGACCTTGAAGATAACCAAAAGCATTAAAATGACTCCTAATGATATTTTGCCATACTCATAGACCAGTGCCTTGCTCAGCCATTATCAAGGAAGCTTCCTCCTGCAATAGATGGAAATAAATACAGAGACACACAGTTATACATTTCACAGAGTGTCTCTATCTAGTCCCTTCCATCAGGGCTCACGGGATCTTTAAAAACAGGAGAAGTAAAGTTTATAATGGCAGAGGTGATGGAAGACATCAAGGAAACAAAGTCTTCTAAACACAATAGAACCAGTGCCCATGAAACAGCACAGGCTGTGGCAGTGTGCACATGGCTTTCACAAGACTGTATAAGATGGGGTCTTATAGATGAAAGGAGAAATGGACACATGACCCAATTCCTAGCTCAGAGGCTATCTCCATCTGATAACCACTTGCAAATGACAATTTAGGTAATCTTGTTGGGGAAACAAATTATTTTTAAGAGTAGGCTACATGCCCCGGCAGCAGATAGAAAGAAAAAAGAACTCAATGGCAAGTTTGGTTGTACTTTGTTTTATAAGGTCATGTCAAAGATTTTTATTTTTCTTTTAAAAAATTTCCCTCCCAACTCACCTCTCTTTATCTTATAGTGTCATTGTATAGGTATTATGTCTCCCAGTTTTGTATTTTTGGTGGGAGTCTTGCATGAGTGAATGAGTGGGTCTCTACATCTATATCTGTTTCTCATGCCCTTTCTTGAGCTCTTTTCCTTCTGCTTGCTCCTTATGACCTATTTGAATTTATTTATACTTGGTTTATCTTACTTTATTATTATCCCTTATATGTCTGTCTGATTCTAATGAGAGAGAGAAAAAGGGTGAAGCTGGATGCAAGGGGAAGTAGTGGGGAGTTGAAGGAGTACAGGGAGGAGAAACTGTAATCAGGATATATTGTATGAAAAAATCTATTTTTAATAAAAGAAAAAATGCGTACTCATAAACTGCTGTGTGTAGTATATATTAGCATAAAGTTTGGGTAGGCAATTTTGTTGTAATTATGATAATGATTTGAATGAAATACAAGACTAGAATCCTTATGAGCCCTTCATAAGATCTAAAAATTGGGGCTTAAATGTTCCACAGATTAGGCACTTTTAAAAAGAAAGATATGGCCTCTTTCCCAGGTCAACTAATAATTTTCACTATGAAATTACAACTGGAGTTTATCCAAAGTAAAATTCTGTCAATATATGTCTATTTACCATATCATTACTCTTATTTATGATAGAAAATACAAAAATAAACTAATCAAACATTCCTAAATAAAAACATAATTACTTTCTAGGGCTGTAACTCTGTTCTGTTTTTATTTTCTTTGCTTTTTTGAGTCTATGTTGACTTCTAACACATAGCATAATTTAATAGTAACTTTGAAAGACCTTACATTACAAAGACCAGAAAGCTACAGTGTCAGGACCGAGTGTGGATCATCAACTGTTCTGTAAATGAAGCCATGTTACAAAATAGGTGAGCCCATTTTCTTATTTATTTATTCTCTCAGTCTGTTTTCACACAGTCACACAGATTTCAAGTACTTGTGAAGAAGACCATATGGACACAGAGTAAATCTTGTAATATTTATTTCATACTTCAGTGAATTAAACAATTGTCTTGTTTTATGACATTGATTGTCCTTCTGTTCAACTTGCATGGGATATCTCAGAGATCAGATTATGGACAACATTTTTATAAAAGCATAATCATATTTGTATAAAAAGCCAGGATATTTCCTCAGAGAAAGTTGTTACCCAGCCAGCTAAAATTCACAGGTGGAAGACTCCACCAACAGATGCAAGCTTCTGACTACTGGTATATTTTAGTAAGCTATTTCAACAGTGATTTTTTATTTAGTTAAAAATATTTTTATTACAATTCAAGCTTAAATAAGCTTTGTGTCTGTCTGTTATGATACTTTCATTTTCTGGCTTTTCTTTTGAAGTTTCATCTGAATAGAAGCAGATGGAATTCCCAAACTAAAGAACATGCATAAGGATTCTAGTTTCTTGTTTGGAAATGAAACAGTAAAAGAATAAAGAAAATAGGTATCTTAAAATGAATAAACTTGGAGTTGATGTCAGGGATGCACATCCTTCATGATGAGCATTGATGAACCATTGTTACTTGGTATAAAATTGTAAGTGTAGAGCTACAATATCTGAGACTGGGTGCTGAATATGTATTCCTTTAAACAGTGCTTTTATGGATCATAATATTTAGCAATATTCCCAAGCATATCAATCAAAGGTGAAGATATTGACCTATAGCATTTTCACATGTGGCCCACAATGTTTATTAGACTGTCAATCACCTGAAGAAATAGAAACTGGCTCAATGACATTGTTTTGTTGTTGTTCCCAAGCTAAAATATACATTCTGGCCCCAAAGCACCAAAGTTCTTATTACAAACCCAGACAGTGAGATCCTCAGGAAACCTCATAAACAACCTACCAGAACCTCCTCCATGCCATTCTGAAAAGGCAGAAGAAGAAAAAAAATCCCACAATGATTTCTAGCCCATTTTTAAGGGCTGATGGCAGCAAATGAAAATGAAAGTTTCTGTTAAGTTAGATAACCTATCAGCAACCTTGTCCTGTGGAAAAAGGGATTCAACTTCTTTGCCTTTATCTCTACATCTATGGGCAAAGCCCTGTGAAATTTCCTCAGTCTACACTTTTAACAGCTGGTGTTATTATTCTGCAAGTTTTGGGGTAAGACACAGGAGGAGTTATATTTGGGGAAGGAGAAGTGAAAATAATGTAAAGAGAGGATTTTTGAATGAATTCTCAAAAGATGCTAAATTTTAAATTAGAAAAAAAGTACACATAAACAATGAGAAGGTAGACTTGGCCTATATTTTCAAGTCTTAAGCAAAAATATATGCTAGAACATATACAGCTATGATTGTGAATTATTAGTCAAAGAGGCTTCTGTTCATATTATGATATTATATATCATATATATAATATTGAAGTCTATCATAAATATGTATAATACACATGTTTAAAATACATATATTCATATATTTTCTCAAATATTTTTATGTAATGACAAGACATGAAGTCTTATTACTGAGGGCATAAATTTAATGACTGATAGTCTTAATATATAGTTTAGAGTTTAAAATAAACATACACTACTTCTAGATGAAAAATGTTATTTTAAGTTGTTGAGAAAGTCAATTTCTCTATTGTAATATCCTTTCAAATGGTTTGTTTTGTTAAATGTATTGCATTTCATTAGATTTTCTATTTAAACAAGATTTGTTACTAAAAAGAGTAAGTGAGGAGAACTGTGAAGACCCATTGACCCCACCAAGGGTTGCAATTCTGAATCTACATGGTCTGGCTTAGGGGGCATGACTAACCTCAGACTTGAGCTAAATAGTATCCTAACTATATATTAATATATCAGTACTCAGCAGTTGAAAGCAATTACAGCTCAATCAAAAGGAGCAGAGATGGCTTCTAACACCAAAACCATATCTCTCAGAAACACTTGTAACTCCTCTTTGAAGAAATGTGATGTCTTCTGCCTTGTTAGTAATCTGCACATACCTTGGCATATAATAAGACATGGACACAAACACATACACATCTTAAATAAAAATCACATGCTGCTTCCAACTTCTAAAATAATCAAAAATTTACAGATTTTTAAAAATTCATGCAACACTAGCTTCCTGTCATTTGTGATAATTGGTCTGAGTAAAAGTATGTTGGAGTTATTAAGTGACTTTCTTCTAATTATTATAGGCTCTAAAACTTCTGAATAATTGATGATATTTAATCAAAAGCATGACTTTTGATCAAAAATTAATTTCTAGGAGTTTTTAAAAAATAGAATAACCATGTGCCAAGTTTTATACAGATGGGTATTTTTAATTATCAGACAGTACTTATAAACAAAATTTTAAAAATTGACACACAGAAAATGAGCTATATGGATGTTAGAAATGTTGAGAAAGCTCTGAGGGAATTGTTAAGTTGAAGAGAGCTAGAGTCTTCCCCTCCTAGGCTGGATAGACAAAGAAGAAGAGACTAAAATCATGTGCTAAGAGTTTATTTCACGGTGTGAATAGGTGCACCATATTGGAAGATGAAGCTTATGGAAGAGCTATAACTCCAGACAGAAGCAGAAAGAGAAGGGCTGTATCCTTATCTGTGATATAGGCTGGCCTAGAGGTCCACACGAAGCAGTTGCAGAAGTCTGACTCCAAATTTAGTAGGCAGAGAAGTGAAGGGACAGATCAGAAGGCAAACAGTAAAGTGTCATCAACTTAGAAAAAAATTAGTAAAAATCTTTCTATTAACCAAGACATAAACTTATGAAGACATAAATAGCATAAGAGATGTTATATAAGAACAACTGGTTAAAATATTCAAAATACAATGAAAATCTGCAATGAAAGAATTTATAATTAAAATACTATATTTAGATTTTTAGAATATCACATTAACACTTAATATGATTTCCTTCAAGATTTAAGAAAGTAAACATTAACCAATACATTTGCAGAATTAGTTTCTGCTAATGCATATTCCCCATGAGTTCCCTATCTGAATGCCAGGGAATCTCCTCTTACTTCCTTCTATGGAGAAATTCTTCCTGTCCTGAATATCGTTGAGGAGCTCTGTATCTGGTTTTGCCATAGACCTCCTATGAAAGGGTCATATGGTAGTTTTCTTGACACAGGCACTGTACAGTTTCAGATCCAAGTTTTCTAGAGTTTGGTTTTTTTTTTTTGTTTTTTTTTGTTTGTTTGTTTTTTTTGCCTCTTGCAGGTGAGCAGTTTCTTCACTCAACTGTAGATTAAAATTTTAATTGGACTTAAAAAATTATCAACACATGATTTGGAATTTTGAATCTATAAGTTTGCTTTCCACATGGTAAGAGTAAATAAATTTGCAGAAGATATGCAAGATAATATACTCAGGCTCAGATATGTCATGGTTTATTTTTTAAAGAGTTAGTCACATAGGGCAGTAATGAGTGAAAACAGAGATAAGAAACTAGATAAGGTTTGAATTCTATGACAGCAAGGTTACAGGAAGCATGAAAGAATTTAGAATTTCTGATGGTTGTCTAAAATAAATTAGTTTTTTTGTCCCCTCTGGATATTTAGGTGTTCAAAGAAAGAAAGAAAGAAAGAAAGAAAGAAAGAAAGAAAGAAAGAGTTAATTAAATATGTTTACACCATCACAGTCATTTCTTACAAGAAAATTTACAAAAGAAACAAGAGTTCCTGAACTTTGTCTATAGTAAATACTGTCCTACACTACAAAATGTCTTCTGAATGTTTTGACTGAGGATTAAGTTTCTCAGTGATTTTTTTATTCCCCTTCATAGATGTAGTGCAGGACATTTGTCTGAAGCCATGCTAAATGTGAAATAGGACAGACTGATGTCCTCGCTTGGCTTTTTCATTAGTCTAATGCCAAAAAGAACAAAGCCATGGGTTCATATTGATGTAGAAGTGAATATGTTGAGATCCAATGAGCTGACTGGACAGACTGATGATTCATGTGGGAAATATAAAATTTTTCATTACTTTAGATTTTTAAGAGATTTTGATATCTCCAGAATGTATAAATTTGAAATACATTAACAAATTATATTAATTTTATAATTTGATGTATTATTTTGAGTCCTCATTTGATTACAAATATTTTGCAGAAAGAAACTGAATTAGCCCTCAGTTGTATGGTATCATAAATCTGTGTCTTTGGCATGCCAGCAGGGTCACACAATTTGTATTTTGCTGAAGGCTTTAAAGTACCAAAAATTGAGAGCCCTGTGTGTTTTACTATGTAACACATAGAAGCACATGGAAAATCAATTCTTGTCAGCATGCTTTTGGATTCTTTTTATTAATTTATCTGGTATCTTTACCAACACATTTTTAACATTCATAAAGACATTTTACCTTAGAGAATTAATTCTAATTCCTAAACAGAAAAGTAAATTTCACTGAATTTATGTTCCAGTCATCTTACAACCAATTCCCTAAACTTTTATATTATTTTTTTCATGCTAGTGGAGAGGGTTATATATGTATGCATTTTATTTGCATCTGTATGCTTACACATGAGTGGATACTCACTTGTGAGTTTGAGTATATAGAGGCTTGAAGTTGACATCCAGAATTTTCCAATACTGATCCTTCAACTTATTTAGTGAGACAAGTTTACTCTGTCAAACCCAAATCTGCTATGGCTAGTCTCATTAGCCAGCTTGCTCTGATAACACTGTCTCTGCCTCCTGAGGCTAGAATTACATCTTGGCCAATTTGGCACATGTTACTAGCCCTTCCTAACTTTTGAACTCTGTAAGGCACTAAAAAACACAAAATACGTGACTCTACATATTTGTCTTCTATAGCTCAATGCTGTAATGCAAGATCATGTATAAGGTACTGCAGGGTTTTCATGGATCATGCGTGCAGTTTAACTAAGACATGAATATTTCTGTATAATTTAAAGTTGTTGGCCTTTTGCTGGGGCAGTCTCCTAGCTAGCAATCTTACCTTGACTTCTTAGCCATCTTGTCTCCTCACATTTCTGTTCCTCCCATATCCTCTTCCTCTGTGTCTGTTCTGTTCCCTGCCTAAGTTTCATCACTTTCTTTCTCTCTGTCTCTATAACTGTCTCTGTCTCTCTGTATCTCTCTCTGTATCTCTGTGTGTGTGTGTGTGTGTGTGTGTGTGTGTGTCCAGAAGTCACAACTCCATACTTCCTGCCCCATTTTTGGGCTGTCAGCTCTTATTATACAAAAAGCTGCATTCTAGATCTAGCCAATCAGTAGCAAGACAATACCTGATTTATCACTTAGATTGCCTTTAGGCATTGAAGGCTGCCTGATTTTTATATTTTGGGCAGATGAGAAAGGACAAGAAATAGAAATATTACAATTACAAATAGAAAACTAGTGATGGACCAATGACAAAACCTAAATCTTGCCAGCACTTAGCTCTTTGCCAGTACAACAATTAACAATTGAAAATACAGGGACATACATCCATACAATGTATGGGAAGGTCACCCCAACAGTAAGGAATGTCATATATAACATTCCACTTTATACTAGTGTGAAAAACATTCCAAAGGCACAAGTCCATTGCAACCGGTGTAGCCAGTGACTTTATGCTTGATTCATTAACCTAGTGTCAAGGGCTAGGATTAAAAAAAAGGAACCTTCTGTTTTTGTCAAACATAGCTACATATGCACTTACTCAAATATACATGTACATATATCATTGTCATAGCAAACACACTGTCATACAGGGATATTATAGGCTTAATGATTTCTATGTTCTTCATGCAACTGTTGATGGTAAAAAAAAAAAAAAAATTATCTGTTTGAGGAATAGAATGATGGCTCAGAAACTAAAAGTCCTTGCTGCCCATGCAAGGGACCTTAGATCCAACAACTATATGTTGCGGCTCACAACCTCAGTAATTTTAGCTCCATATGACAGAATTCCCTGTTTTGGCCTCTGAAGCACCTGCACACATGTATGCACACACTAATACAGAAACACACAGATAAACATACATAAATAAAATAAATATTAAAAAGTATCTGTCCAGTTTGTGTTCAAAATGATTTTAGACTCTGAGATAAATGATTCAGAAACTATGAAATAGCATTAGGTTATCCTTATTCTATCCCTAGAGAAAAGACTCTAGTATCTTCTCAGCAAATGTTGGTGTATGCTCAAGTGTATTTCCATCTAGCAAGGTGTAAATGGAATATGCACTTCTTAACATACAATGCTATAATCTATACTACATTTACCTCCTACGATGCTGGGAGACAGTGTTTGTATTAAGCCACTAAGTAACTGGCTAATCACAAGAATTTAGCTTGCCCAGCCACAGAACAGACAACTTTTTCCATACTTTCTTCTTTTTTGTTTTTAACCCAGATGCGTATATGTATGCTCATGTGCACGTGGTGCCTGCTAGGGTTATAAGAGGGCATCAGGCACCTGTAGCTGGAGTTTAGGGGGGCTGTGAACTGTAAGATGTCATCTGGGAACAGATCCTGTTGTCTCCTAACCACAGAGCTGTCTTCCTGGTTGATTCCCTATCAACCAATATCTCAAATATTTCATTCCAAGGCTGGTTCTGATTAGATCTTTGAGCATAACATCCACCATGCAGGTTGACTGAGTATAACTGATTCATTTTGTTATTACCATGCAAAATTAAAATAAATAATATTTGTTAAAATAAAAATACTTAACTCCATATAATTGGTTAAATTTTAAAAATTTAGCATAAAATTTTACTGTATTTTTGCACTGAAAATAATGTTATCCTGTCAGGATGACCTTATTGGTGCTTATTATATTTTGCACTGAAAGTAATGTTTTCCTATCAGGATGACCTTATTGGTGCTAAGATGTTTGGAATGAGTTGTCCTAAATCTAAATCATTGAATGACTAATTTACCTCATAGAAATCAGGACCCTGGTTCACAAAATGAACAGGAATACAAACTCCTTTTTAAAGCATTGTCAAACATTAATATAATATAAAATTTGGATGATAAAAATACAGTGAATTAAATTATAGAGCCCCAAATCATGAGCAAACAGATGAGAATATATTGAAGGAATACTACTAAACAGAATATTATCAAAATAATTCTTCATGCTCATGGAATAAAATAATCTAAGAATTCAAGGTTGGATCAATAATGCAAACTAATAATTGATCCTTTCATTTGACATATTACTATTGAGCATTCTCTTTCTTCCCAGCCAATTATGTATAAGACAAATACAAAATTATCTTTCTTCTGAGGGATATGATTTTAAATAAAGGAGGTAAAACTAAAACAGTACTGAGAATAATATTCAATTTATAAAGTAGACTAAAGTATGACAATTTTTTAAAAAACAAGATAAAATATGAGGGGGAAGAGAAATCTGGACATTGGGATTTATCCCTGCAATCACAGAAGTAGGAAAACAGATAGGAGAATTGCCACTTTCATCCTGGGCTAGATAGTCCATCCTGGGCTAGCCTGTGTTATAGAGTGAAATTCTATCAAAGAAAAACAATAAAGATGTAGAGACTTGGAGGCAGGTTGACTAGCAGGTCAAAGACAACCTCAACTATATAGTGAGTTCCAGATAATCCTAAGCTACATGAGATGGCCAACCATTATATATATCTCACATTCATGCACACACACATGTAAACATATATCTATTACATTTTTTTTTAAATGACAGGAGGCCTAGGAAATGGCTTAGTGTATGACTTGCTGCATAAACCTGAGCTGTACCCCCAGCACACCCTTAAATTAAGAAGATCCTGGATTTTACTGGTTAGCCAGTATAGCTAACTCGTGAACCCCAGGTTCAGCATAGAGAGATCTTATCTCAAAAATTAAGATGGAAAGCAATAGCAGGGAGCAATTCATGGCCTTTGGTATCTATACTTGTAGATGTTTACATTAAAAAAAACAAAAACACAGAGAAAAGACATGGAAATGAATAAGGGTTATCTTTACTGAATACCACTCTAATTATAAATAGAATGTTTTTAAGTAGATATGTGATCTATACCCTCTTGCTATATAATTTTTATTGTTTGACAGTTTATATCATTATTTGCCTTTTGTGGACCTTTTAAATTGAACCGTAGTTTTCTTTTGCCTACTACAGATACTTTCACTACTTTTATATTCTATGCAACACCCACTCAATGTTTATTAAGATACTATCAAAGGCCAGGCATATGCCTGTATTGAGGGATGCTAGTAAGTCAGATTGACATAAATAATAATCATTGTTGATAATGGAATCATATTGTGTTAGTTGGCAATTCAAGACTACCTTTATGATATGAAACTGTTAAGTAGTTCAAAATAAGTACTCTGGGAGGATGGAATATTAAGACTAATTTAAATTAGTGAAGGTGTATTTAATGCTGATAGCTAATGTAAATATTGTAAAATTTTAGCAGACAGTGGCATTGTCTATGTTCAGATGTGCAAAGAAGAGCGTGTAGCATGTTAGAGTGAAAATAAAATGAGAACACTTATAACCTGGTATTTCAGAAGTGCTTTACAAGAGAAAATTGGGAGTATTTCCACAAGTCTTGTTTATCACTGTATGGATCTTGCCTGCTACCTGCTGTTTTTATCAAAAACAAAAAGCAAAACAATAAACAAACAGACAAAACACTTCATACGTAAATGAAGTAAGTGACAAGACAGAGACAAGCCTCAGTGACCCTTACATCAAAAGCTTGATGCCCAAAATCTGATCCCTGGAAGTCACTGAGGGTAGAAAGACATGACTCCAAAAAGTTGTCCATTGTCCTCCACAGATAGTCTGCAGTATGTATATTCATGTCTATCAGGACCACACAATGATGAAAAATGAAATTTAAATGACGACACCAACTCAAGATAAAAAACTCAGACTACTGTGTTCCAAAGATCATTGCTAGTTCTGTTCTTTTTGTTTCTGCTTGTGCTTGTTATCAATCTGCACATACCAAAGCTGACAGTAGAAGAGATAAAGAAACAGGACTTTACTGAACGAAGGCCACTTAAGGAAAGGTGACCCACTTGATGCTCCGAGCTGACTGAATTTCTAAGAAATGATATGAATCAAAATACAGGATAAAAAGATCAAAAAGAATTAACCAAGACAATAGATTTGTTAGATAAAATGATCATGTACTAAATTTTGAAAATTAAAATATGACTTGTCATTAGTTCTAAGAAGCAGATCATGTGTGAAATGAGTTCAGAAGACAAGCACACAAATTCCTTGAACACACGTATAGGAGTATGAGCCAAAGATAAATTTAAGGAAATAAATCTACACTACAGATACAGCTGCAAAACTGAGTAAAATGATTTAAGTGATTTTAAAAAAAAAGTCACAAATGGAAGTGATGTATGCAAAGCCTGAATATTAAAACAAATTCCTTAATGTTAACAAAAACAGCTGACTGAGAAGGGATCTTTAGTAAGTATCTAGGCATTTATTTTTCTGTTGCTGTGATAAAATATTCTGAAAAAGCAACTGAGAAAGAGAGAAAGAATTGTTTGTCTGGTTCATGATTTGAGATTATAGCCAGTCTTTGTAGTAAAGTTAAGATAACAGAAACATTAAATACTTTGTCATATTACTCACAGTAAAGAGCAGCAAACAATGAATTAATACATGCTTATATAATATATAATATATTATATATTATATAAAAATTCAGCTTGCATTCTCCCACAATCCAGGATTCTATGTCCAGAGAATGATGCCACTGACTGTAAGCAGGATTTCTCATCTAATGTAGGCAACCAAGATAATATATTGCCTCTCTAAAGGTACGCTGGAGAGGCTAAGCTGATCTACACAATCCCCAAGTGATTACAGATTGCTGTTTAATTCTCATCAAGTTGACCATTAAAGCTATTATAGTAAGGTAGGGATAAAATCAGGTGATGTGGTCTGTAAGCAATGAGAAAATGAAAGTAAGGATGACTACCTTTCCGGTACTTGTAATTAATTAACACAAAACAATCAATGAAGTATTTTTGAAATTATTAATGATCTCTGCATGTAACATGGAATGACTGAATATTAACCTGTGTTGAATTAGTTTTGGAAACAAATAAGATATGAAGTGCTTTTCTATATTGAAGGAAATATTTAAAAAGAAATAATAAAACAAACCACAAAATAACAGTAAGAGAGAGGGGGATCAAGGGAGACACTTCTTGAAGCAAATGGAAGCAATAAAGTTTGCTATGTACTTGGAGACATTGGCTTCATGTAGGCACAGATGGGTGACTATAGTAACATGTGGGAAGGTACTTAATGTGGGTGCAGATGGTGGAGGAATGGTAAACTCAACTATAGGAGATTCTGGAATTTTTTCTTCTGATTCTTTCAATGTTTTTATAGTGAAATAGAAAGAAAAACAACTCATCAGTGGATATAAAGCATGAGAGAGCATTCCTTATGGTTTAGGAATGAAAAAACTTGAAATTTTATAGAGAGAAGTGGTAGTATCCATTTGTACAGAATTGAAGTGTATTTGTGTGTATTTAGAGATCGTAATAAGTAGCATTGTCAATATAGCTCTTCCCACCTACAGGCAATTTTAATCTGTGTGAGTGTGGGAGAATCAGGCAAAACTATATTTAATTGAGTTGTGGTCTTAGAAAATGGGTTTGATGATTCAAGAGTCTCTCTGTGGGTGGAGAATCTAGGATATTGTTGAGAACTTGATTATGGTGCTGACCATGGAATGTTAGCTAAGTAGAAAGGTTCAGAATTGCAAAAAGCTAGTTGTGTGGCACAATAAATGTGTTGGCTGACCCTTACGGGCTAAGAAACTAAGATAGTAGAAGGTACTAAGAAGCCACAAAGGCTTCAGTAGTGGAAATGAGGTGCACCAAATGATACTTGTGACAGCAAAACACAAACCAATGGTTTGACGATGGGAGTGTGAAAATGAGAGTAGGGGGTGAGAGAGAACAGGGAAGGAGAAGAAAAGGAAACGAGAAGCCAGACATTCTGAAGGAAGCTAATCTGTGATTCTGAGAGACTGGGGTCATTACAGAAAGATTAACAGTAAAAGGGCACCAGAGATCACTGATAAATTTGAAAGGACTAGAGTAAAGGATGGTGTTGATAGAGGTTAAACAGTGCCCATGCTTACAGGTGGTGCAACACTTTATTCCTATCTCAGTTTATATTAGCCTGTGAGAGTTTGGACAATGTGTTTTGAGCATACGCTCCTTTGCTTCATCTCCAATAACATATTTTCTTCCATAAACACCCAACTTTAGGTCCTCTAAAAAGAAATAAAACCAGATAGAAGTTGTGCTATTCTTATACTCTTGAATACATGACTTTGTTCTCTGATCTGTTAGTTGAATCAAAACAGCTCTAGATCTCCAATCTTTCTTCTAGTTTTCCACTGTCTTTATATGATTTCATTATCAATCTTTTCTGATAAGTAATTTATTTTGAATCCTGATTGCAGTTTCCTCTCCCTCCTTGTTTCTAAATTTCGTGTGACATACTAAAAAAGCAACCCAAGCTAGCAGTGGTGATCCTCTAGTAACTCAGTCTCCCCAAGCCCAAGGTGCCCACAACAAGTTGAAATAGCCATCAGGAATAGAGGAGTGTTCCCCTTGCTCCACATCCTTGATGACATACACTGTCTCTTCAATATTTGATCTTGGACATTCTGACAGGTGTAAGATTTAATCTCATAGCTATTTTGATTTTTATTTCCCTGATGTCTAAGAATGTTGTGCTTCTTGCCCATTAGATACTCTTCTGTTGAAAATTCTCTGTTTAAATTTATATCCCATTTAATTGGGTTATTTGGTGTGTTGATGTCTAGTTGAGATTTTTATATAATTTGGATATCAGCCTATTGTTCGATGTAGAGTTGTTGATTTTTTCCCATCCTGTATACTCCTGTTTTGTCCTTTTAATGGTGTCCTTGCCTAACAGGAGCTTTTCAGTTTCATGGGGTCTCATTTATTAATGTTGAACTTAATGCCTGAGCTGTTGGTGTTCTGTTCAGGGCACTGTCTCCTATTCCAATGTGTTCAAGGTAATTCCTCAACTTTCTCTTTTATCAGATTTAGCGTCTACAGCTTTCTGTTGAACTCGTTGATCCACTTGGATTTTTATTTTGTGCAGGGTCATAGATATGGATCTGTTTGCATTCTTATACATACCAATTAGAATTCTAACTAAGCAAATAAAAGACTTGTATGACAAGAACTTCAAGTCTTTGAAGCAAGAAATTGGATATCAATTAAATCAGAAGATGGAAAGATCTTCTATGCTCATGAATAAGTAAGATTAACATAGTGAATGCTTGGTTAGAGATCCAGTTAGTCCAGCTCCATTTGTTGAAGATGCTTTCTTTTCTCTGTAGTATGGTTTTGCCTTCTTTTTCAAAAGTAGAGTATCCATAGGTGTAGTTTTACCTCTGGGTCTTCAGTTCTATTCTATTGATCAACTTGCCTGTTTTTATGCCAAGACCATGTACACATTCTTTTTTTTTTTTCCCCCACTATTTCTTTAATCTCTTTTAAAGTTTTTATTATTATTTTTCCTACTTTATTTACATTTCAAATGTTTACCCCTTTCCAGATCTCCCCTTTAGAACCTCCCCATTTCCTCCCCCCTCCCCCTGCCACTATGGGAGTATTCCCCCACCCACCCACCCACCCCCACACTCTCGTCCTCCCTCCTTGGCATTCTTCTCTACTGGGGGATCCAATACTCTCAGACCCAAGGGCTTCTCTTCCCCCTGATGGCTAACAAGACCCTCTTGTGCCGTATATGTGGCTCGCACCATGGGTCCCTCCATGTGTATTCTTTGGTTGGTGGATCAGTCTCCAGGAGTATCAGGAGTCAGGCCAGTTGACACACTCCATCCTACTGTTGCTCATTCTTATCCCATAAGACAACTCTTAAGCCCCCAAATCTAACCTATTTTGTATGGATATGTACATTTTCTTTAAAATTGAAGAGTAGGCTGACCTTAAACACTCACTGTATTACAATTTTCATCTGTTTAAAGTCCATATAAATTCATTATTATTTTTTACCATGTGTTTCTCATTTTAGTTTTTTTCTGAAATAGTAAATTTCCACCTGTCACTATTACTTCTATAGATGTTTTAATTTTTAATTTATTAATTATTTTATATTGTCTTCTATTTTTTGCTACAATCCTAGTTTAAAATATGGGTAATGACAGTTCTTTGAAAAAAATAGGGTATTTATCTTCTTTCACATTTTTACATACAATATTTACAAGTAACCCTACGAAATTAGCATGTAAAATACTTCCTGTAAAAAAAATTGCTCATTCCCGAAAATTTAATGAGAGCTACTGTTCACATACACGTAATATTCAGAATTATACTCTAAATATTAACATCTAATCTCTCTACACTCCTGCAATAATCCTAGCTGCATCTTGACAGTCTTAAACATACATGTTTCTTTGTCAATTGAAATTGTTTTCCATAGAGTCACATTTCTTGCTGTATTATGTTGTATTGTTTTTTTTGTTTGTTTGTTTGTTTTGAGATCCAGCTACAGATCCTACATCCAGGATAGTTTTCTGCTAAGCCCATGGAGCTGAATAATTTATGAGAACTTCATATAGTATATATTAGCTGCCTCTGCTAAACATGCATTATTGGCAGACAGTTTGTAGTCAATTGCAGCCAATACCTATATGGATATAGGTACAAAACCTTGTCCATTTTCTTGATTTCAGACAACTCTCAAAGACCATGTTAGTTGTATAGCAACCAGAAAAACACCTAAGAGAGCAACTACAAACATGTAAACTTTTTGTATGTTCCTCCTGATACTATCATTTTTGAAGGTATTATTCTCAACAACCCCTTACATGCCCCCCCCAATTTACATCATGATAATAAAAAGTGCAATATTGGCTTAAATATATCAAGTATTTGGTGATTTGAGAGGGTATAAATTCTTATAAAATTTATGGATTAGAAATCTTTTCTCTTTTTTTCTTTTTGATTTTGGCTATTTTTATACATACGTTATTTACATTTTAAATGTTTCCCCCCTTCCAGATCTCCCCTTTGGAACCTTCTTATTCCCTTGCCCCTCCTCCTGCCTCTATGGGGGTATTGTCCTACCCACCCACCCACCCACCCAACCTCCGCTTCCCTTCTTTGGAATTCTCCTATATTGGGACATCTAACACTCTCCAGTCCAAGGGTCTCTTGTCCTCCTGATGGCTAACAAGACCCTCCTCTGCCACATATGTGGCCAGCACCATGGGTCCCTCCATGTGTATTCTTTGGTTGGTGATCCACTCTCCGGGAGCATCGAGGGGTCAGGCCAGTTGCCACTGTTGCTCCTTCCCTGAGACTGCAAACTCCCTCAGCTCCTTCAGTCCTTTCTCCAACTCCTCCATCTGGGACCTCACACTCAGCCCTATGGTTGCTTTGAAGTGACTCTTGTGTATTCCGAACTTTTGAGCTAATAACCACTTCTCAGTGAGTACATACCATGTTCATTCCTTTGTGATTGTGTTACCTCACTCAGGATGATATTTTCAATCATTCAATGTATACAAAGAACTCAAGAAGGTAGACTCCCAAGATCCAAATAACCCTATCAAAAAATGGGGAACAGAGCTAAACAGAGAATTCTCAACTGAAGAAACTCGAATGGCCAAGAAGCACGTAAAGAAATGTTCAACATCCTTAGTCATCAGGGAAATGCAAATCAAAACAACCCTGAGATTCTACCTCACACCAGTCAGAATGACTAAAATCAAAAACTTAGGTGACAGCAGATATTGACGAGGATGTGGAGAAAGAGGAACACTTCTTCATTGCTGGTGGAAATGCAAGATGATACAACCTGTCTGGAAATCAGTTTGGAGTACCCTCAGAAAATTGGACATAATACTACCTGAGGACCCAGCTATTCCACTTCTGGGCATATACCCAGAAGATGCTCCAACAAGTAATAAAGACACATGTTCCACTATGTTCATAACAGCAATATTTATAATAGCCAGAAACTGGAAACAACCCAGATGTCCCTCAACAGAGGAATGGATACAGAAAATGTGGTACATGTACACAATGGAATACTACTCAGCTATTAAAAACAATGACTTCATGAAATTCTTAGGCAAAAGGGTAGAAATCTTTTTTTAAGTATCTTAGTATTGCTGTGATAAGATTTCATGACCAAAAGCATCTTGGGGATGAAAGGGTTTATTTAGCTTACACTCCCACATAACTGTTCATCATTAAGGAGCTTTGGATAAGAACTTAAGCAGGGCAGGATTGTGGTGGGAAAAGCTGATGCAGAGGCCATGGATGAGTGCTGCTTACAGGCTTGCTCTCTATAACTTGCCCAGCCTGCTTTCTTATAGAATCCAGAACCATCATCCGTGAAGACCCACAATGGACTGGGTCAATTAAGAAAATCCCTTACAGTCTTGTCTACACACTATTCTTATGGAGGCATTGTCTCAAATGAGGCTCCCTCTTCTCTGATGGTTCTAGCTATGTCATGTTGAAATAAATTAGCTAGCATATTACGAGTTACTAGATCTCTGGGTAAATGTTTAATGATGATTAGTCACTAATTTAGAATGCTGTGTGAAATCCAAGGAAAAGAAAAAAGAAAAAAAAAAGAAATCTCTGGATTGAGGGCTGAGATCATATATATGTAACAGTTTTATTGAGAAAGTGATTTTTAGTTTTATCCTGTGTCAAAGTCAAGCCTCTAGGATCCAGTAGAAACATAAGGATGAGAGGTGGGGATGTCTAACTAGCTTTATTGAAAAAGATGGATCCTTATACATTTCTAAATTCTTGCAATTGTTTGTCTAACTGGAGTGATCCTCATTTCTCTGGTAAAAGCTCAGATCCACTTGCTTGTAAATGATACTGAGATATCTATCATAAAAATTAACAAGCAGGCTTCGAGTGTGTCTCCCTATATACCTAGAATTCATGATGTTGGGATTTGATACCTTTATTACCTAAAACTCGATGAGGTATCTTATATCTGTAACCCTAGCATTGGAGAAGTTGATGTATGAAATTCCGAAGTTCAAAGTCATACTCAACTACATAGGAAGTTTGAGGTTACCACAGTCTACATAAGATCTTGTCTCTAAAAAAAGAAAGGCACTACAATTAATGCTCACTACAGTGTCTTTTCATTTATTCTTATGTTTCTCTCATTAATTTGATATTCATTAATTTCTTCAGAGCTATTTCCCAGTTTACAAAGTCTACACTTCTTTTGTTGTTTTTGTTGCTGTTTAAATAAGCTATCTATAATTATAAAATGATATTCGAAAACTTTATACCTTATATATATCTTCACATTTTATAATTGTAATTATAATTAGTCCTTTTTGTTTAATTAGAATTTACTTATTTTATTTTTGTTTTAATAATCTCTACAGCTGAAATACATACAGCTATGGCTATGATTGAATTGTACATTCATACTGCATGGCAATTGGCTTCTTCATTTGAATTATGTAACAACAGTGGCATTATACTGAGTTTGTCTAGAGGCAAATTTGCAAGGTATTTACCTGTTGTTCAGTAAACTATCAGCTCAGAATCACTTTCCAGTAATTTTTGCAATGAGTCTCAGACCACACAGGGAAAGCACACTTAAGCTGTGAGTATATATTAAAGCTTGGTTACAAGTTTTTATGGGGAAATATCTTCTTATTTCCCCCCAGCTGATTAGCCAATTGTAATGTACCTAATGCTGTTGACTTGAAGACTTTGGCCAGCAGGTCTTACCTAAGTAAGTCTAGCTGCAGGCTGAGTTTGAACTGCATAGTATCCCCCGAATTTTTAAAGTCCTGAGTCTGTGTGGTTGTCTGAAAAGAAGGATGAACATCTTTTGATAGCATTTTCAGTTACTCTGTAGCTGGAGATGTTTTCAAAATATATAGTGTGTTATTTGTTCTTGGTATGTAAATCACACTGATGCCTGACACTTAGTATTGTAGCTAGAAGTTGACTCCTGTCTTAACATTGTTCATGCATACAGATATATATATATATATATATACATACACATATATATACATATATATATTTCTATATGTAAATTCTTCTTTCACTGTATTTGTTATTGTATTATATAAGTTCATACATTTTAGAAAAGTGTAAGAGAAGTATCCTTTAAGTATATCTGACATTTCAGCTTTTCTCTGTTTGCTCTTCTGGGACTTTTATTTTCTTTTGCTCTCCTATTAGGAGCTTCTCAATCTAAATAATACTTTTTCCTAATGTACTTATAATTTAAATATTTATTACTTTCTGCACAATCAATCCTTCTTTTCCATAACTACTTATTTGTACTTTTGTTATTTTCCACAGCAATTTTCCTTTTAAAAATTCCTTTTAAAAATTGATACTTATAAAACTCTTAAAAATAAAAGGAATAATTATAATAAATAAATAACAAATAAATCACTGTTGCTATGAAAGATAACCTCTGTTTCACTATATAAATTTTCAGTAGGCCTATGCTATTAGTTTTTTACATCTGTAAAATTTCAGGGAAGCTTCTAGATCATAATTTTCCGGGACACATTTGTTTCTTTTCTGAGAATTGATAAACTGACCTTGAATTTACTGTATGACCCAGGCCAATCTAGAACTAGCAGTCAATCTACCTCAGCCTCCTGTATACTGAGTTTTAAAGATGAGGAATCTGATGAAGAGAAGGCACAGCTTGTATATCGTTCCAGAAGGCTTTTCTCCCTTAGTTCTGCTGTGTTCTTTTCCATGGCATGAAAATATAATTAATGCAGTTTTTGTTTTAAGGCTTTAAATTTTCTACTGTGTGTTGCTAAGCAGTAACTTCTTGACTATGGTACCTAGATAGGTCTTTGCACTGTACCAAAATAACTCTCTCCCAATAATCTTTTCTTCAGAAGAGGAATCTTCATTCTTCCCACTGCTTGTTCTTCTTATGGCTGTTTATTTTTAAGTATATCTAATACTGTTTTATATCACCAACTTCATATACTTTACTGTATTAACCATTGTCATAGCTTCTGAAACACTACATATGGCCCTGGACCATCAGTAAATTGAAGGAGCATTGTAATTCAGAGCTTATGTTGTAAGAATCAATATAAGAATTTTAATGAAATAATGACACTTATTATATATTTAGTCATGGGAGAAACATAAGGAAATTCACATCTACTCTGTCTCTAGCAGAAGAGAAAGCCTGCATTTGCTACTAAGCTCTGGATCATCCCGTTTGCTAATAGTATGTGAGCTATCAGATACCATTTTCTTTTTTATTTTTCTTTTTTATATTTTTCATACTTTATTTACATTTCAAATGTTTCCCCCTTTCCAGATCTCCCCTTTGGAACCTCCCCATTTTCTCCCCCCTCCCCTGCCACTATGGGGATATTCTCCCACCCACTCACCCACTCTCATCTTCCCTCCTTGGCATTCTCCTCTACTGGGAGATCTAACACCCTCAGGCCCAAGGGCCTCTCCTCCCCCTGATGGCTAACCAGATCCTCCTGTGCCGCATATGTGGGCAGCAACATGGGTCCCTCCATGTGTATTCTTTGGTTGGTGAATCAGTCTCTGGGAGTATCTGGGGGTCAGGCCAGTTGCCACTGTTGATCCCTCCCTGGGGATGCAAACTCCCTCAGCTCCTTCAGTCCCTTCTCCAAGTTCTCCATCTGGGACCTCACATTTAATGCTGCTACTGAACTCTTTTATAGTTTTCCTTTTTGTTTATGTACTTTTGAATGTAGAATGTATTCATGGTTTGTTATTGACTTATCATTTATATATAGCTTAATGAATTCTTTAAAAATATAAATAAGGTATCAAAAAATATATAAAAAAAATTTATTCTGGATTCCTAAGCATCTTAGTTTTCTGTCCTTAGACTTTTGGAAGAAATATACTTGGTGCAGCTATTCAGAATCTCTTTCCAGAAAAATTAATTTTATGTGTGTGTGTGTGTGTGTGTGTGTGTGCATGTGTGTGTATCTGCTTGCACACACAATTATGCTCACAGGTATCTATGCTTCATTCGGAAATTTCATGGACATAGTTTTTATTTTGACATATATTTCTTAATTGTTTTCTTATACTGTTTTCTTGCAAGGAAAATTGTGTTTCATTACTTGTGACTGTAAGGTGGTAAACGATTGAATAGGAGACCAGTGGCAGCCAGTGGTAACAGAAAACATTACGCTTCTTTCATCGGACACCATCCACACTTGCAATTCTTTGTGATTTCTACCGAATGCATTTACCATAAGCTCTGCGCATGTATTCTCCTTTGCTATGCTCTATGGATGTCCTAAGGATAGACAGTCATTCTTTTATTTTTTTCTTTTTTCTTTGGTACTTTATTTATATTTCAAATGTTTTCCCCTTTTTAGGTCTTCCCTTTGGAAACCCCCTATCCCATCCCCTCTCCCATGCCTCTATGAGGGTATTCCCTCACTCCCACACCCACAGCTGTGTTCCTTCCCTGGCATTCCTCTATACTGGGGCATCTAACTCCCTCTGACCCAAGGGCCTCTACTCCCACTGATGGCCAACCAGGCCCTCCTCTTCCACATATGTGGCCAGCACCATGGGTCCCTCCATTGTATTCTTTGGTTGGTGGTCCAGTCTCTAGGAGCACTGGTGGGTCTGGCCAGTTGACCCTTTTGCTCCCTTCCCATGGGGCTGCAAATTCCCTCAGCTCCTTCATTTCCTTCTTCAACTCCTCCATCTGGGACCTCACACCCAACCCTATGGTTGCTGTGAATTGAATTCTGGGTATTCAAAACTTTTGGGGTAATATCTACTTATCAGTGAGTACATACCATTGTTTGTTCTGTCGTGACTGAGTTACCTCACTCAGGATGACATTTTCAAGTTCCATCCATTTACCTGTGAATTTCATGAAGTCATTGTTTTTAATAGCTGAGTAGTATTCCATTGTGTAAATATACCACAATTTTTGTATTCATTCCTTTGTTGAGGGACATCTGGGTTGTTTCTAGTGTCTGTCTATTATAAATATGGCTGTTATGAACATAGTGGAGCATGTGTCCTTACTACATGTTGGAGCATCTTCTGAGTATATGCCCAGGAGTGGTATAACTGGGTCCTCAGGTAGTATTATGTCCAGTGTTCTGAAGGTCCACCAAACTGATTTGCAGAGTGGTTTTACCAGCTTTCAATCCCACCAGCAATGGAGGAGTGTTTGTCTTTCTCTATATCGTTGGAGACAGAGATTCTAAACAGTAGTCTATAAGGGGAGACCTGTGTTCTGTAGGTGTCTTTATATTCAATCAAAGATTAGCACAAAATAAGCCTCTGTAACATCTGCCTGGCATGAAAAATGTCTAGACAGTTTCTGTTGTTTTTAACCCATCTTTTCTACTTTATAACAGAGATTTAGAGTATAGTTCAGTAGACTTAGTTTAACTGAAATAGTTACAAAGATTTAAAATAATTTAAAATTTATCAATTTGAAAATCTGAAAGCTGATGAAGGTAATGCTTCATTTGTATTAAATTAACCCAAAAGAAACAATAGATAAATTCAGACATACAATTTCCTTTACAACACACACAAAGCTCATATGACAGTGATTCCTCAGGGGATTTTAAGTACAAAATATATTTTCAAATAATGCCATTTTCTTTCTAAGTAGTGTTCTCCATCAATATTGATCTAGTAGATGTATTTGGTCCAGTGGGATTCTTGAAAAGTTTATAATAGTCTGAATTAAAACTACTATAATTAGCTTCAATATGTAGTCAAGAGATACTTAAAGATTTTTTTTTTCAGAATCTGCAGTATTTTTTAAATCATCCAATACAAAAAATCTTGTCCCTTATAGTTGTAGCAAGTGCTCAGTCAATCATGTTGCTTTGTTTATTGCTTCCCTAATCACCAAGCTTTGCAAAGGCAGTGATGTTGAATCAGGCTCTACTATCCACTAATTCATGACAATTCTCTGTAAAGCAGATGGTACAAAATAAAAATAATAAGAATGTATCTATATATTTTGTGAATGTTGAATTAATGTATGGTGGTATAAGGGAATCTTACTTTAGTACAGAGATGATAGGAACTGCTCAACACTATGGAGCATTTAATTGTGTGGATCAGCAGAGAAGAGGAGTAAGCTGGAATGAGATAGATTCTTCTTTGTCCCAAGAAGTCTGCTCTCACTCCCTTACATAATGTCACATTAGTGAAGCTGTACGTTTTGTTCAGTAGCTGAAGGCTCTAAGGCAACTGTTTCATATACTTTTCCTCTCCAAATTGCCAATAGATTGTACTGGCTAACTGAGTCTTCAGAGCAACCCCAGTTCAAAAACAGTGATATTAGACTACCCCCTCAGTGTAGGTGCCAAGGAATATGAAGCGATTGTCCTCTGCCATAATTTAATCCCATTCTTGGACTTTTTCTAGAGCATCTTAAAGATTAAAAAAAAAATCTATTTAGTATTCCTACCAGGAATATTTAAAAGAATTGAAATTTTCTGGAAATGAAGTTTTAGTGGCATTTCTAAGAAGGGACAAGATGGATCAGATTATATATATATATGACATTTCCTCATGTGGTAGGACCACAGTTAGACAAGTAGTGAGGATTAAATTATGAGGTAGAAAAAAACTAGAAATGAAGTAGCTAGAAAAGCAGTTGTCATGGAGAGTCTGAAATACATAATGGAAATCGAGAGTGAAGGGGTAAATTAAGACTTCATGAGATTAAACTCAGCAGTAGCAGAAAATTAAATCCAAGCCTACTCATCTGCTGCTTGGAAACTGTAGCCAATTCATTTTGTAAAAGGAAGAATTGCTTTCCTAAGAAACAGCCAGAGTTGTAGACTCTGCTTACAGTTGTACTGTGCATTTTATTTGTATTATTGTTGTTCTTACTATTAATAATATTATCATAATTGTACAAAATTCACTTGAAGTCTTTTTTTTTTAAGATTTATTTACTTATTTTATGTATGCAAATACACCTTCATTCTTTTCAGACAAACCAGAAGAGGGCATCAAATCCCATTATGATGGTTGAGAGCTACCATGTGGTTGCTGGGAATTAAACTCAGGACCTCTGGAAGAACATTCAGTGCTCTTAATTGCTGAGACTTCTTTCCAGCCCATTGAAGTCTTAATATGCTTAAGTAACTGTTTATATTGTCCTAATAAGTGCTAAATGGTATGATGGCTAGTGACACTGGAAGGCAACTTAATGACTGAAGCTGACAATTTCACCATGGTTTGAGTAGGATACCCACACACCAAGACACAATATTGTATATAGCACAGTAGACATGAGGGTTCAAACAGAACAGTATCTAATAGCTAAAAATTAGGCTCCAGCAATCAGTCAATGTTTCTAAGAAATATGAAATTAGGCAACTTAGGAAAACATGTGTATGTCTTCAATAAAGAAAATTAGAGATTTTAGAATAAAAAGTGGAAGTAAAAATCGCAGGTTTTGTGAAAGACTCAAGAAGTAGGTGTCCGTGATTAAAACTGTACACTGCAACTCTTCGTTAAACTTAAACTTGTTAGTGTTTGTAGGTTTATGTGTGTTCATGTGTTGGGTATTAACATATTTGATCTTGGAGGCCAGGGGCGAATTTTAGATTCTTCTCTAGATGTCTACCTTGTTTTTTGAGACAGGGTCACTGTGGTAATTTGAATGATAAGGCACCATAGATTCTTATTTATGAATACTTAGTCCCCAGTTGATAGAACTGTTTGGCAGAGATTAAGAAGCATAGTCTTGTTGGAGGTGTGCTGCAACGGGTGGACTTTGTGGTTTCAAAGGTCTAGTGTCATTGCCAGTGGATCAAGATATAAGCTCTCAGTTGTTCCTGTTGCCATGTCTTTCCCCTGTCATTAGGAACTCTAAAACTATAAAAATGTAAACCTGATTACATGTTTCTTTAATAAGTTGTGTTTTTCTTGTTGTTTAATTTAGCAATAGAGAAGTAATTGAGACAGAAATTGCTGGTTGTGAAATCCTAACAAAACTGGCTTTAAAGGAGTATAGAAGACTGTGACTTTGGGCTGGGAACATAGACAGTGTATGCAGATCTTAAATGCCATCCTTAAAGGACCTTAGAAGACAGTATTGCTGAGAGATATGTAGAAATAAGAGGCATATCTGAAGAGATTTCAGGGGCCAACAATATTAGCAAGTGGGTCAGTTATTTTACAAAGAATGTGTGTACTTCTTACACTGTCTTAAGGATTTTCCTGAAGCTAATCGAAATGTAATGTACACATTTTTGTGAGGGATACCTTTCAAGACAGATAAGTATTGACTCTGTTTCATGGCTATTAGTAATCACTCATGTTGGAAGTTACAATGAATAAGAGAAAGAATAGCAAAATGAAATGCAAAATATACTATTTAAAGGAAATAAAAAGAATACTAGGAAATTTAATTTTGGAGCTCAGACTTGCACTGAAAGAGGTAAGGAGATCAAAGAAAGTTCTGATCCATGTTGAAAAAAATTAAAAAGGAATAGTGCCCTCATGGCAAGAACTCATACAGCTAAACTTCCAACTTGTTAAAGAAATGGACCTCAGAAATTTTCTGTTCCAAAAACTAACATCAAAGGAAAGCTCCTACAAATGTAATTCATGGAGGCCTGGTTTCATTGCCAAGTTGCTAGTCAAACTTGACAATATTGTCCATGTGGTTCTGGCTTTACATGAAAGGTATATTAGTAAAGAAGCTGTGAAAGTATTTTTCTGCTGTTATGAATATGGCTGTGGCCAAGCATACAGCAGGGGAGTCCCTGCTTGGAGGTTGAGAGATGCAATTATGTAAAGCAGTGCATTTGAAGTCTGGTTTGTGCTGGGAAATCCAAGATTAAAGGTACTAGAGGCAGGAGATACCTGCCAAATAGAACCTCACACTGGACACAGTAAAAGCCAAAGAGAGGGACATATATGGCAGGCACAAAAACTGGAAAACACAGCTATGTGTGCCCTGTAATATCAGAAATGGAGTTAACAAGAATTGAAATTTGACCTGCTAGGTGTCAATTATGTTTTTGTCCAGCATTACCTAGCTGTGTCCCGGTGCCTCCCTTTTGGAATGGTCTTATATATTTTGTATCCTGTATATTCTAAATATGTAATTTACTTTTTGCCTTTATAAGAAATTATGATTAAGAAATAGTGACTCTCAATAGAGACCATAGATTTTGAACCAGGGTTGAGACTGAAAGACCATTGAAACTTTTGTAACTGGACAAAATACATTTTGCATTATGGTATGCCTACACATAGTGTGTTCATGGAGTTAAACTGGTTGTTTGAATGAGAAAGGTCATTGTAAGCTCATGGTTTTGAACACAGGGTTTCCAGTTGGTGGAACTGTTGAAAACGATTAGGAATTGTGGCCTTGTTGGATGAGGAATATCACTGGGGAAAGGATTTGGGGTTTTTAAAGACTTGCCCCATTCCAAATGTGATCACTTTCTCTTTCTTCCTGCTCCCTGTGGATCAAGCTGTCAACTCTTAGCTGCTCTAGCTGTCCTGTCTTTGATTTAATGTAATAGATTCTAATTCTCTAGAACCAAGAGCTCAGCTAAATACTTTCTTTTTAAGTTACCTTTCGTCAGGGTGTTTTATCATAGAAAGAGAAATTTAACTAAGACTCTGTATCTTATGGTTTCTGTGATAAACACCATGACCACAAGCAACTTTCCTTCCTTATGGAAGAAAGGGTTTATTTCATTTTACAGTTTACAGTCCATCATCTAAAGAAGTCAGAGAAAGAACTCAGGACAGGAACATAGAGGTAGGAACTGAAACAGAAGCCTTCAAGGAATGCTGCTCAGTGGCTTATTCCTCATGATCTATTCAGTCAGTCTGCTTTCTTATATACAGTAAGATCATATTCCAAGGGGTAACAGCAAATAAAGTGGAATGGTCCATTCTATACCAATCTTTAATGAAGAAAACACCATCATCCATGACTTCTTACAGGGAATCTTATGGATGTATATGTTCAATTAACTTTTCTTTTCTCATATCAGTTCTTTGCCAAGTTGACTAAAACCATCTAACAGAGTCTCATTGCCTTGGAGTATACCAACTAGATTAGGCTGGCTGATGAATAAGTCCTACCAATCTGCTTGTCTCTATTATTCCAGTACTGGGATTATAATTTGACCCAGAATGCCATACTTAGGAATGTTTGGGCTTGAAATGAGGTTTTTATTATTGCCTGGCAAACACCTACTGATTGAACCATCTCCCAAGTCCCAAATTTGTTTCTTTATTTGTGAATATATTGACTACTAGAGATGGGTAAAGATGGCCACAGAAACAAAACTTTTTTTTTTTAACTTAGAGATGTAACATATGCATAAAACATTGCCAGAAAAGCAGGAGGTATTGTTAATGAAGTAAATATCATTTTGATCATTTAAACACCTGAAATTATCCAGAAGAGTAGCTATAAATGTAAGCAGAAAAGAGTGAAGTAAAATATGGTGAAGTGTTCCAAAAGGAGGAAGAATAAGAATGACATGGAATAGAAGTTTCTCACTAAAAGCTTAAAGTTTATGTGACTGTTCATGAGTCACTTTGTGACAAGTCCAGAGTAGGATACTGTTCAGGGGACTTTGAGCACATGCATATGCAACCAACACGGGAGAGTAAACTTTAGAAAAACTGAGCCCATGGAAGTACTTCATCCAGACTCTTTCTCATGCTTATTATTTATAAAATTTAATTAGACAGAGAATATACAAGAGAAGTGTATGTAGCTTCAGGAATCTGTGTAATAATAGGGGTAGTTGATGAGTGAAGATAAGGTCATAGGTATATAATCTATATTTCACCATTTGTTGAGAGAAAACTATTCCCTGGATAGAATTTAAGTTTTATGTGCAGATTTTCTTTACATGTTGTTTTGAGTGATTTATCAGTTCGGCTTGCTTGAATTACATTTTGAATTTCAAATATGAAGAGACAATATTTTTTTCACATCTCCCTGGAGAGAAGCAGGCAGCTAACTTCTGATTTACTGATTAGTTATAACTTGGTGTCATAATCAACAGTCCCTCGATGGGTTTCTAGTGTTTTCAAAGTAGGAATGGAAACAAAATGCTCAAAGTACAAAATAAGAAACATTAATGGCAGAACATACTTGATAAGATAGGTGCGAATGGTTTGGAGAATGAAGACTGAGATAAAGATAATGACCTCTAAGTAAAAGAAGGAATCTGAGGTTACAGAAAGAACACCTTTCTGCTTTCATAAGAAGGAAAACAGTAAAATTAAAAGAAAGACAAACTTCTCTCTGTCTCTTCTACAATCTATCTATCTATCTATCTATCTAACTGTCTACTATATATCTTTCTACTTACCTACTTAACTACATATCTATCCATCTACCTATTTCTCCATCTCTACCTTTCCTTATTTTTAAAAACTTTATTATGATACATAATACTCAAAATACTCTCTAGTCACACAATACTCAAAATATTGTGACAATTGTATTATTGTATGGTAGGATATTCAAATTTATTGCCATGAATTACATGCTAGTAATTATTTTAGAAAGGTCAGAGAAATTAGTTTCCCCACCATCCGCAACTCTCAATTCTTCTTAACATCTATGGATTCTTCTCTAATGCCTAGTAGATACTGTCATGGTATCTTTATCCAACAGCACATATGAATATCTTGCTTATCTTAGATACTTTCTGGAAGTTCTGGGTCTACTTGGGTCACTTCCTGCCACAATGCTTTCTCAGTTATTCTATTTGTTGGTAGTGAGGGGTGGTTTTCAATCATTAGATGTAGGGATGGTAGGAAAAAATTACCACATTTTAACAAGCATTGGGATGTTATGTGCCTGCCATTAATTCTGTTCAGATTAAAAAAGAAAGTGTTTCAATGTGTTTCTAGAAACAAAATTAACTTCTTCCTAGAAAAATAGTAGTAGAAGTTCAACTTCAGACCAATGCACATAAAATTCTAAAACACAGCAGGAAGTTAACTGAAAGTGATGATAGTAGTCTGATTTTGGGTAAAAAGTTCTAATTTAACCAGGCTGTGCTGAAACGAGAACAACAACAACAAACAAATAAAGGAGCTGGGGCTGGGGCTGAGGTGTTATAGCTGGTAAGAGCCCTGTCTGCCCTTATAGAAGATACAAGTGCTACTTTGAGCACAATACTGAGCTGCTCACAATCATCTGAAATTCCAACTCCAGGGAATCTGATGCCATTTAATGGGCACCCTGGGCACATCCATTTATGTACATATACATAAACTACTAATATACTTATACTTTTAAATAAAAATAAAGTTAAATAAGTTTTAAAACCCCATAAAATTAGTCAAAAATACATAATAAGTGAACCGATCGATAACATGTTCTAGATTATTTTATTAGTTCTATTCTTAAACTTAAAAAAAAAAGCACCAAAAGATAACCTGAGCACACTTATAGTATCTCTTCTTAAGACAAGTATTTTGGAGAAAGATTGAATGGTACCTGACTTGATTTAGCAGTTTGAAAATATAAAAAATATTTTACACTCACAGTATTTGGGGGTAAAGTAAAGAAAAAAAATCAATTCCAAATTCATAGTCTAAGCCTGAATTTTATGTCCCACAATAAAATTTTCAAAGCAAAAAGGAACTTGAAATAGAACTTATACGTAATTTGTGGTTGAGTACTTTCAGGGAAGGAGGTAGGCTGAGACACAGTCGTTTGAATTGGCAAAAACTCAATGGAAAGTGTTTTAATTGAGACTTAAGTTGGTGATAGTGAATTCCATGAACAGGAACTAGTGAAGCAAAAATCTTCTAGACTGCCATATGGAACATGTTATAAAAATGGGTATTCATCTTTGGAAGAGATTAATGTAGTGGAGCCTTCCATATACTTAATTATTTGTAAAAACTATGATTTCCACACTGTGGGAGAGTTCAAATTTGAAGGAGAATATGGAAGTTACAGAGAAAAAAAGAGCAAAGTTCAATAAAATGTGGAAATATCTACCCACAAAATTACTTTAAAAAATTATATGGGCTGTATAAAACTGCTTGGGAAGAATATAAACAAACTTCTTTCTATGTAATTTGTGAATAATATTGGGAATGGGCAAGGAGTTTATGGGTTTCTCATTCTAAACAAGGATATTTGTTTTATTTTTGTTAAGAAATTAATGATGTGTATATACTGTGGCCATATCTCCATATTTATAGCTTTCCCTAGTGTTTCCCTCTTGGAAGGTAGCTGGAGTTTTCTTTGAGCTCCTTGAAGTACAGGAATATTTGTAGAATAATGTCCCAAGCAGTCACTTTATTCTGAAGTTTGCAACACTATTAAGAGGCATAAGTAGGAAAATCATTTTTAGCACCAGAAATATTTGGATTCAAATACACAAGTAAGTGCATTAGCCACTTTTTCTGTAGCTGGAACAAAATACCTAACAGGATCAGTTCACAGAAGTAACAGGATATTTTTGGTTCATATTTGGAGGTATGTTCCTCATGGTTTATATATTCAGTGCTCTGTGTATAAAACAATTTCCTATTTATTTATATATTTATTTAAATATATTTATTTAAATATATTCATCTCTATTAAATGACCCCTAACATATTCACATTAAAGAACCAATATAACTTCCTATTTCATGCTGCTTTTAATAGATCAAATTGAGTTAAGGTGTACACACAAACACACACTCACAGGAAGAGAGACACATGACACAGGTATACATTCATACAGAAATACACGTATTCTCACACAGAGAAAGAAAGACAGATACACATATGTACATATACATTCTGAAACCCAATGTAAACACCAATACAGTAACAAAACCATGATCAACAAAGGGATCTTTAATCAATTTAATAACCTAGAACAGAACACATTGATCCCTATCACTGAAGTTCTATTGGCATGCCAAAAATGACTCCATATACAAAGGTTTTATGTGTAGTGAAACTGTGTACAAGCATGCATTGCTAAGATACATTGCATAATTAACGTCTTTCCTCAGAATAAATAATGAACGATTCCAACAAATAAATTCTTCCATTTTCTGTGATTTCAGCTCTTATTATTGTAATTATAATATTTGTTTTAGAAATGTTGTTTTGAAGTATAAGATAATTAGAGTAGATGGATATTTTTTACCATTATGGGAAAAAATGAGGAAATGGGTATTTTATATATTCTTTTCTTGATATCATGATATCTCTATTTCACTAATAGACTCTTTAGATTAGGACTTAGAGCAATTTTCAACTTTCAATTCAATGTGATGCTTAATACTGATAATCAACTTGATCGGATTTAAAACCACCATGGAGACAAACATCTGAGTTTATCTGAGCAGAGGATTATGCATTGGATTAACTGAGATTGGAAGACCTACCTTATATGTGGATGATACCATGCTGCAGATCAGGTCCCAAGGATCAAGACTGAATTAAAAAAGAATAAAGATTGCTAAGCAACAATATCTTAGCTACTTTTTTACTGTTTTAATAAGACACCATGGCCAAGGCAACTTAACAAATTTAAGTGTTTATTTGGGGATTTACAGCTTCAGAGGATTATAAAGAATATGGATATAGGGCATCCATTAAGCAGGCATAGCACTGGAACAGTGACTGAGACCTTACATATAACGATTAGCCAGAGACAGGGAGTGGGCAATGGCATGAGTCTTCTGAAACCACTAAGCCCTTCTCTGGAAACATAGTTCTCCTCCATCAAGACAACACCTCCAAATCCTTCTTAATACATATAAGAACTGAGGACCAAGTATTGAAACATGATCCTGTGTGGGCCATGCTCATTCCAACCAGCATAACTAGTATTTATCTCTGTACTTCCTGACCATGGATGCAAAATGACTAGCTTCCTGAAGCTCCTACCTCCATCATGGACTGCATCTTCAAGCTGGGACCCTGAACAAACCATTCGTTTCCTAATTTGCTCTTGTCAGGTATTTTGTCAGAATATGAGAAAAGTAAAAATTACAAGATGTCACTTAGAATTCTCATATACACACTAACTCTAAAAAGCCTTTCCTCATTAGCAGCCTCCATTTGCACACACATTCTACAGTGGATATATGTAAATTGATCCACCATAGTCATGCATAACTCATAGTTTACCTTAAGGTTACTTCATGTCATAGATATAGCAGATTGTTAAACTGTGTAATGCTCCAATTTCTTAGGGAACATTCCTCTGTAAGATATATTACTGGGACCTAATTTACAATTTCAGTAAGTACAGCAGGAAATCAATATATCACCTAATCTTATCTGTATGTGCTTCAGCCATAAAACATTATGTAAAATGTAGCAGAGGATGAGGTACTTGCCGTAGAAGTGAAAAATGACAATAAAATCTTAATTTGTGTTTAGTAAAAGTTAATGAACTTTGAAGTACTCTAGAGGGATTACTGATGGTCTAGAAATATTTGTGTATCAGTGAGAGAATTAAAATTCTTGGCAAACATTATATTTTCTAGATTTTAAAATTCCATTTAGTAAATCTTCTTACAGGCATTAATTTTGACCCCACCATACCCTCTATTATGATTGTTGGTGACTTATATGAAGTACTTCATTTTGTAGAAGCATGAACTAAATATTAAACTTTTGAAATATTTTGCAGTTCAAATTTATACCAAAGTAAAATTTTATTGGCCATATTACATTTGATAAAGTTTTCTGAAAATAGGTGGTGAGACAAAATTTGAATGCTCACCTGAGAAAAAATGTTTTTCAGGTTTAAGATTGGGTTTTGTTGCTAGTTTGTAAGAGTGTGTGATTCAAACTTACTTGTTTTCATTTTGCTATATATGTCTTTAGATCCTCATCTCTACAATAACCAAATAAGATAGATGTGTTCTCTAAATAAAGTATGAAGATTACGTTTAATAAACCACTAAAGGTGATATGGATTCTATCCATTAGAAATGCCTATTTTTTTGGTTGCATATAAAAACTAAATGCTAAGATCATATTACATAGAGTAACTCAAATTTCCTCCTTGCTTCATAGACTTGACAGTTCTAGAAGGTGCTACACAAATCAATCAAGATGAAAAGGCATCAGTGGAGTTCTCTGGCAGGACACCCTACATGCCATAATAATGGCTTACTACGCAAAATGTGGCTACTGTTGTCAGAGAGGTATAATTGTTTTGGGAGTGATCAACCACCTTCTGATTGTATTTGAGACTAGCTCTGTTGGAAAAAAAACACCTGCTTCTTATTCTAAGCTTAGAAAAGTCAGTAGCTAGAGAAATCATGGTTCCTAGTAGGGAACCTCCTAAATGTACATGTTGTCAAATTGACACCTACATATTTAGATTTATACTTGTAGATTAATTGATTAGTCCTATTTCTCAATCTTGACTAGAGAAGCTTCTTTTAGCAGAGTCTCAGAAATGGTCAAGATGCTGAAAACAAAATGACTGTTGAATACCTGGACCTAAATGGGACATCAGCATAAACCTCTCTCAAAGATCAGGGTAAAGAAAAGTATGCAGAAAGAATGTGAAGAGTGTGAGATGTTGTCATCTGGACATGATGTGAGTCTCACACTCATGAAATCTCTTCAGTTATGGTTCCTCACAAAATATCAAGGCTTTTTATATTCTTGCAAGGATTGAATCATGAGACTCCATAGCTAATGGAGGGGTTGGTAGTAATAGATGGCTGTAAAGAAAGTAGTCATCTCCCTTTAAAGTTTGAGCACAGGTCAGTTGCCTGTGTTCTAGAGGCTCATTCTATACCCATGTACATACATGAAGCATCAGCTGGACTAGATCATGTCTTTGAAGGTGAGAGAGAAGGTGGTATGGAATAGTACATGGGTTAGGAGGTGCTAGTGTTTATTTTCTTCTAGTATTTTTCAATTAATAAATATCAGCACATCCCTGACTTTGACATGGAATACCAGATTTCCATTAAAGGAATGAAGACTTGTAATATTGTTCAAAGAAGACATTTATCTATTTTGATAGCAATGCTAACAGCTCAATTGTATTGGGTGTTTGAGGGAACGGTTGTCAAGCCCACCAAATACTGAATATCTGGTGACCCAAATCCATAGAAAATGGGACATGTGTTCATCTCACCTACCCTTATTTAGAATTAGCAATTTCATTTAGACTTTTCTATTTCTCTCTCGTGTCTCTGACTGAGTTGGGACATGATCAGGTTCAATTTTCCTTTTAATAGCTTTAATGTTTGTTGTTGTTGCTGTTCCTGTGGTTCTTGTTTTGTTTTGTTTTATTTTTATTATGATAACATACATATGGAATGGAGGTCACTACAGATTTTAATCATTCAATCTAGTAATATTAAATATGTTATTAGTATTTTATAAATATCACCAATTTCTGTCTCGAGAATTTTTTCAAGTTTCAAAATTTGAATTTCTTACCCACTTTATAATAATTTATAAAAATTATCAATTCATAGTCCTCCACATTTGTGATACCACAATCTGCTTCCTCCCATTCTGAATTTGAGTACTCTTAAGTTTTTCATATAAATAGAATTATGTACTGTTTGTCTCCTATTATTAATTAATTCAGTTAGTATTATAGCCTCAACCATCATCGATGTTTTAATAAATAAGAACACTTCACTTTTTAATTGAAGAATATTTATCACATGTGTATATATCTCTTTCCTTCTTTATTTATTCATATGTGGAAGTTCAAGTTGCTAACACAGTTTAGCTGTTATGAGTAATGCTCTTCCAAATAAAGTAATACAAATATCTCTACACATACATATATACTCAAGAAGTGTGTGTGTGTGTGTGTGTGTGTGTGTGTGTGTGTGTGCATATAAGCTTTCATTTGTCAAAAATGCAAAAACCAGAGATAAGGAGATAAAAGCATTTTCAATAGAAATGATAAATATTCAGATATGATTTCAGTGAGTTTCTGGTATATAAATGTTGAAGTCGAGCTAAGTAGACTAAGTAGACATCTGCATTTTATCATAATGGTTTGGAGGGTTTATTTTATTTTTTCCATGGGTCACAAGCAGGACTTAGAAGCAACATGGGGAAAATTGTAGTTGGTGTTCAGTCCTTACTATTCTCAACCAACTGCTCTGCAATTCGTGATATGATATCTCAAGGTATCTGCTGTATGCCTTGAACTTGACTTCTTACTTTATATACTAGATAAACATTTTATATTATGTATTTGTATGCTATTATTAACATATTTGTCATACAGTAACATTCTGTTCAAAAAGAAACGGCACACACTGTTTCTGGGTATAAATTATCTTGATGAGCATCTATGTCTACATAAAGTAAGAATTCCCACAGACAGCCCTTCTGTCTAGCTAAATATATCTACATGTGTTGTTCTCATATGCAGATTATACCCAGACCCCCTCCAAAGAAAATCAATACACAGCTCCATCCAATAATTACAGCCCAATGGCCTGAATTTCTTAGTTACATATTTTTATTTCTTAACTCCACATATGAATTGTAATAAAGATATCCATGAATTAAACATCTGTCTAGAATACCATGCTTGAATAAAATCAAAATAATTATAGATTGTATTTATATGACTAATAATCAATGAATCAACTAATGTCTTATACTGAAAACATATCTAAGTATACCATGCAATCTGTAGAGTATGTTTCTTGGTTAATATATGTATCAGTGTCTTTTTGTTAGTGTGATAAAAGACTATGACTAAAAGCAAGATATGGAATAAGAGATTAGTTTTGGCTAATGGTTCCAGAGGAATTGATCACCATAGCAGTAGAAGCATGGCAGCAGGCAGCAGGTGGCAGGCAGCCTGAAACAAAAGTGAGAGATCATGTCATCTTCAACAGAAAATATGAAATATAAAAATATCTTGAAATGGGTGCAACTAAAAATTCTCAAGGCCACCCCAATGATGTACTTCCTCCAACAATCTCCATTTCTTCTAGATTTCATAACATTTTCAAATATTCAAATACATGAGCCTGAAGCCTTTATGATATATTCTCCTTCAAACCATCACAGAAAGTATATCTGCCATGTATAATGCACATTTCTAGTTATCATTTTATTCAATATATCTTAACTAACACACATTGATTCTTTTTTATTGGATATTTTCTTTATTTACATTTCAAATGCTTTCCCCTTTCCAGGTCTCCCCTTCAGAAACCCCTTTTCCTATTCCCCTACCCCAACCTCTATAAGGGTGCTACCCCACCCACTCACCCACCCACTCCCGTCTTCACACGCTGGCATGGCATTCTCCTACATTGGGGTATCAAATACTCTCAGGCCCAAGGGCCTCTCCTCCTACTGATGCTGAACAAGGGCTTCCTCTGCCACATATGCAGCCTGAGCCAAGGATCCCTCCATATGTATTCTGTGTTTGATGGTCCAGTCCCCGAGAGCTCCAGGAGGTCTGGCCTGTTGACACTGTTGCTACCTCAGTGGGGCTGCAAACTCTATCAGCTCCTTCAGTCCCTTCTCCAACTCCTTCATCAGGGACCCTGCACTCAGTCCAATGGTTGGCTGTGAACATTCGCCTCTGTATTTGTCAGGCTCTCACAGAGCCTCTCAGGAGAAAGCCATATCAGGCTTCCATCAGCAAGCACTTCCCAGCATCCACAATAGAGGCCTGTTTTGGTGACTGAATATGGGATGGACCAATAAGTGGGGCTGTCTCTGGATGGCCTTTCCTTCAGTCTCTGCTCCATACTTTGTCTCAATATTTCCTTCTGTGAGTATTTTGCTCACCCTTCTAAGAAGCACTGAAAAATACACATTTTGGTCTTCCCTCTTCTTGGGCTTCATATGGTCTGTGAATTGAATCTTGGGTATTCCAATATTTTGGGCTAATATCCACTTATTAGTGAGTACATACCGTGTTCATTCTTTTATGAACAAGTTACCTCGCTCTGGATGATATATTCAAGTTCCATCCATTTGCCTGCGAATTTCAAGAAGTCATTGTTTTTAATAACTGAGTAGTACTCCATTGTGCAAATGTACCACATTTTCTGTATCCATTCCTTTGTTGAGGGACATCTGAGTTGTTTCCAGATTTTGAATATTATAAATATGGCTGCCATGAACATAGTGGAGCATGTGTCTTTATTACATGTTGGAGCATCTTCTGTGTATATGCCCAGGAGTGGAATAGCTGGGTCTTCAGGTAGTACTATGTCCAATATTCTGAAGAAATGCCAGACAGATTTCAAGAGTGGTTGGACCAGCTTGTAATCCCACTAACAATGGAGGAGAGTTCCTCCTTCTCCACATCCTCGCCAACATCTGCTATCATCAAAGTTTTTGATCTTAGCCATTCTGACTGGTGTGAGGTGCAACCTCAAGGTTGTTTTGATTTGCATTTTCCTGAAGACTAAGGATGCTGAACATTTCTTTAGATCCTTCTCAGCCATTAGAGTTTCCTCAGTTGAGAAGTCTCTGTTTCGCTATGCTCCCATTTTTAACAAGGTTATTTGGTTCTCTGGAGTCTAACTTCTTGAGTTCTTTGTATATTTTGGATATTATCCCTCTATCTGATGTAGGATTGGTAAAGACCTTTTCCCAATCTATTGGTTGCCATTTTGTCCTACTGACAGTGTTCTTTGCCTTACAGAACCTTTGCAATTTTCTGAGGTTCCATTTGTCAATTCTTGTTCTTAGAGCATAAGCCATTGGTGTTCTGTTCAGGAACTTTTCCCCTATGCCCATGTGTTTGAGACTTTTCCCCATGTTCTCCTCTATTAAATTCATTGTAGCTTGTTTTATGTGGAGGTCCTTGATCTACTTGGACTTTGTACAGGGAGATAAGAATGGATCCATTTGCATTCTTCTACATGTTTACCTCCAGTTGAACCAGCACCATTTGTCAAGCCTCTAAAGAAATAAAAAAAAAAAAAAACCTTATAAGATGGAAAGTTCTCCCATGCTTGTGTATTGGCAGGATTAATATAGTAAAAATGGCCATCTTGCTTAAAGCAATCTACAGATTCAATGCAATCCCCATCAAAATTCCAACTTAATTCTTCATAGAGTTAGTAAGAGCAATTCTCAAATTCATTCGGAATAACAAATAACCCAGGATAATGAAAACTATTCTCAACAATAAAAGAACTTCTAGGGGAATCAACATCCCTGCCCTCAAGCTGTACTACAAAGCAGTAGTGATAAAAAACTGTATGATTTTGGTACAGTGACAGGCAGGTAGATTAATGAAATAGAATTGAAGACCCAGAAATGAACCCACACACCTACGGTCACTTTATCTTTGACAAAGGAGCTAAAACCATCCTATGGGAAAAAGATAGCTTTTTCATACATCTGTTCTTTGTATCTTATTGTATGTATAGGGACTTTCTAAATAGTAGTTTACAGCTTATAATATATTAGCTTTGAGACCTCTTTGAGTGTATTTTAAAGATCCAATAATCAAAAACAATTCTCATATATTTTTGGTTGTGAGCCTAGCCTTTAATGACTGAGCCATCTATGCCAAGGATGGAAGACATGAGTGGGCGGGTCGGAGGGTGGGGGAATATCCCTATAGAGGCAGGGGGAGGAGGAAGGGAATAGGGAGATTCCAAAGGGGAGATCTGGAAAGGTGGAAGCATTTGAAATGTAATAAGTATCAAAAAAATTTTCTCAAGGATAACTTGTGATTTGTGCAGCATTATTCTCAAAAACACATTCAATGTTTTTGTTTGGTTGTTGTTGTTTTGTTTTGTTTTGTTTTGTCTTTTTTGTAACAAAATTTGGACAGTTTTAGGCAGTGAAAATTTAGAGTTTCTAAGCATGGACCTTTTTATTTTGTTTGCTTGATTTGTGCATTTGCTTAATTATTCATCCATTTTGTGATGTTTTGGCTAAAATGGTCTCATATAATCCAGGCTGGCCTAGAAGTCATGCTTGTCCTGCCTCAAGTGTTTGGATTACAAGCAAAGGTATCACTTGGCCTTTTGGTCTTATATATGCTAATTTTTGCTTTTCTCTTCAGCTATTAGTTTTATGTATCTTTATCACCAGTAACTCTCAGCCATCTGAAAGCTAAAGTCTCAGTAAACAGAAAGACATTTATTTTATATATATTTCTTGATTGGTTTATTATCTGGAAGAAAAAAATCACTTGGTGATATTGACAAAAGCTTGAGGGCACAATCAAATTTCTTGAGAGTTAGCAGCAATTTTGCTCTAAGGCTGGGTTTTTATCCATCTTTATGGATCCCACTTATATTTAAGTTCAAGTTTTAAGAAAAGCGCATTCTTAATAGAATTGTTGCTGTAATTAAAGGTTTGATTTAGATAAAAAACATTCTTGAAGACTTTTTGCGTGGTAGAAAGTAGCATGCACACTAAAATATTTTCCCTTTCCTGTCTCCAAGAACAATAGAGCTTATTGGCCCAAGGCTGATTTGTAGGAAACACTAAATTTTTAGCTGAAGAGAATGTTTTATGATTAAGAGTCCTTCTTGGTCATTCAGAGTATCCAAGCTGGATTTAAGCATCTCTGAGTGATTGACAACTGTGTGAAACTATAGCTACAGTGGGTGCAGTGCTATCTTCTAACCTCCACAAATACCTGCGTGTGTGTGTGTGTGTGTGTGTGTGTGTGTGTGTGTGTGTACACACGAGCACACACACAAATAAAAGTAACATGCAGAAAAGAAACATTTTGTTTGAGAACCTTATATGAACAAATGATATATTGAATTAAGTATGTACTATAACTATGAAAGAAGACATAAATCATAAATAAAATATGTTCATAATAAGTGATTCAAATCACTTAGCTGAAATTGTAAACTGTGTAAATGAACATAAAACCACACAACAGAATAGTCGAGCAATCAAATAAATCTTTAAAAAGAAACAAAAGACAGTAATACAGTAAGTTCAAATACACTTAATAATTGATATAATTCTTAAAATAGCATGATGTTGAATCAACACAGATGCATAGACAGACAACAAATTGGAACTGAATGCATGTATTAACAGCCAGTTGATTTTCAACAAAAGTACAAATTGTTATAGTGCTTTGGAGAAAGGTCTTTGTAGTAATGGGTAATAGTAGCTAAACTTTCCTCATGAATGGAAGCAAATCTCTTTTAGTGGATATTTTACAAGAGTCACAGTGTATATTTCATGTTGGTTTACAGCAACAAATAAAAAACGAGACACTGCTACTATGACCATCTATCTAAATCTATTGTGTAGACAGTTTTGTGTAGATATGATCCCTTTCATTATGTTGAATTCATTTTAAGAAAAGGAGCCCTAAGGCAGAAATTAACTTTTACTGAACTGTACGTTTATATGGGGAATTCCTTTCTCAACTCATAAAGAGGAAGGTGGCTGTTTTTAGAACTTAATTACTCAAAAACCTATAACAAAGCAACTTGAGTTGAATAAAGTCTTTTGCAAATAAGTCTCAATGTGAAGAGTTCATATTATTTGTCCAAAAAGTCAAGTGGAAGAGTTCTTAGAAATAACACACACACACACACACACACACACACACACATACACACACACACACACACACACACACACGCACATACACACATACACCACAAATTTGTTTTTTAAAATACTCTAGTAATATAGTTTATAGATAAAACTATGCAATGATCATTCCATGGATCTTTGATCAACTGATAGTTTGATCCTTATTTTGCTTGTGTTTATCACAATCTACCATTCTATCTAAGAGTAGGAGGTTTCTACTGGTCGTTACTGAGGAGGCACTTTAGCTAGGTGCAAGTATCATTTATGTGAATATTGTCTGTGGGGATGGCATTTTGAGAAATATCCTCTGATTTCTGAAAGAGCTTATCTTTATGTCTCCCAAACACTACTCAACAGATTCTCTGTTAATATTTTGAAGTTGGAAGGGGAATTTTTTTACAACATGAAGATAAGAAAATATTACAAATTTAAGCCTGTCATATTTGAAATTAAGTGTTTTTATTTGAAAATCCTATGATTGTACAGAGAATTTTCATTGTATCTATTCACCACTACCTCCCTTCAAGTCAACCTTCCCCAACTCTATCTGAACTTCATGCCTGTTGTTGTTTGTTTGTTTATTTGTTATTAATAACCCTCTCATTCAAACTAGCCATTCTAGTTGGCATCAGTGAGGAGCTACCCAATCGAGGATAGGCAATCTACCAGCAACAACATGCCAAGAGGAAAGTAATGATCCCGCAGCAACCATCAATTCCAACAGTCCTTTGTAAAAGGTGAAGCCACCAAGTATACCCTTCCTGATTTCCTTTTATTTTATTATTAATTTATTTGATTTTCATACAGAAATCTTGTTTATCATTTACCATCACAATCCATTGATGCTTCAGTTACTTTTCTGTTGCTGTGATAAAACCTTGATATGTAGTAAGTTATGGAAGCAAAGGATTTATTTTGGTTTATAATTCCAGATATGATTTAATAACAATAGGCAAGGCATAGCAAAGCAGTAGGAGCAGAAATCAGAGAGATTGCATTTTATTTGTACTCATAAACCAAAAAAGAACTCAGGAATCAGTACCAGGCAGGCCATCAACTGTCATGGGCCTCCCCCAACAACATGTTTCCTCTAGCACAGCTCCACCACCTAGTTTCCATGATCACCATCACTAGCACCATCAACTAGGTACCAAGAATATGTGTTTGCATAAGACTATAAGATTATTTCTGATTTAAATCACAAGTACAAAGAAAAAAAGTGTCCAACAAGTTATCTTGAAAGATACAGTTCTATGTCTATACATTTATTTCTCTAAAACTATGAAAATTTATAGTTAATCACAGCTGGCAAACATGTTACTTCTATAACTCTTATTTTGTATAACATTCCATTTAACCTAAGTTATTACTTTCACTTATTCTTAAATAATTTTGCTTAATGTTTACTCTCCTATAATTATGCGTAAGACACCGCTATAATGAACAACACTGTTGGTTCATGTTTATGAAGTAAGTAGGTCCTACAGCAGGAGCTATTGATTCAGTTCCAGGGTACAACATTGTAAAATGAGAGACATATAATATAATGTATATCAATAAAAGTGCATCTTGCTGAGAGAAAGTCAGGCTTTTTAAATCACAGGTGCTAATGAGAGCACACCCGCTGGGAACCAGGGAAACTGCAGATTTTATGTAGATATATAGATAAAACAGACACTACACTTTCTCTGAATGTCAGCCAGTTCTATCATTGAAGATTCAAAAAACATACAGAAAATCCTGCATTTTAATACTATTATTTTTGCCAGTCTTAAGATGGTCTGAATGTCTCTGACATCTACATTTTGACAATTCTTTTGACTTGCCAGTACTTTGACCAACAATTCATTGTTAGGCAAAAATAGAACCTATGGCTAGGAAAGCCTCATCTAGTTCCTAGCAAATTCACTCTTCAATCCCAATCCAGAACTACTGAAACAGGATTTGCACTTTCAGTAGATGCTCCATGTTCTGGTTAATTTTAATAGGAAGTTTAATGCAGCCTATAGTCTCCTGAGAGGAAAGTCTACTGCTTCAGGTCAGGAATCCCAAGATCAAACTGGTTTTGTTTGTTCATTATTGTAGGAGGACCTGGCCCACTATGTGTGGCACCAGGCCATGGGTAGGCGGCCTTGAAATGGAAGCAAGCTAAGCCTAGGCTTGAAAGCAGCCAGCAAGTAATATTCCTTCATGATTTCTGCTCCCCATTCCGTCTTTGAGTTCCTGTCCTGTCTTCCTTTGGTGATGAACTGAGACCTGGAAAAAGAAAGAAATCATTTCCTCTTGAATTGCTTTTGGTTATGGTATTTTATTATAGGAACAGAAAGAAACTAGACTCTACAGATAAAACACACCCACTCCTTTAAAATTTGTAATGCACTATGGTAATAAACACTCAATGTTGACTTTGTAGTTAATGCTTCTTATAGAATCAAACAAGTTAGTATATAAGACATCCTTTTTAATTGGTTATGATTTACATCACATCTCTCATGTCCATTTTTTATCAATATAAAATTGCAAGAAACTATTAACTCATATGATACAGAGGACAACAACCACTTTTAATGAAACATTCTGGAAAAACTGTAAGTATACATTGTACTGTTGTACTTAGCACATTACTTTGAATGCTGAATGAGATTCAGATTTTATTTGCGTTATAGTCATTTTCCCAACAAGATGTCTGTCTAGAATTGTATTTTTTCTTACAGAGGCCACATCATATTACTTCAGGAAAATAAAATAAGTCATCTGTCAAAAGTCATATGGTACATATCAGTTAATAGTGATATGTTGTTTCAAATTCTTCAGTAGCTAAATTTTCAATGCAATTGAACTACTTTTTACATCAAAACCAGGTGGACTAAAATCAGTTTTAATAATTAAGTGTCTGTACAGAGAATCTGAAGGTAGGGCTTAGTCATTAAGACTCCATTCTGCTCCAGCACAGAAAGGCAGTTTGATTCCTACAGCCATATCAGTGTCACAGGACTGACTGTAACTCCAGATCAGGAGATCAGATGCCCATTTTCTTGGCCTTCCCCAGGTACATGCACACACATAGACTCACATGCACACACATAATTAAAATATTAATCAATATTTAAACTCAAAGAACTAATACAGAAAAGCTAGTCAAAACTGTGGTAGAAATCATGAGTTATTTAAAACATCCTATCAAAACAAAGACAAGGCTGTTCTATTAGTGATAAATAGTAAAAATGTTTCACTTGATCTGCCCACAAAATAGTTTTAGAGTCCATAAACACTTATCCAGATCTTGACTTAATTTGGATAGATTTTCAGACAAAGAATGGCAGATATCTTGAAGCCAATTTCAAGTGATGGCATATAATATAAGACTTTAAGTGTAAGAAAGGGCAGCATGACAGGAAATGCTGCCTATGATATAGAACGATCAGGAAAATAGTATCTTGGGTTTATTCTGTTAGTCGATGTATTGGAGGCTGGTCCTTGAGGTGTGGGTTGATCTCTGCAGATCTTGGTTCACACCTATGCCCCTTTAACTAGACACCATTCTGCTTTCTCTCTGCTTGTTCCAGGCTACATTTGACAATGCTCATTACATTGCTGTTTGCAACTGAAACATTTAACATGGATCTTCAAATACTTAGTATAGGAAAATGGAACATGATAAACTATGGATTTTCTGTTGTAGTCAGATCCAATTGTCAACTTTGTACATGTAGAAAGAGAAACTCATAGTTGAGGAATAAGACAGAGATCTTATTGGCCTGTGGGTACATCTATGGGGCATTTTATGATTAATGAAAGATGTTTGAAGGCCTAGCCCTCTGAGGATATTGTTATCTCTAGGGCCTAACTTGTAAAAAAGAGTTGAATATGAGCCTTGAAGCAAGCAAGAAACAAGCAGCATTCTTCTATTGTCACTGCTTCAGTTCCTGACCTACCTATCCTCAATGATGGGCTATAATATAGAAGTCTAAGACAAATGAAATGTATCCTTCCCCAATTTGATTTTGAATAGTGTTTATCACAGTAACAAAAGTAGATACAGAGCTATATCCATCTATGCATCTGTCTGTCCATCTGTCCATCCATCCATTAGTCCATCTATATATTCATACATCCCTACCTATACATATCCATCCATCCATACATACATGTATACATACTATGAAAAAAATGTGTGAGCATCATGACACAGTGATTTATTTGTGATACATATATATATAATTTTCATAATGTTTTAGTAAAACATTTTTTGAACTTTATTATTTTCCTAAATAATAATTTAAAAGTTTATATTTTATCATGGATCATTGAGAAGTTTATTTTTAAAACACACTTCACATTCTAGCTTATGGTTCCTTCCAGATAGAAAATATCATAATGAAATGTCTTATATGTGATAAGCGTACATAATGCCTTTTCCTCTCACAGGGTAGGAGAAGGTGGTAGACGTATTGTTTCTTTGATGTATTACAAATTGTTTAGAGTTGCATTTTCTCTGTGAGCCCAAAACAAAGTCCATCAAAATTTCTAAATAAGAAATAACATCCGGTCCCTAAGAGGGACAGGAAAAAGTGGTCCTGATTTCATTTTATGGAGTTTATCTCTTTTATTTTCAATAACAGAGATATGCTTGGCAACAGAAAAATAATGAAACAATAAATCAAGTTAAAACTAGGCATGGCAGAAAAATGAGATTCATTCTTCATGAAAAATGACCATCTTACCAAATGTAATACTTTACAAATTAGTAGTTTATAAAATTAAATACTGAAAAATACAGAATTATTTAGTTATTATTAAATAATACTTAAATATTTCTAGTCTTGTATCAATATTGAGAAAATATGCAACACTTATTTGATGTTACTTCTCTGATTTGAAGAATATATAAAAGAGAATTTTTGAGTCTTCCAGCTGACAGACCAATAATTCATTGGAATATCTGGGAATGATAGAATCCTTTTCAAATGAATTCTACAGGAAAAAAGCACACTACTTGGCTAGAAATATTGAATAATCAGAAGTGTATTTGAAAAGCCATCAAATTTCACTCATGCTAACTCTACAAAATTCAAGTCGATCAAGATCCATTCTTATTTATGAATATGTAATGCTCTAAGTTTCATAAAATCATCCAGTCATTTGGGTTTTTTTTTGTTTTGTTTTGTTTTGTTTTTTTGGTTTTCATTTTTGTTTTTTATTTTTTGGTCTAGGTCTTAGACTCAGATATCTTCTTTTATATTTTTAATGCCCTCTTGCTCATGATATCTGCCTTTGTCTTTTAATCTTCCTCTTATGATTTCAATATTACTCCAGTGTCACCTATCTTGCTATGGTATAATGAAACACTTTAAGTAGTGGTTTGTCTCTACCCATAGAGTAGCAAAGGGGGTGGGTCCAATGGCCCATATAATGGCAAAGGGAGTGGGTGGGTATCACCACTATTCTCTATAAGTGAGAGGAAAAATGGAAATTTTATGCAATAGGAATGAAGCATTATAAGTCTGCAGATGTAACATTTTTTTTAACATTCCTCCTTAAGAAAATAGTAGGAGGCCAAGAAGATGATTTAGAAAGTTCCCTTGCTGCACAAGTATGAAGGGCTACATTCAGGTACTCAGAACCCTTGTTAAGAAAACTGGAGTGAGAGTGGCTACCTGTACTCTGGTACAGAGAAGGACAGGGTGAAGATAGGAAGCTCACTGGGGTGTTGCTGGTTGCAAGCCTAGTCAAAAACCAGTGAGCTCCAGGTTTAATAAGAGACTGTCTCAAGAGAACAAGGCAGAGAGCAACAGAGGATAATTTATGTCCTTCTCTGGCCCTTATCTCTTGTTATTCATATGTACCAACATAAACAGGAGTAAACACATGAAGAATATACACAAACACTTTTTAAAATGAAAATATTTAAAGACCACATAGTGGCATATGCCTGTAATTTGAAAATTCAGCACACTAAGACAGAAGGCTTGCTATGACTTTGAGGTCAACCTAGGTTGTGGTCTATATTTCAGGCTGGCATAGGTTAAAATATGAGATCTTGCTCCAAAGCCAGAAGAAAATTAAAGACAGCTTTGTGGGCCAATTGAGTGGTTCTTTGGATAAAGACACTTGCTCTCAAGCCTCAAGCTTTTAATTCAATCTCCATAACCCATATAGTGGAAGGAGAGAAGTAACTTCTGAAAGTTGTCTCTGAGCACCACGTGTATGCTGTAGAATGAAATGGCTGCACACACGCACACACAAACATCACATTAACTATCTACTATCTATCAATTATCTATTGCTTATCTATCTATCATCTATCTATCTATCTATCTATCTCTACATATAAAGCATATATGCCAGTTTAATGATGTGCACACATTGATTAGGACTGCAAGGAGAATAGGCTCATTTAAGTTAATCAGTTACATATATGACATCTTTCCATTATGTATATACGTATGCAAAGTGAGTGCCAGTGATATATCATTGTGCTATTCAATACTACCAGTATCAAGAATGAAGATCCACCTGTCACAGAATCATCAATATTGTGAAGATAAAACCCAAATCTATTACAATGATTATGAATTATAATGTTATGTATAAGAAAAAGAGAAAAGAGATAAAATTAGTAGAGTGGGATCTGGGGATAAAACAGTATCTCCCTATGGAAAAGGGATAAATATTCTGATCACATTTCTGACTGTATAGGAAGGCTTTCTAGAAAAAAGGAATGTGTAGCTATGCTAAGAGGGAAGAAATTCTACTCTTCAATACAACAACTTGTGATTTTAGCAGCAACTGTGGCTTTTATTTGTAGCCTGGCTTGATTACTACTTTTCTAATCCTAAATCTCATATATCCCATATTAGTGTGCTTTCTCATTAAATTACAATGTCACCATGTTATACATAATTACTTGTAAATTCTCCTTGCAACGAACTAAAATGCAGCTTTTTCAAACATGAAACATGCAACTGTCATGGTGAAAAACTGTTCAGAGCCCAAGGTTAAGGCTGAACCAAACATTCCACAAGGTGGGTCAACTGGGTTAATTGTCACAGTTGTAAGAGACTGAAAATGGAGTCAATGCCAGAGTTTTCAATGACTTAAATGTCCCAGTAAATCAAATACATAAAATAGGCAATTTAAGAACAAGAAACGTTAGTGGCATGCTTTGGGTTTATATACTTTCTTTTTAAAGTTAATATAATAAGCACAGAATAGAAATGTCAGTTAAATTAATGTGCTCATTTCATATATCAGATGTAATCAGTATACTGTTTATAAAGCTAGTTATCATCTTCTGAATGTACATTAAACATACTCCTTATTGCCTTCCCTGCCCGAGAGAGTACTGAAGCACCCCTAATTTTAGTTTCATATTAGAAAGTCATTGATGGAGATCTTTAAAGACTCGAGAAGACTAGGTGGGTAAAATACTTACCATGCAAGTATGAGGACATGAATTCAGATCACTAGCATCTATCGATGTATGTAGAGGAATTTTAATCCCACAACATAGCTTCTCTGGCAAGGGATCACATCCAAAGACCTTTTAGGTCCGTGTAATACACCTGGAAAAAAACAGACAAACTTTTAATTCCAGGAGTTAGAGCCAAGCAGATCTCTGAGCTCAAAGTCAGCCTAGTATAGAGCAAATTTCAGATAAAGAAAGGCTTAGGTCCAGACATGATGGTACATGCCTTTAATCCAAGCACTCAGAAAACAGAAGTGTGCAGATTTCTGGCTTCTAGGCTGTCAATTTAGGTTAGTTGGTGAGTTGTGAGTCAGTGCAGCAAAGTTGAGTTCTTGCAATTCAATGTACATAGCAGGAGCTGAGAGAAACCAGTTTGAATCAGTCAGCTTGGAGAAGAATTTAAGCCAGAACAGCTGAGTTGAACCAGGCAGCCAGAATTCAGAAAATGCTAGAAAGAATGAGCTTTTTCAACAGTAAACACTCAAGAGGACAATTGCATCAGGCAAATAAAAGTTCTTTTACAGATGTTAAAGTTATAAGCACAGAGCTGGAGCACAGAGGCTCAGTGACAGGAGTAATTCTGGAACTCATTGCCCAAGCAAAATAAATAATTGGTGAACTTTCGTTTCATTTAAAGACCTTGACTGCCCCCAAACACACACATTAATACTATGAAGAAATATATTAGTGTCACCTCAGTCCACCTCACATGAGACTGAGTGCAAATGTGCATTATTACACAAAACAAATACAGACATACACTACATATCAACAAAGGCAAGCACACCTGAAAAAATTTATCTGTGCTAATTTTGCCATCAATTTGATACTAATTATTTTGTGAAATACTATATGTTATTAGCAGTTAATGTTATCAAGTTATTATTGTGTGTTAGAAAATGATTTGGGAATGCATCTGGATGTCATAATGATGTAAAATGATATTAAAAGAACAGTGCTAGCTTAGCAGTTAAGAGAACTTGAAACTGATCCTAACACCACACAAACACTTGTAAATAAAAATCTAGGGGATCTGATGCTTCTGGCTTCTGTAAGTACCCTCATGCATTTGGCAGTAAATTTTACTCTTTTTTTTTACCATTTAATATTTCATAAATTTGTACATGCTTTATATAAAATCATAATATCAACCTCTGTTTTGTCATACACATTGCGAATATTGCTAAAATTCCCTTGTATTTTACTGCTGTTTTCTATGAATTGAACTCTCTCTTAATGATCTATACTCTCAACGTCATAGTAGATAGTTGTTTGCCAGTACATTCTTTCTATATACATATAGTATTTTCTAAAATTGTCATAAATCATCATATCACATTTCTGTGTTTATTCACACAATAAGTATAAACACTCAATAAGTATAGGATAGTATTGTATTTTAAATTTGTCATTATTATTTGGAAATGTCAAGACTTTCCACATTTATAATTTGTTATATTGGTTCTAATTGCTTAATTTTAAAACCTTTAAATCATTTAGCCAAAATTTATATTAATATTTTGATTAAAAATTTTCTGCTTAATCAATGGATCAGTGACATTTCTTTCAATAAAAACCACCAAAATAATATTTTGTGTTCTGTATTTATTTCCATATTTTTATAGAAGAATTGAGGTAAATATTACTGAATTTTTAATTGCTATCAAGGCAGCCATTGAATTTTTCTGTATTATTCATGGATTAGTATTTCTATAAAGTAAAATGTCCATGAAATAAAAACATTATAATAAAAATTAATTCTTAGAGACATAATTTTATTTGCTAGTAAAATTTGCAAACCGACCAAGTCTTATTAACATATTTTGCCTTTATTTTATTTTCTTTAACAATGTTGCTGCTGTGCTCTATGTTGTCTCAGATGTTGGAATAATAAATATTTAAAACAGCAAAAGATCTTTCTATTATCTAGAATCTTCTAAATAGCATAACTCAACAAATAATCACATTAAATTAGTAATTCCTTTAAAACATTTTGTTTTATTTCTGTTGAGATCTTGAACAACTGCCTGCCTTTTCCAGTTGCAGTGTACCAGCCTTTTGCAGAGCAGAGAAAGACTTTGGCAATCACCTTTGTTGAATGCTCGAGATTTCTCATATCTTTGTATTTAGGCTTTCTCCTTGTTTTGCCCATATATATTAGTTTCCTAATCTCTTTCTGCTGTGTTAACTATTGAAAATTTTGGATACAGAGCCCATATTTTCCCTAACCAGGGGGGAACCCAAAGGGCAGGAAGAGGATATCTTGCTTATTCCACACAGAGTTAAGGGATGGTCAGTGACATCCATGAATTCTGCTGGATTAATGAAACTTGTTCTTTCCTTGGCTATAGAACAGAGCATTGTTTCCACACAAATGAAATTGGAATTATGCTGTTGCTAATCTTTAGTCTGCATGGATCATGGACAGGTTTGGAACATACCGTGCTGTGAATTCCTGTTATTATTAATACATCATTAGGTTTTGAAATGAATTTTAGAGATTTGGGGTTTAATCATGTGTATTTGTGAGTAAGGGGAATGTATAATGAGAATAATATCTGTGAAGACCAGGAGAGAATTATATTCTATAGAGTGACCCCAGTGGATGGTCGGAACCAAATTGAAGGCCTTTGCAAGAGCAGAACATGGTCTTGATTGATGAGTCCTGTCTGTGACCCCACATGATCACATTTAAAATTTCTGCTTGCCAACATGTAGAAAGGCAAAGACTTCTTTTCAAGTCATATATAACCATACTATCAAAGGAAAGAGGAATTTGACAGTAACTGCCATATTTTATGTAAGTTACCTTTACTGTATGCTCTAAAATATGCTCATTAGTTCGAGGAGATTTGGCGGTTATTTTTTCAATTATTTTCTACATGGGTTCTAATAACATCTATTAATAAAGTTGCTTCTTCCTTTGTAATTTTTATGTTTCAATATTGCTTTTGTTTTTTGGTGCTAGCTAGGATTTTTATTAAGTTTGATAGAAGTAGTAAGAGAAGAGGCTAGAGAGATGGCTCAGTGGTAAACAACACTGGCTGTTTTTCCAGAGGTCCTGGGTTTAATTCCCAGGACCCACATTATAGCTCACAACAGTCTGGAAGTATAGTCTCATGGGATCTAGTACCTTGCTCTAGTGTACAAACGTATAGGCACACAAACCATGCATTTATATACATTCATACATACATACATATACATGTAAGTATATCTTTTTATAAAAGAAGTAGTAAGAGAAATTATCTAGATATGTTGCTACTTCCTAATCAGAAGTGATTTTCTTTTAGCTTTTCATAATTTTATTCTTTTGATACCAGGATGATCAATCTAGCAGAGTCCACAGTGTTAGGACTATGACGAATCCTATATCAAATTGGTCCTCCTGAATGATGGGCATTCTGAAGGGCAGGGAGATTTTCTGAGTATTTCCTATGGGCTTGTAAAACTTTCAGCCTTGTTATGAAGCTTTTGAAGTTCACAAATAAATAAAAATCAAATTATTCACAACTAATTTGCCTGAGCGTTTTAATCTTTTTCCGTGATCAGAGGCAGTGAAACAATAAATAAATAAATAAATAAATAAATAAATAAGAAATAAATATAATTTCAGAGGAATATAAGGATTTTCACTCTTTAAAATCTTTGAGATCTTCACTGACTTCTATAATTTTCTACGTATTTGGGGAGCAATTTAAAAAGACTGTTGGAGTGAAGCATCTCCCCAAACATCCCTTACTACAGAAAACAAGAAGGGGTCATGGGCATTCAATCAGTGTCAGATGTCATCCTAAGGCTAAAAATGCCAGAAATTCCTCCATAAAATCTAGAAGAATGCATCCAAAGCTTGAAGGAGGCAGGAACTGTGAATTTGATTTAATCAAGGGTCATTGCATGAATCCTATTATTCCACACAAAAAGAGCCTGTAGCGTAATACATTTACCAAAGCTTTAAGAAACATTTTTGCGTGGGGAGTACAGTTATTCATCTGATGAATATTCGTTTTGGAGAGTATAACTGCAGCTTGTTCACAGACTCTCTGGAGTCTCTGTGAGATGATCAGCAACAACAAGGCCTTTTGTAGTCAACCTTCGTAACTTTCTACTTTCACTGATGCACTATTAAAGAGATGTTCTGAATCTCCCAAGAATAGAGTTGACATATTGCTACTGTCTAATGATCTTCTAAAGATCTGGCAATTTTATTTTCCCTAAAAGCCCAGTTTCTTTGTAAATAGACTCTGTTCAATTTGAGGCATGCTGGGGACATTTAGAGTACACAGTAAAGGAGATATTGCATAAAGGTCTCACATTACTGTCAATTGCTTTCTCCATTTGAAGCCTGTGAAGTGAATCAGTCTTGCAAGTAAATTAAGGTATGCAAATACAAATCTTACTCAACTTAGGCTTCCCTTGGCAGACCAATTTTGTTACTGTTCTTGCAGATGTGTGTGAGCATGTGTGTGTGTGTGTGTGTGTGTGTGTGTGTGTGTGTGTTATACTGTTAGAAGCCCCTCCCAGACTTTAGCACAACTGACACCATTATGGAAGTACCATTCAGGCCTTGGAACACAGCACATAGACAGCAACGCCAGTCAAAACGAGAACAAAGACCTAATCTATCAAAGTCCATAGTTCTAAGAATGTCCTTAAATATACTATGTTTTTATGGCTTCTGTTGTTCTGTTTCTGGCTAACTGAAGTATGTAACCCAAAAATGTGTTTTTGTGCTTTAAAGTTCATCCTTAGAAATGTGAGGGACTAGACTGGGGGTTCCAGATGCCCGGCTTAGTTCTCAGCTGACTAGTAAAATCTTCCTATTGGCTTATACCTGTGTCTAAGTTGTCTTCTCTTGGTAGTCTGGTGGTAAATAGCTAACAAGTTTGTGTGTGTGTGTGTGTGTGTGTGTGTGTGTGTGTGTGTGTAAGCATGCATATGAGTTCGTGTGTTCCCAGAGTGTCAAATTTCCTGGAGCTGAATTTACAAGCAGTAATCAGTTACCCAGCATGGATAAATTTATAAATAAGTACTAAAACAAAAGTCAGGCTCTTGGCAACAACTCCAAGAACTCTTAATTGTTAACTCACCTTTTCAGCCCCTGGAATCTCAAGTTCTCTTTATGATAGGAAGTAGTAACAATCAACAAGAATGGACTTTTTGGTCTATAAGGCCCACTACATCATATAAAATACCCTAAATCATACTCTTCATTTCTGAAACTCTAGGCTGCCGCTACTAAGCCAAAAATGCTTTGGTTTTAAGTTACCCAATCTCTTAGTTCCTTTGGATATGATATATTACCTCCATTATAGTTTGCTGTCACAGATTTTCACAAATAAATTGTGTTCTGTATTTTTTTCTGAGGAGAAAGTGAAAATCAATCTCTTCACTGTAGTTAGGACGCTGACAGAACAAAGCCACAATTGTATCCAACTACAGCTTGGAGAACAGATGGGTTTATTAAGATCTCCAAATGAGTGAATATGGTATAACTTACATGATTATTGGTAATTTAAAAACAACTGCACCACTAAATAAAGCTTCTCCTCAGCACTATGGATGACCTCACAACAGAAGGGAGTCCCACCCTCAGTTACCTTCCAATATATGAAGTTATCTACTCATGCCCTTCTATAAGGTTCCTTTTGATGTTTTCAGCTGACGTTTGCAACAGATAATTCAATTCAGTTTTGTTTTGTTTTGTTTTTATTTTAATAATCTTTTCAGTTTTTTGTCTTGTCCACTATTCAGTCTAGATTGCACTTTTCCAATCATACAATGGCAACATGTGAAACATAGCTCTCGCATAAGAGGGAATAAGAAATATCTAATTCTAGAGTTAAATGCAGATGACCATGACCCTAGAACAAGGATTCACGTCAGCATAAGCATAATCCAATGTAGTAATAGCTTCATGAAGTTTGATAGTAGCATAACCAGGAATGTAATTCAAACACTTTTTAAATTCACTAATGGAAACCTCCAGTTAATAGTTGACAGCAAAATGGAGAATTCTCTGCTACAGAACTTCAGTGAAATGGGGGAAATGGAAGGGGAAACATTAAGGGTTCTTCGGAGCATCAGTTTTGTTGGATGGTGGTGTTTTGCTAGGGTAAACATGGGAAGGAGCGTTTTCCTAAAGCAGACACAGGTGAAAGGCTAAGGCAGACTGGTGAAGGAATGTTTCATTGAAGCAGAAACAGGAAGGAGAATGTTCTGCTAAAGCAAACTTGTGAAAGGACGTATGATGAAATACTCCTTGCTAAGAATACACATGTATTGGTCCACCTTACATTGAGTAGTTGAGTTTCGTCTGTTGGGACTCTGAGGACTCAGGCTGATTGGATGCACATGCTGAGGCAAGACCCATGCTGAGGCAAGGCACATTCAGGACATGTCATCTTTGGAGTGTATAAATAGGACTCCACAGCGTGACAGAGACAGAGCTTGGCTTGCTGCTGCAGCTAGATGTGCAAGGCTTGTGTGTCTCACGTCTTTGTGGGTCTTTCCTTACCTGAGAGAGGCACAGCCAAGAACTACTCCTGGTATTCCTATTGGTCCTTCCTACTGATTTGAGCCAAGGATGAGGTCTTGCTATCTCTGTCAGATTGTGTCACTGTTGTAGCTAACCTGACTCTATGGAACTGGACTGCTGGTGTATCCATAAAGTGCTTCCAAGTGGATCGAGCTGCCACTGCTGACCTGTGAATTGAACTGATGATTTCCAGACAACACAGATGGGAGTTGCTCCAGAGAACCTTTCTAAACAGCTCCACTTCCCCCTTATCCTTTCTTTTCCACTACCACTGATGAGTGGTAGGCCACAAGGAAGGTTAAAATGTTTACAAGCCATCATTAAAAATAAAGTTTGAAAAAAATTAATGTTACAGGAAATAGTCTTAGATTTTTTAATTAGCAGAAGCTGGAGAGTTCAAGTGATTTACATAACAGTCATAGGGAAATTAGGTCATACTCAGAGGTGAGCAAGAGTGACTACTTGGAAAACTTAAAACCCAAGGAAGTTTTCTATAAATCTACAAAATTCCAACACTCAATAGTCAATTAAATTATGTTGAGTTAATCTGCTTTGTAGATTGCATGTACATTATATTTCTGGGAACCTCACTTAATAGTGTGGTAACAGAGTGTACCTAACTCTTGATATGGATGATGGAGACTTCCACTGGTCCTTCTCCACCCTTTGTTCTCTTCCCTTTTCTTCTTTTTCACACGAAGGTATCTCATTGATGTATTTGACCTGGTCCAAAATTTTATCTTTCTTTACCACAGAATCTTTAAACTCCATTTTGCTGACATTTTCTAATGGATTTTTAATAAAATTTACACAGCTAATGTTATGCTAATACATCTTATATCATTTTTCAGGTTTTAGATTCTCAGCCAACCTTAATGAACAGCTAAAGTTTTACATGGCCAACAACAAAAGTTTATGTTTTAGTTAGGGTTTCTATTGTGGTGAAGAGACCCCATGACCACAGCAACTCTTATTTTACAAAGCACTGAATTGTGACCGGCCAGAGGTTAAGACCTTGTTCATCTTGGCAGGAAGTATGGCATCATGTAGGCAGACAGCTAATTTACATAAACCAAGATCTAAGAATATTGTCAGGTAACATGTAAGGCCTACAGCAAAATTGTTCTCACTTTTCTGTAACCTGAGGTACCCATCAATGAATTTAAATATGTCTGCATGTATAAGTTTTTTGGTTCATATTCTATAAAACATTCATCAAATAGTTACATGCTGAAAAATGAAATTCATGGTGAATTTAATCTGTGTTCCTAGGCTATAGTCACTCATATTTCGCTTCAGAATGAATTATCTCATCCTCTTGAGGTGAGTGTTGCACTTTAACATAGGCAGTATCGTGCCATGACTTAGAGATTATAAAGGAGACAAATTAAAAATAAAAGTAGTCTGCTTTGAGATGGAAAATGGTTCCCAAAAGGACAGCAGCAGATTAGACAGGGAGAAGAAAAGAGAGACAGTGAACAGCTGAGCAACCCTATTAGGGGAAAATTGTTTTCTCTATGTTAATAATTATATTTTTAGAGATTTGTTTTTGTTTCTATTTTCTTTTATTCTTTTTAATCTACTCTGTTACAAAATTTTTGGTGAAATTAATAAGATGTGACCTCTTTCTTTGACTCTGGGTAGAAACATGACTTTCTAAACTTCCCAAAGATCTTAGCAGTGCTATCCTACTATTTAGAAAGGACATTCCCGATAAAGTATAAAAACAAACAAATCACATACCCTTTTCTTAAAAACTAATGGAATAGGTGCTATCAATCACTTAGACATGAAACTACCTCTCTAATAAGCTGCCTATACCAAAATACTTTGGGAATATGTGTATCATCTCTCTAAGCCTAGGGCTCAGCCCAGTAGTCCCTTTGAGCATTGTCAAATTTCACCCATTTGTTTAGTGATCTTTCCACACAGCCTTTCTGATCATGGTCCAGAAAGGACCTATGAGACCTTCTAACCCTATGAGAGTTTTTACTTCTACAATGACAACTTTGATCATTTCCATACTCTTGCTTGAGAGTGACTGGTATTGTTCTCTAACATACTCTGAGTACCTTCTACACGATGCTGTATGCGTTTTATGAATGCATTTGAAGAATAATATCAGGACTAGGGAACAGAGGGGGAGGCCAGAGAAAGATTCCAGAACAGGGAATTGTAGAAAATATGTCGAATGATTCTTTTCTCTCAGACAGTCATAGTGCAGGAGGTTGAATGAATCCACCTTAATGAGTAAGTCTTTAGAATTTCAAAATCTCAGTATCTTTAAGGTTCTTCCTGAGTAAATAATGATCTTTGGCAACTTTCTACATGTATACAATTTATTTTAACCATATCCAGTCTTTATCACTTAGTTTTAACTCCTTCCAGTCTATCCTTCATGGCTTTTGTCTTTTATCTAACCTACTGAGTTGAATTGCTGTTGCCCATATGCATGTGTTAATTTAATAGTCTGTCCATTTAGTAGAATAATAGTAGTCTGTTTTTTCATAGAACTCATAACTGTTTTAATCATAGGTTTGTGGCTCCAACAATGCTGTCAGTTATGGACTTTGTTTTATGGAAAAGGACTTAGATCCAAGCTTAACAACTGGATGTGACTGATTTCTTACTTTTCTTTCCAGTAGAATGCACAGTACCTTCCTGAATGATGAAATCTAACCAGTAGGTATGAAACGTCCAGGTGAGTACCAGTTTGATTTCTCCATATTCTATGACTTATGACCCTAAGTTCAACAAGAGGGTCTTACCATCAAGTTATTGTAGGTTACTGACAACAGTTGCCTGCAATTTTTGGTACTCTAAGAGTCCTTATTAACCAACAAATCTAATGAAGAAACTAATACCTGGTGCTAGTAATTTTATTTGTTAGACTGTTGTGTCTAGTTAAGTTATTGTCACCCTGTTACCTAGTAACTAAATTTTAACTCTTTATGTATACACATGCATATACTTTATGAAACTTAGTAAGCTAAATTTGCATGTGACTTTTGAAATGTCTTTAATGCTAAGTCAAAGAGAAATGATGGATCTAAAATGGTTAAATTGGTGTAGAAGATAGAATGACAGGGAAGAAGCAGGAATACATGAAGAGATAATAACACATACACACAGACACACACACACAGAGAGACATGCATACACACACACACATCCCATTTTAACTATGATACAAATATCTGGAATCTGTTCTCAAAATAGGTGAACACAATGCTGGGGAGCACATATATCTATCATATATGTGATATCAGTGGATCCTAAACTGTGCTGAGGGGGATGAATAGAAGACGAAGGGAAGAACGAGTATGATTGGGCCAAAGAGATAGCTCAGCAAGACAAGGGGCTTACGTTCAGGTCTGATAGTGTGAGTTCAATCCCAGAAATCAAAATGGTGGAAGAAATTACTGACTCACTGAAAGAACTTGTCTGTAAGAAGGGTATTTTAAGTGGGTAGAATATTTTATAAACTTTCACACGTAACTTGTTGCATCCTTTTGTGTAATATTTGATGTATTCAAGGAAAATCTCTGCCTGTCACTGTCATCATTAGTTCTGATGTTGGTATTCTTTTCCTGCTGTTACCTCTGGACTTTTCTTTAAGAGGTTTTTCTTTTTAAAAATATTAATATTTTTATATTCTGTGTATGAGTACTTTCCATGTGTATGTGTGTCTGTATCTCTCTCTCACTCTTGGCTCTCTCTCTCTCTCTGTCTCTCTCTCTCTCTCACTTTGTGTGTGTGTGGTTTTGTGTGTGGGTGTGTGTAAAACATATGCATGTAAGGGCCATGGAAGCCATTTAGAGGGTGGCAGATCTTCTGGAGCTATAAACAGTTGTGAACTTCATGTGGTACTGGGACCTAATGTTGTCACCCAAGGTAGCAGTTTTCTTAATCAATGATCCAACTCTCCTGCCCTTTTAAACCAATCTTTAACTGTGCCTTAAAATGACTATTCTAGTCAATTTCTTCAGTGTTTAATTGCTAATAGATAATCAGTGAATCAAGAATCCCAATAGACATAGACTTAAAACTTTCTCACTCACATGTGTGTGTCAAATCACATAAAAGCACTTTCTAAATACTTGGAAGGATGATAATGAATAATAGGAAAGTCTGTGAAAATTCATTGATATTTAACATATATGTCTAAAAAAATCAGTGGCAACAAACCACAATACATGCATACTACAAGTCACAGTGAGTATTTTGGATTTAATAACTCATATTTCCATTTTTGCTTATGATGAAACAAACAAACAAACAAACAAAAAGGAATCCCAAAGAGTCATGGGCAAGGTAATTAATTGTACAGTTTGAGGAAAATGTTAACTTCTGTGTATAGAAGTTTATGACTTTTGACCTGGATTAAATGGAGAAATTTCTTCTCATTTCATAATGAGGGCAAACAATTGGAAAATTCCCCTGTTGTTCATATCAGTGTGGCAGAACTTGCAGGTGGGTTTTACCTTCATTAAGAGGCAAACTTTCACTGTAGACATGCAATGCTGTTTCTCAGCATAACCCATTAGTGCCAAAATCTGGAAATAGGGCTTGGAAGATAACACAATCAGTTAAGTGCTCAGTGCAGAAGCAAGAGGACCTGAATTCAATTCCCATTTTAAAATCCTAGCTTTGGGGAGACAGAAATGGACAGAATTCTGGAGGTCAGTGGCATGTCAGACAAGCTTTATGTCTACACTCAAGGACTAACAAAAGACTGTCTCTAGCAGAATGTGAGCTTGGATTTCACACTAAAGAGCACACACATGTACACACCCAGCTACACCAACAGCTAGAAATACCAAAGATCCATCAACAGAGATAGGTAAAGATAAATGTTTATAAATACAAAAGATAATTATGTCACAATAAAATTAACACTGCCACATGGAATCACATGATTTGAACTAAAAGTAATAATAGAGCATCATGATATACAATGTGTACTATAGGAGTGGTCTATATTGAATCAAATAGCAAAACTAAATGATAATCTTTATACATTTAGGTATACACAAAAAGGGGATAAATATATTTGTCCTGGAATCAGTAAAATAATAAACTAAAAATATATTGGGTTAAGTAGAAAACGATGACTGATTGAGAGGGTGCCTAAAGGAGAGTAAGGATAGCTATCTATAAATGTTATGGAAATAGTGAGCATATCAATGTACTTCTTGTATTGATTCTTTGAATTGAACAATTTGGTATATGTACATTTTTGTGAGTCTCCTATTGTATGATTAGCAAAAAAAGTCCACTAAGTCAGTAGACTCTTCAGCTTTATGTTAAATAGAAGCTTATCATCATCAACAGAAATCCAAGAAATATAAACTAGTTTTAAAAATTAGTATCTTTTAAAGACAACCAAGATATTTGGTATGTCTGTATTTTTTGTTGTTGTTGTTATTTTATTTATTTACATTTCAGGTATTATTCCTCTTTCCAATTTTCCCTCCACAACCCCCCTATCCCATCTTCCTCTCCCTTGCTTCTATGAGGGTGCTCCCCCAACCACCTACTTCTGCCTCACTGCCCTAGTATTTCCCTATGATGGGCCATTAAGGGTCTCCCCAACCATTGATGCCAAATATGACAATACTCTGCTACATATGCATCTGGAGCCATGGGTCCCTCCATGTGTATTCTTTGGTTGGTGGTTTAGTCCCTGAGAGCTTTGGAGGTTCTAGTTGGTTGATATTGTTGTTCATCCTATGGGACTGCAAACCCCTTCAGCTCCTTCAGTCCTTCTCCTAAGTCCTCCATTAGGGTCCCAATGCTCAGTACAATGGTTGGTTGTGAGCATCCATATATGTATTGGTCAGGCTCAGGTAGAGCCTCTCAGGGGACAGCTATACCAGGCTCCAGTCAGCAAGCACATTTTGGCATCAGCAATAGTGTCTTGATTTGGTGTCTGCAGATGGGATGGATCCCTAGGTGGGGCAGTCTCTGGATGGCTTTTCCTTCAGTCTCTGATCCACTCTGTTCCTGCATTTCCTTTAGACAGAAGCAATTATGGGTTAATATTTTCGAGATGTCTGAGTAGTCCAGTAATTGTGTTTGTGTGAGGGCTACTGAGAGATATAGAAGTAAGGAGAGAGAGAGAGAGAGAGAGAGAGAGAGAGGGAGAGAGAGGGAGAGAGAGAGATGGACATACACAGAGGCCTCTCTCGTATGGGTTCTTGATATTTAAGCCTACAGAATGCACAAAGAGACAGGAGAAATATTTAAGGCAGAAACCAAATGAAATATCTGATAAAAAGTCTGATATAACCAATGAAAGTTATGAAATATAATTTAAATGTCCAACAATTAATCTAACATCATTATTTGATGGCTCTCTAAGGTTTTCATCTTTGGGTAAGTATTTTGATTTTATCTCTTGCAGAGAGATGAAGACATTGTTGCAGAAAATAGGCCAAAACTTACTTAGAAAGTCATGGGAAACAAATAATATGTTTCAATCATCAATATGAGGTGAATAAGAGCTTACAAGATGGCTCAGTGGTTAAACACACATATTCTTCTTTCAGAGGACCTGAGTTTGGTTCCCAGAATCCATTTTGTTCAATTTGTCCACGATGCACAGCACACTATTGCCAGTAACTAAAGTACAAGGGAGTCAATACCCTATTTTGTCCTCTTCTGGTACTCTTTACACACACACACACACACACACACACACACACACACACACACAAACACACACACACACATACAGGGAAGAGAGAGAGAGACAGAGACAAGGAGAGAGGAGAGAGGGAGTACACATTCATAGGCACACAGACACATGCATGCATAATTTTAAAAATTTTAAAGATGAGTTTTAAATAATTATAATATAATTTATTAAGTACTAAAATATTAAACTTCACAGATAAATATGAAGTACCTAATGTCTATCAAATATCTGAAACATACTCCTCTGAAACCATCAACTTGTAGCCTTTGTACTGGAGAAAGATTGCAATATTGCCACTTTCCATAGCAGGTGAAAAATTCAATTAAATTTCAAGTGTAATTCATATTTGTCATGAATGATGCATTGAAAATTTGCATCCAATATTTTATTATGAAAAAATAATCTTTAAAACAAAGACATAGATTTGATGAGCACCAGAATACAAGGAAAGCTAACATATAATTCAGTCTAAGTAATTGTAGAGAACTATATCGGAAAACTTAAAGTAACTGTTAAGGATCACAAAAATAGAAAATAACAATATCTTTAAAAATGGAATTTTTCCTGAGTAAGGCAACGCAGTCACAAAAGAATGAGCACAGTATGTACTCACTGATAAGTGGTTATTAGCCCAAAAGTTAGAAATACCCAAGAGTCACTTCACAGCATCTGTAGGGCTGAGTGTGAGGTCCCAGATGGAGGATTGAAGAAGGGACTGAAGGAGCTGAGGGAGTTTGCAGCCCCAGGGAGGGAGCAACAGTGGCAACTGGCCTGACCCCTCTATGCTCCCAGAGACTGGATCACCAACCAGAGAATACACATGGAGGGGCCATGGTGCTGGCCACATATGTAGCAGAGGAGGGTCTTGTTAGCCATCAAGGGGAGGAGAGGCCCTTGGGCCTGAGGGTGTTAGATCCTCCAGTATAGGAGAATGCCAAGGAGGGAAGACAAGAGTGGATGGGTGGGTGGTTGGGGGAATACTCCCATAGTGGCAGGGGGAGGGGGAGGGAATAAGGAGGTTCCAAAGGGGAGATCTGGAAAGGGGGAAACATTTGAGATGTAAATACAGTATGAAAAAAATGTAATTTCTATTCTTTCCCCATTGTACATACAAACAGTATAAAGAAAAAGTGACCAAGAGAATTTTAATAAATGCAGTAAGCAACAATATTTTAAGCTACTTGTTTATTTTCTTTTATTCTTCTCTCATGAATTACATCCTGAACACAGTTTCCTCTCCCTCTGCTCCTCCCAGTACCTCCCTTCACCTCCTTTCTCCTCCAGATCCTCTCCTCCCTTACCCTTCAACAAACAAAAACATGCCTCTCAAGGATATCAATCAAACATGGACTAAGAAGATATAATAAGACTAGACACAAAACCTCATATCAAGGCTGGACTAGGCAACCTGGTAGAAGAAAAAGGGTATCAAGGCAAAAGACTCAGAGACACCCCTACTGCCAGGATTAGAGTCCCACAAGAACGCCAAACTACACAAAGATAACGTATACGCAGAAGATGTAGCTCAGACCCATACTGTTTGTTGCTTCAGTCTAAGTGAGCCTCTATGAGTCCTGCCTAGTTAACTGTGTGAGCTGTGTTCTCATAGTCTTCTCTACCCCTCAGACTCTTATAATCGTTCCACTCCCTCCTCTGTGGTGTTCCTCTAGCTTTGCTAAGTGTCTGGATGTGAGTCTCTGCATCTGCTGCCATGAGTTGCTGGATGACACTTCTCTGGTGGAAGTTTGGTTGTGTCCCAATCTATGAGTAGAGCAGAATATATTAGAAATCCTTTCATTGACTTTTTATTTCTTGGCAATTGTGCTTTGTTCTAACGTGGGGCCTCTAAGTTATCCAGCCTCTGGTTCCTGGTCATCCAGGCAATGGCAAGCATGAACTCTTTCTTGAGTTGTTGGGGTCAAATTGGACTAGTCACTGATTGGCCACTTACTCACATTCTGTGCCACCATTACCCCAGCATATCTCAAAAACAGGACAGACTGTAAATTACAGGCTTAATGGTTCATGTCCCAGTTCTACTGCTAGGAGCCTTCCCTTGTTGTAGAGGATGGCCAGTTCCATACTCCCCATTAACTAGGAGATTTCGCTAGGAAAACTGTCATGTATATTACATGCTCGACAGAGTTTCCACTGCACTAGGTTTCTACGTCAACACCAAAGCCTTCCAATTCTATTTGTCTTTTCCAGTATTCTCTCCCTCTACCTACCACCCCCAAGTGATCCCTTCTTTTGGCTATTTTTAACATCAACAAAAGCAGAACAGACAATATTAAAACAAAGAAAATCATGTGCATTAATATTAAGCTGAAATGATAATAGTGTTTCAGAAAGATTTACAACCCAGTCCAATAAGATTAAGAAAAAAAATCCCTATGCACCCCTGATGGAAACAAAATCCTAACAATACATCTCTTAGATTGAAAAGGACAATAAATAATCCCAGTGGGAATACATTAGAATCCTTTTCAGAAGAGGAAGATTAAGTAAATAGAACTAATAAGCCTATAAGCATGTGCGGTCATATTTATAGCTATATAAAGTTGTGGGACTAAATCTGAAAAGGAAATAAAACAATATCTTCATCTTATGCTACAGAAGTCTACATATACAGGTCCTTGTAGATTGCACAGCAGGGAGCAATTTGTGCCTGCAAGCCTGCAGTCCTGGGTTAGATCCCAGGGACCCACAAGTGGAAGGGAAGAATGACTCTTGCAAGTTGTCCTCTGACCTCCACAGCAATGTTCTGGGAATTCTCAGCAAGTACTTCTCTCTCCTCAGCATCTCACCAGCTTGCTTAAACCAGGCTCATCATCTACTCTTTAATGGAGTCGAGAATGAGTTTTAAATCTGGAAGTTAGCCCTGATGCTAAAGAACATCCCTGGTCCTTGTAGTATTGCTTCTGTCTTTAATTATCTAATATGATGGATCCATCTTATGGACCTCAAGTCCAGTATTTTCAGATTTTTTTTTTTTTTTAACAAGAGTGCACGGTGTATAAGTTAATTTCATCATCCTGTGATACATCTTAAAAGTTTGAGGTTTAACATGTGCACAGAATGGGAAGGTGTCTTGCGAAAAGCTTGTTTGCTATGGGACTTAAGTCTTTTCAGAGTAACAAATGTAAAAAGGGTGCTTTGGCTTCAGAGTTAAGGGAAGACTGTAAGTAAGGAAGCATAAATGAATTGCTAACAGTTGAAAGGGTATCGATGGGAACTGGAGAAGGGATGGGTCTAAGGTAATCTATGATGGAGATGTCTGTAGTGAAGTAAGATGGGTAGAAAGGCACATGGAGAGAGCTGAAATGCTTTGTAAGAAGTTACTAAGCTGTAGTAAATGGTTAGCAGGTAGTTATGGGTGCAGGTAGAAATGATGACTCAAAAGTCCAATCTTTTGTTGTTGGTGGTGGTGGTGGTGGTTGGTTGGTTGGTTTTGTTTTTTTGGTTTTTTTTATTTTTTATTTTTATTTTTTCGAGACAGGGTTTCTCTCTGCAATAGCTCTGGTTATCCTGGACTAGATTTGTAGACCAGACTGGCCTCAAAGTCACAGAGATCTTCCTTTCAAGGGCTCAGTCTTAACTGAGTAAAGAGCAAATGAAACCAAAAACCAAAACAAAAAGACGTGAAGTGGTCACTCCTGAGCATAATCTAATATATATATATCCATGTTGGCTGTTAATAAACCTGAGGACCTGTTTCAAAATACTGGCACAGCTACTTAAGGAAGGAAAGGTTTTTGTTGTTGTTGTTTTGTTTTGTTTTGTTTTTTTGTTTTTCTTTTTTAACGTCTCCATGGCTCCAGCTACATAAGTAGCAGAGGATTGCCTTATCTGGCATAAATGGAAGGGGAGGCTCTTGGTCCTGTGAAGGCATGACCCCAGCATGGGGGGATGCTAGGGCAGTGAGGTGGGAGTGGGTGGGTGGGATGGGGAGCATCCTCTTATAGGCAAAGTGGGGGAGGAATGGGATGGGGTGTTCACGGAAGCAAAACTGGGAAAATAACCAATAAAAATTGAGAGAGAGAGAGAGAGAGAGAAAGAGAGAGAGAGAGAGAGGGGAAGTCCTGATGATGAGAGAGAGAGAGAGAGAGATGGGAAGGCCTGATGATGAGGGACAGCCACTTTAGCTGTCACAGATAGAACTGAAGGGAGCTGCTACAGCTGTGTCTACAGGCAAGAAGCAGGGACAAACATGTTTTCCTTTTTACTCTGCTCAATCTCCCAGACTATAGGATGGTGTTGCCCACATTTGAGGATAAGACTTTCCTCCTTGATCAAACTTATCCAGAAGCACCCTCATAGACACATGGAGAAATTGATACCATATATGATCATAAACACAGTGAAGGTGATCATCAAGATTTACCATCAAGGAAAGACTTATAGAAACAGCCCACTACCAAAGAACATGTGGCTGCCAGAGTGTCCAGAAACCTTCTAATCTCAAACAAGTAACACAGATTTTGTCATAAAGAAACCAAGAGGAAAGGTCCCTTTGAACTGAGGGTTTTTTAGAAAAAATTTTTTTTTCAAAAGCTGAACCAAATACAATGATAAAGAAAATATCATATATCAAGTGTTCCTCTGAGCTCTTCCATTGATAATTTTTCATTTTTAAGTGAATTACCTTACTTTAAACAGAGCTATTTTAGTCAAGTAAGATGTTAATGTTGCAAATATGAAATTAGCTAATTAACTAGATTTTTCAATGTCAGTGAGAATGTAGGTTTGTTTTCTCAGACTCATAAGCACAAACTAATTAAATGGAACTTATTGGGACAGGTGTTGACCTGGGGAAAGTCACACTGGCCATTCATCATAGGAACTTGAAAATAATTCATACTTTTCCACCCCTTTGGAACAATATTTTATAATTCAGCCTATGGGAAAACTACTTGTGTATGTAAAGAAAATAAATTACTATCTGAATAGAGTACCTCATTTGAATATAATTTTGTATAACCTGGAATGAGCTGTTTAAAAACTGACTCTATATTATGTTTTCTATAGAAAACTATAAACAGCCGAAAAATTGAAGGGATAAAATAGACACTACCAAAGAACATTAGCTACCATTACACATTAACTACCATTACAGTATTTATTACATATATATACAGTATTTATTACTTTTATATATATAGTCAGTATATATATATATATATATATATATATATATATATATATATACTGACTATAAGATTCAAATATTATGGTGAACAACAGAAGAATACACTGTGGGCCAACTTGTGGTGTCCTCATGTAAACTGTAAACTGTACACAATACATACATAATGTGCAAAACCAGTGCTAGCCAAGCAACTGTTGAAGAATCAATACTAAGTGAATATCTTTCCTATTACTATGAGATTAATGCTGTGTTAAATATTGTCAGCTGGATGTCTGGTTAACTGCTTAATTGCAGCTTCTATTAAAATACTTATGCTTTAACCTGGCAAGCAGTCTGCCAACGCATATTTCTGCAGAGCCCCTGGTTCCTGTCACACAGGCTGCTGTTAATGATAGCTTCCAGGTGCATGAAGACACATGAGTGTAGCTCAGCATCCTAGTTTATCACATGGATCAGTGGCAGCAGAGGGATGTATTCAGTATTCCCTCATATCTGAGCAAGTTTTGAATATTAAAGAATGTATACAAAAACGACAGGCTACCAGAACTGCTTACAGGGCTTCCAGTCCGGTTAATTGTTGTAAACAGAACTGTCCCTAATGCTCCCTTCATTTATATGCTGGCTGCTGCTAGCCAAACTCAATGAGGGCTTTATAAATCCCCTCTTTATCTCAGACTCCAGCTGATTGACAGGTGAGCTACAAGCTGGTGGGGATTGAAGGACTGCACTGGATTTCTATAAAGCTATGGATATTTCCTGTACCTTCCAAAGCCATTTCTAACTTCTGCAATTTCAACTAGAAATTCTTTAATGTCCAAAAGTCCCCATACTAAAAAATCAGCAGAATATCTTACTGTTTAGTTCCCTCCTTCACTGATGAAAATTTATTCAGTGAGTAAAAGTTAGATGACAGGAGTTTCTCATTCAATATTTACTAACAATGTTAATAGCCTGACAGCTTATTATTTTGATGTCTTAAAATATGATTTAATGTTCTTCTTTTGTGTTCTTATTCTAGTTACATCTACTAATGTACCTAACAGGCTTTGTTTCTTCCTTTATTAAAAGTTATTAACTCTATTAATGAAACAGTTACTGCTAATTTTAAAGAATCATTATTGTAGGACCATGAAAGGCAGCCTGGTTTCTGGTTGAGCTAAGGTTTAAAACACCAATCACCCAGTGGAGGGTCCCCAGCAGGGGATTACCATGCAAGGGACAGTAGATGTTTTGCCATGCTCATGGGCCTCATGCTCCTGAAATGAGGCCGCAGCTCTCCATATATCTGTGACCATCCGTCACATAAGGGCAATGCCTCAAGCCTCTCTACAGATAGAGGGTGTGGTCACATAGCCTCAAGACATCTCCAATTTAATAAGGTACCTGGAGGCTTATCCAATAAACTCCCCTTCCCAGCCACTCCTCTCTGCAAAAGGTACTTAATCTCAGGACCACCCTGAGAAAATGGAGTACGGTTTTAGTCATTGCCACTCTCCGCCATGACAATAAATGCCTTAAAACCATGGACTGTCTCCTTTTCATCAGGATCAGCCATGGGGAACAATCAGCCGGGATCCTCCCTGCCTTTACCCCTTGGGCCTGGGCTAGATCCAGCCTGCAGCCCCCACTCTGTTCTTAGCTCTTTCGTTGCATCTAGCAGTACCTAGGATGCCCAAGAGCCTGAGAACCAGATGGAGCCATATCCATGAAGTCCTTGGGACTGCAGGCCACTCTCCTCCACCCCAGGGTGGTGTCCTGTGGCTTCTCACAGCTGGACACCTGCCTTGTGGTGCTGTAGAGTGAGCCCTGTCAAACTTCCTGTGTCTCGCCTCTCACAGTGGCTAGAGCCTTAGGGTGTACACGGGACTCCACCATAACCCAACACACTGCAAATACATATTTTCATAGATAGGAGATGTGACATTTTAGAGTTGGTGAAATGGTGCAGATTTGAATGTGTCTATGTACTTTCCTCTCTCCTTCCATCTTATCTTTTCTTCTTCCTCTCTCTCTCCCTCTCTCTCACTCTGTGTGTATGAGTGTATATGTATGTGGTACATGTGTGTACACATACACACAAGCACATGCTTCCAGTGGCTAGAGAAGAACATCAGCTTCCTGAGGTGTCAGTCTCCACTTTGTTACTATGAGACGGTCTCTTAGGTCTCTCACTGAACCTGGAGCAAGGCTTCAAGTGGGTAAGCCAAGTGATTCTCTTATCTATATGTTCACCATAGAGCTTGGGCTAGAGGTAAAGGCAGCTATGCCAGGCTTTGTAGTGGTAACTGAAGTAGAAATTGGGGTTTTCATACTTGCACAACAAGCTCAATTACCCCCTTAACCATCTCTCTGTTTCTCCACACTCTCTTCCTCTCTCCCTTCCTTTCTTCCTTCTTCCTTCCCATCTTTCCTTTTTTACTTCTTCATTCTTTCTCTCCCTTCTTTTTCCCACCCTTCTTTTTGTCTCTTCTTCCTCCCCTACTGTCTTATTACCATCTATCCTTCAGATCTTTCTCAAATTAAATTATTACCTTTCTCAAATTAAATTAGAGTAATAAAATATATTAGTAAAGCAAAAATTCATACAACTAAAGAAAGATTTCATACTGAGATCTTTTTAATCCCAATTGATACACATTGTATAGGATTGCCTGGCTACTATCACAAGGTCCTAGTTTCTTTCCCAATATATAAGTTTAGGAGCAATTAACCTCAGAGGTCTTTTCTACAAGCAGAATTCCTAAAATTTTACTAAAGATTAAATATATTGCCTCTCTAACTGATTTAGTTATTCCATGTTTATTCATCAGTGTTGGATCTGAATGCACGTTGGTTTCCCTCACTTCCTGAAGAAAATGACAAGAGAGCAATTTAAAGTAATTTTGTGAATTGCTAATCACAAAAGTGATGAGAAAACAGTGACTGCAGGAGAAGTCCATGGAGAGACAGAGAAACAGTTTTATGTTTCATAATGAGAAACACCATGTCTGGTAATGACGAGGTGTCTGCAGTCCTCATCCAGGGACACCTGTGACAACTGAACCCCTCTTTCCACCTAACCTGGAATAAGCAGGGATAAAGAACCCAGAGATGTTCTTCAGGAAAATCCTCTCATTACAGCATCTCCTTCCAATTGTAGTTAGACAGATTAGAAAACTTACAATTCAGTATTTGTGGGCACAAGAATGCATGTGTATTCACTACAGGCAAATATTAAAATAATTAAAATTACATGAAAATAATAAATATCATCTTGGGGACTTTGAAAGGTTCCTCAGTAATTGAAAGCACATGTTTCTCTTCTGTTGTACTAGATTCATTTCACAGTACCCTTAGTAGATGGATTTAAACCCCCTGTAACTCTAACTCCTCTTGATGCAATGCCCTTTTCTGAACTCCGCAGGCAAAACTCTCGAATGTGCATAAACATACAAAGACATTAACATAAATAATTAACTTTAAGGAGAAAGGGATGTCAGTTTTTTAAAAAATGGTTTCAAAACTCTTTTCTCAAAGACAAAAATAAATGTCAGGTGAATCAAAAGGCTCAATAAAGTAGTACAGACAGAAATGGACATATTTTACATATAATACCAACATTTATATGTAAATATTAAAGATATAAGAAAATAAATACAACAATAAAGAAGATATTTACACAGTGTTTACATCATTGAGAACAAAAAGACACAAGACTCTAAAGAAAAATATTGGTAAATATGTTGCATGAAAATTAAGTTGGTGGTAGGGATGAACAGAGAATGATAAAATAAAAATAACTGAATTTATTTCTACCATATATTAACATAAAGATGTTATACGACAATCATTTAAGTTTTTCTGTCTAAGAAACAAATGATCAGCCTGCAGAATAATAGGTAAGTTATTAATCAGAAACATGAGAGGAATAGCTATGACCCATAATAAACATGGGCACAATAACACAGTCAGTATCTCTACCTTTAAGGACAAATTGAAATATCCATAAAATACCCTTTAGATAGACCAGTTGAAATACACTGATAAATGAACTACTGAGATATCATCAGCCAGTGGAGGTTCTTTTCACAGAGCCTGAACTTGAGTTCAATTCCCAGGCCTCAAATAGAAGCAGGAAATGACTTCTATAAGTCATAGCCTAACCTCCACATGCACAATGTGGAGAACACACACAAACACACACACACACACACACACACACACTCACACACATATACATACAGACACACTCACAAACATACATATTCACACACTCACACCACACTCTTATGCACATACACACACATATGGACTCATATGCATACATACATACATGCATGAATGCATACACACACATACAGAATGCATGTATACACACATATACATTTGCATATTCATGTATACATGCATATACACTTGCACCACACACACACAAATATATATATATAAATGCATATATACACACAAACAGGAAATAAATTTTAAAATGCAATACAAATACTGGTAGGTAATTGGAAAGCTTATGGAGAAATATATTCAGTATTCAGTTTTGGAGGATTTTTTTAATTGTATCAGTTATTTTCAGTGATTTAGCTACCAAATATCAAATGTTCATCATAGCAGTGACCAATTTCATTTCTTTGGTTCATGGCAAATAGTAGCACTAAAAGCAACAACTGTATCCTGAAAAACAGTGATTATATTATCTTACACAACAGAGAACAAGCTGAGACAATTAGCTCTTAGGAAAAATTCTTGATTACATTTTGGCATACATAACAGCAAAATAAGTTCATTCCTTCCAAGATAAAAAATTCCAATGTATAATTTTCTTAATATAAAAATAAAAATCCAGGAAAGACATATAAGCATATGATAGAGAATGATGTAGGATTCTAGCAGCTTCTGTATTCTGTTATGATATGGGTCATGGAGGAATTTCAAATTTGGGATGCATAAACTTGGGAAGTATTTGTATATTTTATCAATTATAATTATAATATTTTTCAATTAAATTTCATTTTCTTTAGTGTACTGTGCAGTTGTTGGGCTGTGGCAGTCTATCTTGAGGTTTAATACACAGTAATGTGGATTATCAATACTATTTATTTAATCTGCTTCTAATAATTTCTCTAAAGCCTTAATTTCATATATAATCCCTTTAGCTGCCTGAGGCAAAGCCTTTATCTCTTTTTTACCCGCTAAAATGAAGTAGAATGGCATGTGTGTATTTCAAGGAGTTGAAACCTTCAAAGTATAAAAGATTCCTTACACCATGCAACAGCTCTTATGATTATTATTTCAGGTAGAACATATATGGACAGTATAGCACAAATTTTGTCTAGAGAAAAACACAAATGAAAAACTTTGAACAGGGGTCGGCAAAAGGGCTAATTGTTTTTGAGAGTTTGTAGCCTTGCCCTACTTCCAATCCGAGCTCTCTGCTTCCTGTTTGCTGCTGAAATGTGACCTCTCAGCATCCTGCTCCTATCCCTGTGTCACTCCTACCATTGTAACTAACAAACCATCTGGAACCATACACCAAAATTAGCTCATCTTTAAACTGACTTTGGTCATAGTGTGTTATCACTGCACTAAAAATGTAGAAAAATAAACCTGAAGATTTTCTCTAAATGTCACTTTAGGTTAGTAATACAAGCATAATAGACACTTTTATTTTTCAAGAAATTATCACTCTTTCCGTTTCCTTTTTCAAAAGGAGGAATTTTCAGGCATCGTTGATTCCTAGTACAAGTCAAAGCATCTTGGGATAATGTTAAAAGAAAAGTTGTGTGAAAGAATTTCCTTTGTGGGTATAATAGCTTTACTTTTTGTAATTTCTCTGAATTTTTATAATTACATTAAGTATACATAAATATGAGTGTTTTATATAAAAAAATTGATATTTGCTGGGGAAAATGTGAAACATCTTAACAAGCATCTTGTGTTTTAGAAATCACATGTGCTTTTATATAAGGGATTTTCAAAGGCATATTTAACATGGAAAAGGAAGGAACATTAGCTGAGAATGCAGGTAAGTGTCTTTAATTCCATGCTTGCGAGGGAGGCAGAGGCTGACTGATCTTTGTAAGTTCTTACTCATCCAGGACAACAAAGAGAGACTGTAAAATAAATAATTCAGAGTCACTCCATAAGACCTTGCACAGCAGGAGGAAACAGTGAGGTGACCTTAGTGGTCTGAAAGAGAGGTGGGATGAAAGTCCTACAGTTGATAATCATCTTCGATAAAGTAACTGTATAAAATGAACTAAAAAACAAAAAGATTTCCTTTATACAAGTGATAATCATAATAAACAGCCTAAGAAAGAAATTAGGGAAACAATATCCTTCAAAATAGTTATAAATACTATAAAATATTTTGCTGTAACTCTAGTCAAGAAAGTGAAAGATCTGCATGACAAGAACTTCAAGCCTCTGGAAATAGAAATTATAGAACATATTAGAAGATAGAAAGATCTGCCATTCTCATAGATCAGTAGGATTAACATAGTTAAAATGGCTATCTTATCAAAAGCAATCTATAGATTCAATGCAGTTCCCATCAAAATTCCTAAACAATTCTTCACAGACCTTGAGAGAGAAATTCTCAACTTCATATGGAAAAATAATAAGCCCAGTAGAGCTAAAAATGATCCTGTACAATAAAAGAACTTCTGGGTGTATCATCATCCCTGATTTATAGTTGTACTACAAATCAATTGTAATAAAAACTGCATGGTGCTGGCATAAAAACAGACAAGTTGATCAATTGAATCTAACTGAAAACCCAGAAATAAACCCATACACATATAAACACTTGATTTTTGACAAATAGAATGAAAATTCAATGTATAAAATGAAAGAATCTTCAACAAATGTTGCTGGGTCTAACTGGATGCCCAGATGTAGAAGAATGCAAGTAGATCCATGTTTATCACCCTGCATCAAACTGTAACCCAGATCTCTAGATCAGAGACCTCACTATAAAACTGGATACACTAAATCTAATGGATGAGAAAGTGGGTAACAGCCTTGAATGCATTGGCACAGGGGATAACTTCCTGAATAGAACACCAATAGATCGACCTACCATGCACTATTCTCCTGTCTCTTTTATGTAGCCCTTTCATATCAAACCCTTGTCCTAATAGTCACATAGCTATCACATTACCAGCTGAGCTATTTCCCTATCTCTCTCTTTCTTTTTTTAACTAAAAATATGGGAGGTGTGATTTAACATAGTATCTTTCTAGTTTTTATTTTTTTATGAATTCTGGGTTGATTTTATAACATTTATTATCTTCAAACAAGTGATACCCAATGTCACCAACCTCCAAACATGTAGCAAGTTGTGATTATCCATGACCTCTGAGTTTCCGGAACTGTTTATTCCTTATTATGGTAATCTTGAACTTCCTCTACTGATATCCTCAATCAAACAGCAGCACCAAAATGAGAACTATATCATGCAAGAGCGTATATCCCATTGTTGTATATTTCAAATCTGTTGAGATCTTGAGTTCAATAATTGGTCTCTATACAAATTTAAGCACTAAGATATATTCTTCTGCTTAAACTCAGCAGTTTATTCCATGTATTACATCAAGGATTTAAGCTGCCATTTGTTACTATCTGTCTTTTATTGCTGGCTCAACAGACCTCCATTGGTATAATGGGAAGGTCATGATCAAATTTACCAACAAGGACCAAAAGAGCGGAAGCAAACGAGATGGAACTTTAATGTTCTTTGGAAGCTGCATCCAAATGTAAGAAGCCTGGGGCTGCTGAGTATTTTTCAATATTACACTGGCATAGGAATCCAATAGTATGGGTTTACTTCCTTTTCTCAAGTTCATTTTGAAATCTGTGAAGAATTGTAAGTGCTATCTTTTCATGTGAATGATGTCACTTCTAGATTTGTGAATACTCTTCTCACAGCCACCTGGTTTGGTTCAGGACAGGCACATGGTCACAGCTGGATACAGGGAGATAGCATCTCACACTGGAAGATATGTGGCTGGTAGCTAGTAACTCAGAGAGAAATTTATTGCTCTCTAATTATAGGACTAAGAGGAAAGTAGAAAGGGAGAAGCAAAAAGGGATCGTTTCTTGGCAACTTTGACTTAACCTAGCTTGACTATGAATGAATCTGTGTTTAGAAGCCTGGGTCTGACTCTCTCTCTCTTTCATGATTTATATATATATATACATGTATATATGTATATATGCGTATATGTGTCTACATGTATACATGTATATCTGTACATGTATATGTTGTTGTGTGTCATTCTACACTTCTGCAATAACTAGTTGTAAATTGTTCTCCTTTCAGTTGGATTCTCTTGATTAACAACAGTGGTCTGTTCTTGTATTCCTAACACCCATGTAAGAGCTCACATGGTGGCACATGATAGTGTTTCTATACCTAGAGAGGGAAAGACAGGAGTATCTTGGAGTTTGCTAACCAATTTGAGAACTCCAAATTCATCAAAGGACCCATCTCTCTCATGTACAGAAAATGTGGAGAATAATTGATGAAGATCCCCAAATTAACCTCCCGTCTCTTCAAGCATGAACATATGTTTGCAGCCTGACCCCCAAAACACATGTACATACATATAAGCATGTAGACATATATACACATAAATGTCCAATATAAATTCCATTTATATTTAAATTCTAGTGTATATTTAAATTATGACTATGATGACAAGTATATCAACGGCTTAAACCATTTTCCATCCCTATTAAACTAAACAAGTACTATAATTTTGTATCCTTCCATTACTCCTTTTCCTTTCCTTCCTTTATGGCTTGAATTGTTATTTTATAAAAGGCTTGATCTAGAGTAAATAACTTATTTAGTACACATGAACTTTAGTTAATTAATTTAAATCTAATAATTTTAACTACATTTTACTCAAATGTCTTGTGTCAAAAAAAAGAAAGAAGAAGAAAATAACTTTATTTAATATATGTCTTTGGCACCATAACACTCATGTGTCAAACACAGTTGGGTGGTCATAGCTTTGGGGAACTTGATAATTAGAGGCTTTTGCCTTTTCATTGAATGTGATGCAGTGGAAGTGTTTGCCTTGATTAATTTAAGGCATAGGTGAAGTTATGACAACTTGAGGGATTACTAAATAGACAAGGCATCTCACAGAGTTATATGAGATTGGAATCACTTGGGACTTGATGAAAGCAGATTACATTTCCTGAAGTCTAAGGTAGAACCTGAGATGATGGCTTTTTAAAAACCTATCTAATGATGTTGAAGCTGCTAGAACCCAGGCTTACTTTGAGTAAAGATGCAACAAATATTTCTGGATAATTAGACCATCTGTCACAGAGCACTTTCTTAGGCTTATGTAAATGAAGATTCATATATGCATGTATTCAACAATATTTATTGACTCTTCATTATTCAGTACACAATTTTCCAAGTGTAGAAATACAGCCATTAATAAAATAAATAAATAAAAGAACTGGAAGCCACTGTTCTTATAGGTAATATGTTTGGATATATGAGGCAGGCAGAGAACAGCAGAAGTGGAGAACTGCAGACATTGTATAAATAATAGAATATGTATTGAGAACTCTTAACAGCAGGAGGACTGGAGAGCTGGGCCCAGTGGTTAAGAGCACTAGATAGGCTTAGAAAGAACCTGAGTTATGTTTCTAGCAGCCATGTCTGGTGGCTCACAACCATCTGTATCTCTAGTAGCTGGGTATCTAACACTCTCTGTGATCTCTGTAGGCACTAGCAAATGCGTATGGGGAGCTAATTGGTTTTCAGCAAATAAAATTCTTAAGCCATTCTCTCATAGATATAGTAGGCCTGATTAAAATCAACAACAACAATATTAGGTATATCTGAGATTTTTATACTCAATTAGACTTAGATATTCTATCTGATAGATAGATAGATATGGAATTAGAGATATAGAGATCGCTATATCGTAGCACTGATTTCAACAGATGTATCAGAACATTTACCTAAATCCTTACTAAAACCAACTGCAATAAAAGAATAGTTTGTCCAAAAAGTAGTCTAAATCGCATAGCCTCAAAGGCAAGCCTGAATGTATAGGTGAGATACAGCTCCAACCCATCACTATTTCTCATGCTATCTCACAGAGGTGTCTCATGAGAACTTTTACAAAGAGGATAACCAAGAGGAAGAGAATTCTAACATTAAAAATACCAAATACCAAGACATGAAGGGAAGAGCTATGCAGCAACTTAGTATTTATGCCAAAATAAAACTGATTTGAATAGAAGAAATGAGATCATAGCATTGACAAGTGTAACTGCTTGCCATGTATGATGGATTAGAAACTTCAGAAGCACAGAAGTTATGAAAGCTTACAGAATTATTTTCACTGACCATAACTCAGGAACACTATTCACCAGACTATCTAGCTAGACTAGTTTATTAGACTACTCTAATCAGCCAAAGTATACTACGAAAGACTTTTGTGATATTGAAACTTGGCTGAACATTCATAAGACAATGTTAGAAAAACACACATATATACACATATGCAGACAAAATTGTATAGTAGTCATGTGGGGCATTAAGCCAAGTAACCAATCCTAATTCTTTTGGGTTCTCTTTGGGGGAGTATTTTTGTTTGTCTGTTTGTTTTTTGTTTATTGTTTATTTGTTTTGACACAAGGACTAGCCATATAACAGTGGCTGTCAGGGAATTCATTTTGTACACAAGGGTAGCTTTGAACTTACAACAATTACCCTACTTCTGTCCCCCAAGTGTTGAGATTGCAGGTGTGTACCTTCATGTCTAAGTTTCCTGGGATTTTTGAAATCCACACACCAAAGATGAATTACCATCACAAAATAATACCTTGTTTTTAATGCATTCGGTAGCCATAGGAGAAAAAAAATGGTGTTAGGAAATACAGAAATAGACCAAATGTTAATGTTACAAATGTATGCAGCATTTCTGCCTGAAATCTCTAACTCTGGATTTCCTCACTATTCAGCTTCAATTGTGTGCTGGTTGGTAATAAATCTCCATGGCACAAACACTCTACCATTTGCTCACTCTGTTCAAGGGCCAACAAGAGTATTGATCTAGAAATACTCGTCTTCCATCTGAAAAGATCAATTAAAAACTGTTCAATTTTCCAGCTTAGATGAGAGGTCAATTCATTTTTTTCTGAATGTACTCCATCCCAGAGCCTAATTTACCCACAAGCCTCTCTTGCACCTTTTCCATCACTTCCCCATCCCTTCTTTCTCTCCCCACTTCTATTCTGCTGGTTTAAGAAATGAGATTAACTTGGTTATTTGATGTGCTCTTTTCCTTCATTTCTCCATCAAAGGCAGTGTTGGCTCATCATTTTGCACAAGTGTCATTGTCTAAGAAAGCACTGAAGTTTTTGTGGATGTTCTGTGTAATGAGATATGTAAAAACAATAAGTCCTATGGTATAATCATTTATCTTATTGCTTCTTTTATTTTGTGATACATAGTGATTATTATACAACTAACAATTCTGAAGGACTTGGTTATGAATCAGATAAACTGTTGGCTGAGTATGTGATCATGTATTACAGGAAAGTATATACTGACTAACATGGGAAAGATGCGGCAGTCTGATCTACATGGTTCTCTTTTCTCTGATTCTTTCTTCCCACCTATGAAACCAATTATGTTTTCTGTTTTAATTATATTTTCCTTACATGAATGGCAGAAGGGTCACTTGACACAGGCTATTAAGAAAAAAGATGTTCAGGGCTAAATACTGTTTAAGATAATACAGATTTCTTGAAAATTAAAAAACACAGGAAATATAGATTCTATTATTGATGGAAGAATAGAATTTTTGTTTTATTTGGAAAATAAAGAGATTGGTCCTCAGAGTTTTAAGGAAATATTAAATTCCACAGGCATCAAATGAATGTTTCTCTAAAGTTTAAATAATGTAATTATGAATGGTAAACACAATCATAAAAGTATTTATATTTTATAACCTATTATACTTTCTAAATGCCTTTCCATATGCTGTGATGTAATTTTTTCTTCATAAATACCCTTGTAAAAGAGGGTGTGGAGTTATTAATTTTCCTCTTATTCTCAGAGGCAGCTCCAAATCCTAACTGAGTAGTTTAAATATACATAACTTCATTTTTCATTCCCTGGCTGATTCTAGAGTCAATATCTTAATATTGCTAAAAGAAGTTGCCTTCCTTAAACTAAGGCTGCTATGATACAGAGAGAATATTTATAAGGTAATAAGCAAGCATTTTTATGAAGGTGAGCCTAAGTCTTACAAAATGTGCACACATTTCATCTTTATTATATAACTTTAATTATCAGAAGGGAAATGTTTCAGCAAGATACCTGAGAATTTTCTCACACAAAATACATATATACTTTTATTAAAATAGATTTTCTTTCCTCTGTGTGTGTGCATGTATGTGTGTGTGTATGTGTTACTATTTACTGTTTGTAGAGGAGAATGGAATGTATGATATTCTGGAAGAGTTTTCCTCCCATGGAAAATATATGCAAAGGAGAAAAAAAGATTATTGCAGAAGTTCTATCAGAGTTATTATCCAGTAAGGCCTTGAATGGAAGTCAGGATTCTTGGTAAGATCATGAGATTCACTATCAATGTCAAGCTCAGAATGAAGACAGTAGTAAGCCCATTGGTGTTCAGGTCAAAAGATGGCAAAATAAACTATGAGAAAATGAGAAGAATAACAATCTTTCAAGGAGAATGGTTCTGACTCTTCTCTCTAGGACAAAGTTGTCAAGGAATGAAAGAACGTAAGGTGAACAAAGATGTCTAAGGGCTACGTATCCTCTGCAATTTTTTCTGGTGTTTTTAATAATGTATTGTCGCCCATTGTGACAGTAGTCACATGGGACATGAGTGTTACAGACATTTCTGTTTTATATGAATATATAAAACATCACACGCTAGTCAGAGATTTAGAGTAACTTTTCCACTTACTACAACAAAAGAGCAAAAGAAGCAAAATAAATTACTTTTACTACTATCTTTTTTTTCAGCTCATTATATCCACAGTATTGTACATTGCAATATACAATCAATTAATATGTGATTAAATCACATACTGTACCAATTATGCCCAATGTAAACATCTAACATCCTTGAGGACAGTAGATGAGAAAACAGTCAATGTATAGAGCTATATCTATTGTCATGACAAGTCCTAATGAAAGACCTAAACCTTTTAAACCTAAAAATGAAGATACCTTGATTTCCTTGACTCTATACATGTATTAGTAAACAATGTAAAAAGTAGCCTCCATCATTAGGTTGCTTTTTATAACTAATAACTGAAATACAAGTCAAAATTATAGGTTTTATTTAAGTGTTAATATATTACTGCTTTGCAAAGTTGAATAAATTTTACGGTTATTGTCATTCTTCATGAGCAGGTTGAAGGGTTTGGAATCACCATAGAAACACACCTGTGGGTGTGTCTCGGAGCTTGTTTTTAAAAAGGCCTATCCATGATGGAAGACCCACCTAGAATGTGAACAGTACCTTTCAATTGACTGTGGTCTGAAATTGAATACAAAGGAGAAAGTGAGCTAAACACCAGGATTTCTCACTTCAGATTCAATAAAAATGGCTACTGTGACTTCCCTGTTTTTCTGGAAGCGAACATTCCACTTCCTTGAACAAAAGTTCAGTAACTTTTGTCAAGTATTTTGCCCCATCAAGAAGAAAATTAATAAGTTGGAAGAAATTGTTTAGCAGTCATCCATCTACCCATCACACGAAATTCTTGTTAAGTATCCTTTGATATATATTATTGCCTGAAGGTATAAAATTGTGAAAAGCAAGTTAGGCGCAAAACAATAACAACAACAACAAAAAAAGGGATTGTCTGTATGGATTGCATATAAGAATGTGATCTGTCTTTGTTGAAGATATCGAAGTGCTGCAGTGAACATAAGGAGGTCAGGGGACAATCTATGACCCTTCACCTTCTACCTTGACTGAATCAGGGACTCTTCACTGCTTGGTTCGATGAACTTCAGGCGAGCAGGCCCATGTGCTCTCTGGAATTCTCCTGACTTGCTTCCCATCCCATATCATCTGAAATCTGGAATTACAGCCACATGCTACTGTATATTTCTGTGTGTGGGCTTGATTGGAACTCAGGTCCTCGTGTTTTCGTGAAATGTACATAACCCACTGAGCAATCTACCCAACCTCAAGGGAAATTTATATTAGAAGGAAAGGTAAGGCCTGTACCTGGCTTATCTAGATACCCATTTCCTTCATGTATTTGATTTAAGGCCTCGTGTAGGAGAAATCAATACATAAAGGAGTAGAAGACCAGGCAACATTGAAGAGTACACCCACTGACATTCTGGGGAGAGGAAAAAAAATGTGTAGAAAATTGAACATAATGTATAGAAAAAACAGGCAACCCCAGTATCCTATCTTTGTATCCTGTGATAAATAGATGCACTTGGGTCCATGCGCAGCTACTTCTGGGTGTGAAGACTACTCTTCCTCAAGCCTAAGATTCTGCCGAAGTCCCTTTCCTAATATGATGGCTCATATTGTTTGTCAACTAGACTGGGTCTAGAATCAATTAAAAGGACATACACTTGGGACTCCAGTGAGGGACTTTCTTGATGACATTAGTAAAGCAGAAAGACCCACACTAAATTTGTATGACACCTTCTAGTATTAGCACAGATCAAAAGACATGGAAGAAGGAAACTCTTTTTTGTTTGTTTGTTTGTTTGCTTGTGTTCACTCTGGGAAACTCATTTATCTTGCTATGGCCACTTCCTATTCCTTGATTGATGTTAGTTCCATCTTCTTTGAAATGCCATGGACTGAATACCCATAGCTCTCCAGGAGGCCTCACCTTTCAGTGACAGATTTGGACTGCTGAATTAATTAGTCTTGCGGGTGGTGCAATTCTTAGATTCTGAGACTGTCCCATATGAGACAGCCATTGTTGAACTTCCCCAATCATAAGCAAACCAAATAATTCTCCCTTTAGTTTACTCTTGTCCTCTAGAGAACTCTGGCTGATTTCCCAGTCTCCAGAGAAAAGAAATTATTGGCTTTATTGAACAAATAAATAAAATTGTCAACACTAAAACATATAGAATGTATATTGTATGAACTGTGTTGTCCCCAATACAAAGCTCCATACAGTTCTACCTTAAAACTGTTAATAGAAGCAAGATGCTAACAAGCAGTGGTCTTAGTCTTATAAGCCACTTTCCAAAACCAGAAATCTGGTTGATATAAGTTACTTTCTTTCTGTTAATAGAAAATATCAAATAAATGCAGCAACTCTGTCACCAATACAAAGAGAATCAAATTCAAACTTAAGTCACCTATATATGTGGACCATGCCAGGTTCACATTGCTTGTATCTGGGAGATAAGAGGTAAGAAATTATAGTATCATTGAAAGAGGCCAGAAAGGTCACTGTCAACAAGACTTTAAACGGTTTGAAACAATCCATTTTAAGCTGCAAAAGATGCCTCTAGAATAAATGATTGGTACTCAGATCCACAAACGTGGCTCAGAAACATTACCATAGTGACAGGGTAAAATGCAAGAGAAGAAAGATAAAGTACTATGACAAGAACTGCACAAGGAAGACAGAGAATGCTTTCTAGGAATTACAATGTCCAAACAGGTAATTTGTTGTAGTGCATTTGGAGAATGCATGTTTTTTAAAGTTTACGTTATTTTTATATATTTGACCAAATATATAATAACTTTATCAAACAGGAAATTTAAAAGGTTAGATAAGAATATTGGCAGGGTGGAGTGAATTGAAGGAATTCAACAATTTAATCATATGATACTCCAAATCTGGTGATTCAATTCTTAGATTTTAGCTTTTCTATTTCTATTTTATCTATATGTGGGTATGTATGTCTGTATATTACATAAATGCAGTTCCCTCAAGGACCAGAAGAGAATGTTAGATCCTTTGAAATTAAAGTTACAGACAGTTGTGAATTGCTATTTAGGAGCTTGGAATGGAACCCAGATCCTCTTCAAGAGCAATCAATACTTGTAACTGCTGAGTGGTCTCTCAAGCCAACTAACATTTAAGGACACTGCCAATAGGACAAAATACCAGCCTACAGATTGGGAAAAGATCTTCATTAACCTTATATCCAACAGAGGCCTAATATCCAAAATATATTTTTTAAAAATTAAGAAATTAGGTACCAACAAACCAAATAAACCAATTTAAAAATGGAGTACAGGTAATGCAGGGACAAAGATGGAGCAGAGACTGAGGGGATAACCAACTAATAAACAGCCCATGCTGCAACCCATCCTGTGGGCAAGAGTAAATCCCTGACACTATTAATTATACTGTCATGCTTGAAGACAGGAGTCTGGCATGACTGTCCTCTGAGAAGCTCTACCAAGCAACTAACTGAAACAGATGCAGAGACCCAAAAGCAAACATTGGATTGAGCTCCAGGACTCTTTTGGAAGAGTCGGTGGAAAGATTGAGGGCCCCGAATGGGATAGGAATTCCACAGGAAGACAGTTAACTAAGCTGGACCCTTGAAGGCTTTCAGATTCTGAACTACAAATAAAAGAGCATACATGGGCTGGAACTAGACCTTCCAGCTTGTATGTAGCAGATATGCGTCTTGGTCTTCATGTGGGTCCCCCAGCAACTAGAGCAGGGGCTGTCCATAAAGCTGTTGCCTATGATGGAATCTGTTCACCTAGCTAGGCTGCCTAGTCTGGTTTCAGTAGGAAAGGATGCACCTAGTCCTGCAGAGACTTGATATGCCAAAGATGGTGTTTACCCACTCAGACAAGAAGGGGAAGGTGGTATGGGGGAGGGATTGGGTGAAGGGGGAGAGGGAGGGGGTAGCTGCAGACATGTAAAGTGAATAAATAAATCAATGGGAAATAAGAATAATTTTATCATTTATTTATGTGTAGATGTGTGTCTGTATTACTATAAGTGCCAGTGAGGACCAGAAGAGTCATGGGATTCTCAGAAACCAAAGTTAATAACAGCTGTGAGCAGCTACACAAATGCTAGGAATCTCATCCAAGTCCTATACAAGAGAAAGTGCTCTTAGCCAATATGTTATCTCTCCAGTTCCAACTGTCTACCTACTCTTAATTCACATCAATTTTTAAAAGCTATATGAAGGCCTATAAAGATGGCTTAGTGAGTAAGAATACTTCCTGGTGTTTTCAGAGGCCCTGGATTCAGTTTCCAGCACCGTATCAGGGGCTCACAAATGCCTGTAACGCCAGATCTAAGGGATGCAATGCCCTCTGCTGGCCACTATGAGAACCTGCATGCATATGCACATACATACATTCACACATATGTACACACACACAAGATGAACCTTTTAATTAAAACGGCAAAAACTTTGCAAGAATGATTCACACCATATATATATATATATGTCTAAATTCTGCTCATAACAAAAGGAAACACAATTGAAAGATAATAATAGAAATATGAATAGGGAGAAAACATTTTAGCTCCCTTTAAATAGAATTAAGTGATATTTCAGAATGTCAGTTATGTAACAGACAAGAAAGATCTATTTAATAGAATACAGATTGTCTTAAAGTGTGTGACACTAGTTAGTCTAGGTGACTATTGACAGAAGGAAAAGAACTACAAGGACAGTTATTAAATACATGTTTTGTTTCCTTACTTTTCTAAGAAGGCTGACAAGATGGCTTAGTTGGTAAAGACACTTACCTCAGAAGCCTGATGATCAGATTTCTAGCCCCAAGCCCACAGAAGTATAAGAGAAAACCAGTTCCCCAAAACTGTCCTCTGATCCCAACTAGCATGACATGGTAATGCCCCTTCAATAATAAATAAAATAAAACTTAATTTTAAATGTCTATCCATATATGACGGTCCTGGCTAGCATTTTGATCTATCAGTTTTAATGTGAATCCTCATTTCACTTTCCTTTGCATGAGACAAATATTCTGAAAATAATATTAGAGTATATGTAAACATTTTTTATTAAAAATAAAATTTCTAATTATGGAAAACTAGACTCTCGCTCTGTAATAACAAATTCAAGAGAACAGTAAAGGAGATACGGTTCCTGCTTCTGATCCTATAGATGTAAATATTAGCCAAAATGAAAGAGCAAAAAGGAATGGTGTACCAGTTTTGCGTAAAATGTTTTGATGTGGCTAATAATGTTTCTCTGACTCCTTTATTCCTTGCTGGGTGACGTACACTCTTTCTTGTGCCCAGTATTCTCCATTCCCAGCCATAATGGTTAAGGATGTAAAACCTTATGAAATACATATCCTGAGGCTCATTTTCTGATTTCTGATATGTGGGATCAGTCACATAACAGACTGCACATAATTTTTCAACCCTGGGAATGAACTGAGAGTAGCTGAACAAGCAGGTTCTAGCTGCCAATTAGGAAAGACAGGCCTCATGTCTCCTGCTTATCTGTGGTTGTTTGGGGAATGCTAAACACACCAGATACTGAAAATTGAACAGAAAGGGCCTTTTTTCTTACCCTATCTTGGGAGGTAAGAAAAGGAGCATTCACAGGCTAGCAAGACTGTAGTACACAGTGAACAAGAAACCCTGCCTCAAACAAGAAGGAAGGTGAGGATTAACACCTAATGTGGCGTTCTGCTTTCTACACACAAGCAATGGTGTCCCTACTCACCATCAAAACTCTCATGTGTGCATGTACGTACACACACACACACACACACACGCACAATTTCAAAACTATTCTAAATTCAGTATAATCCACTATAGCTGAAAGAGAGAAACCTTCAAGATTAAGTCTTTAAGCAATGATATAAAGTTCACTCTTGCTGCCGCTCAGCAGCCACACTGTGTGTCTTGGTGTACTCACACTCAAGTTTTCTTCTGTTAGTTTGTATCCTTCTTTTTGAAGTTCTGTATGAATTTCCCACTCACATCTCTGCTTTAGCATTTGCTTTTTACTTTACTGGGAATATATCTGAAGCTGGAAAAGATATCAGGCTCCTTCTTACACCCCGATACTCCAACATTGCCTCATCCACTGCCATTTCTCCTTTTCCTTCTTTAAAGACTTTCTTAATAACCAGATGGTCAGACTGATCCAAAATTGAGAATAGAAAAAGGACTGGAAAGGAAGGCCTACCTTGCCTCAAGGTCAGTTTAAGGTGTAGATAGTTACTGATGTTCTGGCCCATTAATACATTCAGAAGAACTATGCAGTTATTAGAAGAATGGGAGGAGGAAGCTACCTGTCCTGGGATAAGATACAAGAAGCAGACACACACGCAGACCACCCTTAAAGACTTTTGTCCTTGAAAGCCTCTCTGGATCTAGATCCTCTCAATGTGGTTTGGTCAATTTATAATCAATGGTCTCTGATCTGTAAACATTTCAGATGTGTCAAAGCTCCTAATAATTTGACACTTGAATAAGGGCCAAACCTCTATCTTCCCAAGCTAACCACCATTTGTAAGTCAAAGTCTTAAATGAAAAACACTGTAGAGAAGACAGAGAAAACGGACTCTTGTGTTTTATGTATCAAAAGCACTAAACAGAATGTAAAACAGGAGTCTTCTTAGCAGGTAAGGAAATGTTCACATTGTTCAAGAAAATATATTTTTGAATTAAGAACACAGTTGGGTTTGTAAAATTTTGTTTTAATTATCACATTTGTGATGTGTCTGTGTAAAGGCATGTGTACATGAATGTAGTGCCCATGTGGGATAAGAGAGGGTGTCAGATCTCCCAGTGTTACAGTTACAGATTGTTGTAGCCTATGTGATACGGGTGATGAAGACTAAATTTGGGTCATCTGGAAGAGCATTAAGTGCTCTTTAACACTAAGCCATCACTTCAGTTGGAGAACTCCATGTTTTAAGTGCATGCTAATTTTGTTTGTATACATATTTCATAAGAACAGCCCAATGTTCTGAGTCAACCAATGCCAATTTCTTTATTTTATTTTGAATCTGCCTTTAAGTCAGGCTGCCACAGCTTTCAAATGTGATTAATGGGACTTTCATACAGTTGCATTGGTGTGATTTAGCAGTGGTGTGTTTAAACTCACACGATTAAAATCACTTTTATATATGAACACCTTGCTATGACACAATCAAGATGGTGTAGCTTTGAAAAATAATAACTTAATTCATTTTTTTTTTCTCCATAGTTTATGGTGGGGAAGGCAGGAAATAGAGTCATTGATCCCTCTCTAATTGGTTGGCACTTTGCTTTTGATCACCACTCCTCAAGGTGACAGAGATGCCCTTTCATTTTTGCTGACCTGTCAATACACTTTTAGAATGTTGCAAATTGCTCAAAGGCATTTGACATCACAGAAGATGATGAAAAATTATCTTACATCTAACTGTAATGTTCTCACAACTCTGAAGTACCTAGAATTTATAAAGAAGAAGAGGGAAAAAAAGCATATTAACAGTCTCAGGCAGAAATTTACCTTGTAGGGCCTCTCAGAGTTGATGAATATTTTTGATAAAAAAGGCCCAACATGGACCCTCACACACACCTTTTCTTCTCATGTTGTTTGCCTTGCCTTGCCTTATCCTTCCCTCCCCATTCCCTTTCTTTCCCTTCTCTCTCCACATCTTCTCTCCTTATATTTACTTTGTCTCTGACTCCTATCAAATGCTTAAGTCATTTTCACAATTTAAAATGTTACTGTACTTAGAAGAGCCCTGAGAGTATACCCCTGTTCCAATGAACAGGAAATCCCTTTTTATTCTTCATTCTTTGTGCACATAGTGTCTCTTACTAGGGCCAGATCCTTCACTTTGATTCTCCCTTCATGGATGCCTCCCTTGTCCTAGCTGGTGCTCATTTCATTATGGAATTTTTTTCATGAACTGTTTGTCTCCATGGTCTCCATCTTGTCACGCCCTTCACCAGTCTGGTCTCATTAACTGTGCTTAAAAGACAAAGGTGTCAGGAAACAAAGTAGAGAAAGGAGAATAAAGGATACAACTGTAGAGCTTTTGTCAAATTATTTTTGCCCATATTGCAAAAATCTTTAATTGTGAAAATCTCTGTAACTAAAAGAATCTATAGAGCCTTGTATGATGAATGTGAAGAGGTCTAATGTGGCATTCCCATGTTTAACTTGACTGCATGGTGGGGCGGAGACTAAGAAGAGAAGTTGCTGAAAAGACTAAGCCTAGTGAGAAGTAGTGCAGCTAGAAGTAGAGACATTGGCTTTCCCCTTGAGAAATGCACTGTGTTTGTCACACCAGGGCATTAGCAGAATGTGCTTTTGATTTACAAATAATGACTGAATTTTCCTCAGGTGTATTTGTTTTGACCCCCTACATCAAGAAGTGAGAGTATGAGAATTGTCTCTGATGATCCAATTTACACATGCATATAGACCACTACTGAGTTCTTTAGATGTTCATTCCTGTGAATATGACTAGATAATCTCTTGATCTACATGCAAATACTTTCTCTCCCACATTGGAAGTTATTTGATGAAGCTTAAATAATGAAAGAATGGTATCTATTAAAGACTTCTGATTATGTTCTTTACATTGCTAGGAAATACATATCTTCCTACTTTTAGGATTTAAATTATAACGTGTCAGGGACTGAAAAGATGAATAGAGAAGTTTCTGTGGGGAACCCAAGTTTGTTTCCAACCACCAACATAAGATGGCTTACAATGGCCTGCAATGCCAGCTCCAAGAGATCTGATCTACTTTTCTGACTACTCACATGCACACACACACACACACACACACACTCAGGCAGTTACACATACACACAATTAAATCACTAAAAATAATCTGGATATCTTAGTATGTATATGAGATGTGATTAAGCTTTTGCTCAACGTTTTTGTACTGGCTGGTTTTGTGTCAACTTGACACAAGCTGGAGTTATCACAGAGAAAGGAGTTTCAGTTGAGTATAAGACTCCATGAGATCCATCAGTAAAGCATTTTTTCAATTAGTGATCAAGGGGGGAGGGCCCCTTGTGGGTGGTACCATCTGTGGGTTGGTAGTCTTGGGTTCTATAAGAAAGCAGGCTGAGCAAACCAGGAGAAGCAAGCAAACCAGTAAGTTACATCCCTCCATGGCCTCTGCATCAGCTCCTGCTTCCTGACCTGCTTGAGTTACAGTCCTGACTTCCTTTGGTGATGAACAGCAATTGGAAGTGTAAGCCAAATAAACTCTTTCCATAAACTCTTTCCTCCCCAACTTGTTTCTTGGTCATGATGTTTATGCAGGAATAGAAATGCTGACTAAGACAAATTGGTACCAACATAGTGGGGCATTCCTGTGACAACTGAACCATGTTTTAGGGAGTACTGTGGAAAGACTTTGGAACTTTGAGTTAGAAGAGCCAATCGGTGTTATGATGTCTATAGGATGTTGTGTAGGAGCTTGGATGATAATGTTGAGAACAGTGCAGAAGATGGAGGCCTGGCTTGTGAAATTTCAGAAGGAAGATTAAAGACTCTTATCAGGGCCATTGCTATTTTTATTTGTGAAGATTCTGTGGTTTTGGTTAGCTGGGGCTGAAGGATCAGCTGTGATTAACAAGATACCAGAACTACTAATTCAAAACCATTGCATTACTGGGATTATTGATGCTGGTAAGCTGGAGCTGGGAAATTGGTGGTGATTGGGAAGAGACCAGAATCACTGAGGTGAAATCTTCTAAAAAGTGTTTTCTGAGAGCACAGAGGCTGTGTTCCAGAGATAGCCAGGGTTCTAAGAGATTGGATATTTTTAAAGGGATTGAAATTTTAATATGTAAGAATTTGCAAAGACTGTGAGACTTTTAAAGTTATTTAGATCTTGGAGATGAATAAGAAAGTAAGGGTTGAGGCTTAATAGTGATGTATTTGTGTGTCAAGTTGACAAGGGGTCAATTGTACTGGCAGGTTTTGTGTCAACTTGACACAAGCTGGAGTTATCACAGAGAAAGGAGTTTCAGTTGAGAAAATACCTCCAAGAGATCCAACTGTAAGGCATTTTCTTAGTGATTGGGGGGGGGGGGTTATGGTTGGTACCATCTGTGGGCTGGTTGTCTTGGGCTCTATAAGAAAGCCAGCTGAGCAAGCTGGGAGAAGTAAGCCAGTAAGGAACATCCCTCCATGGCCTCTGCATCAGCTCCTGATTCCTGACCTGCTTGAGTTACAGTCCTGACTTCCTTTGTTGATAAACAGCAATTGTAAATGTAAGCCCAATAAACTTTTGCCTCCCCAACTTGCTTCTTGGTCATGATGTTTGTGCAGGAATAGAAACCCTGACTAAGACAGTCTTGCTCAATGTGTTAAAAACAAAATAAGGGCCAGTAGATAGTTCAGAGAGTAGAAGGGTTTGCTGTTCAAGTATAACAGTCAGAGTTCCATCTCTAGATCCCACCCAGCATGGAAGAAGGGAGCCAACTTCTGATAAGTTGTCCTCTGATCTCCATTCATGCATTGTGACAATACATATCTGCATTTTCACACACACACATACACACACACACACACACACACACACACATACACATTCACATGATATAATAAATAGATTTTTAAAAATATATATATCGAAATTCAAAAGAGGGCCACCTTCCCAGATCGGGTTGCCTCACTAAGGATAGTTTTCTCTAGTTTCATGATGTCATTGTTTTGTATGGCTGAGTAATGTTCCATTTCTTTATTCATTTTTTTCAGTTCAGAGACATCTAGGCTGTTTCCTCTTTCTGGCTATGATGAATTAAGCTGCTGTGAACATAATTGAGCAAGTGTTCTTGTGATAGAATGAAGCATCTTTTGGATATAGTCCCAAGAGTAGATACTGAGGTAGATCAATCCTTTTTTTTTTTTTTTTCCCTGAGGAGCTGACATATTGATATCCATAGTGTCTTTATGGTTCAGAACCAAACAAAAATCAATAAAATGAACCCTAGTGATGTTCTTCTCTAATCAGAGAATCAGTACCTAGGTCCTCATCAGATAGGCTTCCTCCAGTAGTTGATGAGAGCAGAAACAGAGAGCCACAGCCAAACATTAGGCAGAGCTGAGGAACCTCTCTGGATTATAGGACACTAGGAGAACACAGCCCACAGAATCAATTAATCAGGGCTCATAGGGGCTCACTGAAACTGAAGTGGCAACCACAGAGCCTGCTTTGGGTCTGCACCAGGCCTACTGTGTAAGTGCTGTGGTTCCTTATTTTAGGTTTTTTACTGGACTCCTAACAATAGGAGTAGGAGTGTCTCTGAACCTTTTCCTGGTTCAGAGGATCTGTTTTCTCCTACTAGGTGGCTTTTGCAGCTTGCATCTTTTTTATGTATTTTCTCAAATGCAATGCAGAGTTTGAGTTCTGTTGATAGCACTCACTGGGAGGCCTGCTCTTTTCTGAAGGAAAACAAAGGAGCAGTGGGTCTTGGAGGAGAAGAGATTTGGAAGAGATTGTAGGAGAAGAGGCAGGGAAGAGGGGGGAAGGGGAGGGGAGGGAGAGGTGAGAAAGAAGAGAAAGGAGGCTATGGTTGGGATGTTTATAAATTTTAGTGTTTTTAAATAGAAAAATAAGGCACAATCTCATTTGGAAATGGTTATGTATTCTTATACTCTACAAGGAGAGCAATGCATTTTGCAACTGAAAAACTGTATACAAGAAAGAAGCACTATAGGATTGCAGAGGTAGGTGTAGAAAAGCACTTGTGAGCCAGTGAACAATGATCACTCAATAAAATCCAGGAATGGAATTAAGGTAATATGTCTAAGCAAGTTACACAGTATCTGTATAATAATACCATGGTTAATCTCTAGGAGATAGCTAATTTGCCAAGCTTTTCATTTTGGTAAATTAAATATTAAATTTTATTGGTAAGGCCAATTTATAAATATACAAATATCTATGTAGCTTCCTTTTTCAAATGATTTTAGTCCAAGCTAAACCTGTGTGAGAGCCCATGATTCCCTAAAGAATTGCCACCCTAGCCTCTAAAATACTATGTGAACACAAAGAATATTTTATTCTACAGAAGCCCCACATGCTGGGATCTCCCATTACAAAGATAGAAAAACCACCAAGTGAACAAGCAGTACTGATTTAAAAAAATTAGGAAATTCCAGCATAAATGACCTCTATGTTAATCTGTTTGGTCCATCTCTAAAGACATTCCATTACAGGGATGTGGGCTGAAAACTTGCCCAGAAAGCCTAGAATCTGTTACTGAGGAAGTATCTGTGGAAGTCTGGAAACTGCTGCTGACCCATAGTCCTTGCCTCAGGCCAGATGGCAGGGCAGCTTCTGAGACCTGGACTTGCCTGGAATTACCCAGTGTTGAAAACAGGATTTAGGCCTAGAATCCTTATTGGACAATTTGAAACCTGCCATGGAATTAGCCTAGCCTTTTCACCTGAAATACAATATCTACAGACTTAAGTCACCATCATTGTATCTTATTCAAACTATTTATTGTTTGTATGTTTGTTTCAACATATTTTTGTACATTATTTACATTTCAAATGTCTCCCCCTTTCCAGATCTCCCATTTGGAACCCCCTATTCCCTGACCCCCTCCCACTCCTCTGCCTCTATGAGGGTATTCCCCCACCCAGCCACCTACCCATTCATGTCTTTCCTCCTTGGCATTCTCCTACACTGGAGCATCTAAAAGCTTCAGGCCCAAGGACCTCTCCTCCCCCGATGGCTAACAAGACCCTCCTCTGCCACATATGTGGCCAGCACCATGGGTTCCTCTATGTGTATTCTTTGGTTGGTGATCCAGTCTCCTGGAGCATTGGAAGGTCAGGCCAGTAGACACTGTTGCTGCCTCCATGGGGCTGCAAATTCCCTCCGCTCCTTCAGTGCCTTCTCAAACTCCTCCATCTAGGAACTCACACTCAGCCCAATGGTTGCTGTGAAGTGACTCTTGGGTATTCCAAACTTTTGGGCTAATAACCACTTATCAGTGAGTACATACAGTGTTCATTCTTTTGTGACTGAGTTACCTCACTCAGGATGAAATTTTCAAGATCCATCCATTTGCCTGTGAATTTCATGAAGTCATTGTTTTTAATAGCTGAGTAGTATTCCCTTGTGTAAATGTACCAAAATTTTCTGTATCCATTCCTCTGTGCATGGACATCTGGGTGGTTTCCAGTTTCTGACTATTATAAATATGGCTGCTATGAAGTGGAGAATGTGTCCTTATTACATGTTGGAGCATCTTCTGGGTATATGCCCAGGAGTGGTATATCTGGGTCCACAGGTAGTATTATGTTCATTTTTCTGAGAGTCTGCCAAACTGATTTTCAGAGAGGTTGTATCAACTTGCATTCCCACTAGCAATGGAGGAGTGTTCCTCTTTCTCCACATCCTTGCCAACATCTGCTGTCACCTGAGTTTTTGATCTTAGACATTCTGACTGGTGTGAGATGGAATCTCATGGTTGTTTTGATTTGCATTTCCCTGATGATTAGGGATGTTGAACATTTCTTAAGGAGCTTCTCAGCCCTATGAGTTTCCTCAGTTGAGAATTCTCAGTTTAGCTCAGTTCCCCATTTTTTGATAGGGTTAGATTCCCATCCCAATAACTATGTTTCTGTATCATTTTAGTATTGACAGACATTTTCTCTCAAGGGAAAACTAAGTTTTTCAGACTTGGTGGTTACTACACAGTCTCTGTGATTTAATCTATGTAAAAATGGAGTCAAGTATACTGACTTTGTTTTATGCAGTTTTGTTTTGAAATCAGACATGAAATGGTTGGCAGCCAGGGAACAGAGTCACTTTTCTTTAGGGGGATGGCTCTGGAAGTTTGACCATGCTTCAGTGTATGCACCTTCCCTTACCAGTATATTGACAGTACTAATTAAATTCAGCAGTTTGTAGATTTTAACTATAAAACTGAGGATATAGATTTAGGATGGAAATGATATAGGATAGGGGGACCTGGCAGAAGTAGAGTAGGAATTTAAGAGATGAATGTGTTTGAAATACATTGTATGAATCAATGAAACTCTTGCATAATAACTAAAAATGTTTTTTAAATAAAAGATAATAAAATGAGTAACATATATAATTTTAATCTATTTAGTGAACCCTGTTAATATGTTTTAATGCAGCATCTAAATGCTATTAGAAGTTTAGGCATGGTAGTGCACGCCATTAATTCCAGCAACTGGGAGGCGGAGGCAGGCAGATATCCATGAATAGGAGGCCACTCTGGTCAACATAGTGAGGTCTGACAGTCAATATTAAAAGACACAAGGTGAGAGCCTTTCTCAATCACTATTAAACAACTAACTAACTAACCATCTAAATAATGTCATTCAAATTTTTAACAGCACACATAAGCTATTGAGAAGTTAGTGATCACCTGCAGTCCTTACTTATACTTTAGTTTTTCAAACTCCATTCTTTATATTTTTTCTCCTGTTGACATTTTCATTTTAACTGTTCTTATTTTGAGTGCTCAGAAGTGATCTGTAGTCAATGCCTACTGTATTATGGCTAACCACTGAAACCTCACCATATCCTAAATGGAATCTTCAACTATAGATCCAATTCATTTCTTCCTTACGTGGCCAAAATCTGGTTCTCCCAGCCACTGAGTGCCAGCACTTATACTTAGCTACATTACAAATCCTTCACATTCTGTTGCATACCTTTTAATAGAAAGCCCCCACCCCACCCACCACTGCCATTCTGCTCCTGTGCATTGCCACAGTTTCCATTGCAGGGTATAACTAGCTCTTACTTAGACTCTGTCCATGGTTGTGCTTCTATCGCTAAGTGTTTCTCATTGTCTGGTTTCAATTTATATCTGTATCATACTGTGACATGCTTTGGTTTTAAAATTGAACATAATCCTAACAGACTTATTGCCTTACATGTCAATAGCACTTTATACCTCTTACCAAGTCAGAATCAAATGCTGGTAATTTTACTTTTCCTTTTAGATTGCCCCTCTTTTTCTGATCTAATTATTCTAGCAGTTACTTACAGTATCCTGTTCCATAGATATGAAGAAAGGGGACATTCTTGGTGAACACTGCTTATTAAAAAAAATCTTCCAGGAACCCCCATAATGACATGACAGCGCTCTCTCTCTCTCTCTCTCTCTCTCTCTCTCTCTCTCTCTGTCTGTTGACTTAAAGGACAACATTACATGTGTTTGTGTGTGTGTGTGTGTGTGTGTGTATGTGTGTGTGTGTTACCACCAACAGCACTGTGAAATTTTTTAACCATTCACATTCAAGTACAGTGACATCTGGTAACATTGGAACAAAATTGTGATCTCAAAGTGAAGATATTCAGCATCTAAGGGATTGGAGGAAGCCACGACATACTCTTCACAAAAGTTTTCCACAGTCAATAGAGAACTAGCCACACACCTCTTATGGCAAAGTATAAAGGGTGCAAAGAGAAAAATGGCTGCATTATAAAGTCTAACATTTTAAAAAAGAATATAAACACTTATGGTTTTGCCTCTTGAGTCCCTAAAACATCTCACAGTCTGGATCTACCTATACAGTCCTATATCAGCTTCTAGAATATTTTTCAGGAGGGAAAAAGTAAATGACACTGGCCAGTAAAATCTTTGCATATTTAGGAAGGGGGCAGGGACAAATTATTCAGCTTTGGTCTTATCTGCAGTGAACTTGGAGTCTCTGTTCTGCTGTACCTGTTCGATGTGCTTGCCATTCTATCTTAAAAGCTCCAGCTTGGCCGCCATTTCATCTACTGGCACTCTTTGTTAGCCTCCATTTTGTGAGTCAGGTTTCTTAAAAGGTGTAGCTCCTACTTACTTAACTGTGCTTCAGTGGATGGACCCACACATAGGAGTGTGTAGGTAGACAAATTAAACACAGTGAGTTATGAACAGACAAGTAAAAGAGAACATGAAGCTGAGACGGGAATATAGGATAAATCTGGGAAGAGTTAGGGGAGGAGTCTGCATGAATATAACAAGAAATATACTGAGAAAGGATCCACCCACTTGTGTGGAGGAGCCAGCGGAAGGAGGGCTCCAGACGCAGAGACTGAGGAAAAGCCTTCAGGTTTTCACCTATGGTGGGAGACCTCTGCCTGGGTCAGGTGACAGCAGATGTTGGTGAGGATGTGGAGAAAGAAGAACACTCCTCCATTGCTGGTGGGAATGCAAGTTGATACAACCTCTTTGGAAATCAGTTTGGTGAACCCTCAGAAAAATGAGCATAATACTACCTGAGGATCCAGCTATTCCATTCCTGGGCATATACCCAGAAGATGCTCGAACATGTAATAAAGACACATGTTCCACTATGTTCATAGCAGCCATATTTATAATAGCCAGAAACAGAAACAACCCAGATGTCCCTCCACAGAGGAATGGATACAGAAAATTGTGGTACATTTACACAAGGGAATACCACTCAGCTATCAAAAAACAATGACCTCATGAAAATTGCAGACAAATGGATGGATCTTGAAAATATCATCCTGAGCGAAGAAACTCAGTCACAAAAGAATGAACATGGGATGTACTCACTGTTAAGTGGTTATTAGCCCAAAAGATTGAAATACCCAAGAGTCACTTCGCAGCAACAGTAGGGCTGAATGTGAGGTCCCTAATGGAGAAAGGACTGAAGGACCTGAAGGAGTTTGCATCCCCAGCGAGGCAGCAAAAGTGGCAACTGGCCTGACCTCCCCATACTACTGGAGACTGATCCACCAACCAAAGAATACACATAGAGGGATCCATGGTGCTGACCACAAATGTGGCAGAGGAGGGTCTTGTTATCCATCAGGGGGAGGAGAGGCCCTTGGACCTTAGGATATTAGATGCCCCAGTATAGGAGAATGCCTAGGAGGGAAGACCAGAGTGGGTGGGTGGGTGGGTGGGTGGGTGGATTGGTGGGAGAATACTCCCATAGTGGCAAAGGGAGTGGGAATGGGGAGGTTCCAAAGGGGAGATCTGGAAAGGGGGAAACATTTGAAATGTAAATAAAATATGAAAAATTTTTTAAAAAAAGGAAAAAATATATTGTTTGTGTACATAAAATTATCAGAGATTTAATATATTGAATGAATTTTAATAATATGCAAATATACTTTATATACAATTCATATAATTACTACAGTATCATGGAGATATATAAGCATTTAGACAGCATTCACAGCATCTACGAAGAGTAAGATCCACTGAGTATAAAATTTACTAATTTTTATTTATTGCTTCATTCAACTGAAGTTTTCTGAGTCCTAGTACAAAGATTCTTAAAGAATTTAACAATAACATTTGTGTTTAAGATATTTGTTCTCAGTCATAGTGCACACAATGTAAAGTATGCTTGGGCTTTAATCAACCATGATTAAACTAGTGGAAATATGCATCACAGTTAACAACCATCATATTCATAATGGTATCTGAATATATTTCAAATTTTGACATGTAATAAGAATTTGAAGATGAAATAAGTTTCTAAAACTTTATAAACTATTATCTCAAGTATTCATTTACTAAATAAAACAAAGTTAAAGTAATGGTGAAACAGTTGTGGCCACTCAAATGCTTTAGTTTTAATACTATATAACACTTCCTTGGAGTTAGCTGAGCCCACCAATGGTTCCAGTCTCACAACATTGCAGCAAAGAGTTCTATTGTGTTGCCCAAGCTGTGTTAATTACCACAGTGTTCAATATTCTATTTGCCATTTTTGTTATTAGTGACTCTTTCCCTGGTGGCTTTTTGACTATTTAATTACTTCTCACAATTTGAGAGTAATATGAATGAGATATTAATTATATACAAAATAAAATACATTGAAAATCAACTGGGTATATAGCTCAACATTATCAATCATCAACAATGGTGAGTGTAGTCATAAATAGAAAATAATAGTTTATATTTTAAAAAAAATTTCAAAGGCTGATGGGCAGTTGGTGGAGCTCTTGTCTAGGATGAATGTTCTTGCCTGTGTTCTGTTTCCAGCACTACAAAATGTAGATATAGAGTAGACTCCTGAAAACCCAGCACAGGGGAGATATATTCAAGAATGACCAAAAGTTCATCCCTTATTGAAACTAGTTTGGGCTACATGACAGCCTGACTCAAGAAACTAAAATAAAATAAGAAAATAAAATGGAATAAACAAAATCAGAATAAAATGATGTTTGCCAATGAAAAGGCATCATATGTCAAATCTAGGAATGTCATAAGGTAATAGAACAGCAGTTGTGTGCTTTGCCTGCTATGAGAGAAAAGGAGATTATGTGAAATTTGGCTCCTTGGACTGTCCCTGGCCTGACCAGGCCCAGGGAAATGGTGAAATGCAGACAGATCCAGGGAAGTCAGTGATTTCACAGAGGAATGATCAATAAAGGCAGCACCTCGTCATTGGAATTCAACTTTATGGTGTGCACCTCTATAAATGTAGCATTTTTATTCCCATGGTAGTGATCATTTAAATCTTGTCTTCTGTTTTCTGCCACCATTATTCACAAAAGCAGTTTAAAGAGGATCATTATGGTCTTCAGAACAGAAACATGTAGTGCAATCTACTTGTCTGACTCCTTTATTGATTGTGTTGTGTGTGTACCACATGCATGCAGTGACCACAGAGGCCAGATGAGGGCACTGATGCCTGGAACTGGGGTAACAAGAGGTTGTGAGCCTTGGCATGTGAGTTCTAAGAACTGAACTTGGAACCTCTAGAACAACAGGAAGCATTCTTAACCATTGAGCTCCCTTTCCAGTCTCCACTTTTAAGATTTAATATCTATCTGTAAAAAGTCTTTTTGGAGTCTAGAGACATGGCTCAGTAATTAAAACCATGTACCATACTACTCCCTCAGAGAACCTGAGTTCAGCTTCCAATATCCATGGTAGACTGCTTACATGAACTGCTTATAACTCTAACTCTAGAGATTGGATGCCTGCATTCAAATGCATATACTCATACAGAGATACACATAGAGGTACATGATCGCAATTAAACAAACAAACAAATAAAAACAGGGCTGGAAATATGGCTCAGCTGTTAAAAAAAAAAACAAAACAAACCAAAAAACCTGCTCTTCCAGAAGACCTAGATTAAAAAACTGGTACCCACATACATTTAAATAAATAAATACAGAAATAAATAAATACAGAGATATAGAAATAAATAAATGTTTTAAAATTCAAAGACAAGATTTTCTTAAGGAATTAAAATAATAATACACTAAAAGCATCAGAGAATATTAGTTCAAGGGAGGAATCAATTTGTGCATCTTTGCATGGATATTCTTATTCCATGGCAAATTTTAGAGACCCTTTTCTGGGCTGGAGGTATGGTACAGAGATGAAAAGTATACACTTCCTTTGCAGAGAACTAGATTTTGGTTTCCAGCACTCAAGTTGGGCAGCCCACTACCTCCAGAAACTCCAGATGCAAGGGATCTAACACAATTTTGACTTCCATGATCATCTGACCTCGTTGTGCATACTCTCACACAAAGAACATCCATACACATATCTAAAAATAGGCTATTTTTAATAATCTTTTCCTTTATTTTCATCTAAAACACAATGGTGCGAACTGGACATTTTAGGAAATAGGACTGTATTCTCTCCCATGTTGATGCTGTGTAGGCTTCCTAATAAATCCCCTGCCATCCACCCATTACCCATCTTCTGTAGAGTCTTGCATTGTAAATGACCCTCAGTTCCCCCTTCTTACTTTGGGTAATAGACCTTTCTCCTCTCTTCAATATCTTGGCTCTTTATGTTGACTTTGCACACAAGGAGAGGCAACCCTTTGAACTTGATTACAGTATTTATGATAGATTTGCTAATGTATGAACAATGAACAAATCAACTGGAGAGAGAGAATTTCAGGGGTTTAGGTTTAGGGGAGCATTTCAATATTCCTTTGTTACATCTTCCTCAGCAGATTCCGGAGTAAAGATTAGAAGTGTTTCTGATACTGTGGAAGAAAGTGAACATGCTTTTGGAACTAGTTCAGATCATGCAATGCTCATTAACAAAGCCCTGATCTCAAGAAAACTATAATACCAGCACCTAGCCAACATGGCATGGAAGAGATACTTAAACTAGCACTCTCTGGATGTTGTCTTACCTCATATTCGGAATGCTAAAAACATGAAATGCTCACAAAAGAAATGCAGCTCCAGTAGAAAACTAAAATATACTTAGGAATACAGGAATGTGAAATGTTTCTTCCTTCCCTGAATTTTCCCACCTACTTCAGGCGGTTACAATTGAAAAATGCAGCAGTCAGAGCCTTTGTAATGAGGAATTTTCACTGAAAACCATAGCCAATGGAGGATATAAAAGCAAAGAATCAGAAGAAATTTAGCTTCATATTAACAACAATCAATAAACATAGTGGATGGGGGCCTGAGACATGGGACAGCATTTGGTAGTATAATGGTCCATGATTCATTGAAGAATGACACTCTGAACCCACAAATAGTATGTAAACACAAGGAGTGTTTTATTCTGCAGAAGTTCAGTATGCTGAGGTCTTCCATTACCAAGATAGATAGCCCACCAAGTGAGCATGTAGGCCTGATTTAAAGAGTATTAGGGAATTCTGGGGTAGGTGACTTCTATGTTGGAAACTTGCTGGGAATCTGTTACTGAGGAAGTAGCTGAGGAAGTCTGAAAACTGCTGCTCACCCATTGCCTTTGCCTCAAGCCAGGTGGCAGGGAAGCCTCTGAGGCCTGGACTTGCCTGAAATTACCCAGTTCTTGGAAACAGAGATTTAGACCTAGTCTGATTAACTGCCATTTTGAAGCCTGTCATGGGATCAGCCTAGACTTCTCAGTAGTTAATTAATTAGTTTTTAGAAATTAAAATAAAGTCTAAATCCTATTATAGGGAATTTTAGAGAAAAGGTTTGGACTCTGTCAACAACAATAGCTCCAATGAAAGTGGAAAATGAACATGAGGTGTAGAAAAGGGAGATTTTTTTCAACATGGCCAAACTGGAGAAAACAAATGAGGAGGTTCAGGGACCCATCATTGATCTGCCATTGTCTCAGTTCTATTCTACTCTGTGAAATGGTTCAATACATTGTCAGAATTCTGTGAAATCTCTTCCTGACAGATAAATTCCCTCTTCAGTCATTCCCTTCCTCTAGAATGAGGTTTCTTGGAAAATTTTAATTATTTGAGGTCTACAGTTTTAATAATCTCATAATAGTCAAATGGAATGGTATAGGTATATGTTCTTTCTAACATATTCTCTCATGAAAGATTGGTGACAATCTTAGTTGTGGAAAAGTAAAGCTATTCTCTCTGGTTCAAATATATCACTTTTAATTTTTATAAGCAAGTACAAGAGATAATACAATGTTAATAAAGATGAGAAGCAAACTCAACTATCAAAAATAGACTTCCAAATAGCAGAAATGCTAGTATCATGGTATCTATCATTAGACTATAAATTTGTGATTATCATGCTGAAAATACTACTGGAAAATTGGACAACTTATAGGAACACAAAGAGAATATAAGAGAGAGATCAGGCTGAAAAGATGGATTAGCAGCTAGGACAACTACCAGCTCTTACAGAGGACCAAAGTTCAGTGCCTAGCATTCAGGTAGCCTGACATACAACCACCTGTAACTCTGGCTTCAGCTATTTGGATGCCCTCTTCTGGCCTCTGTGTGCACTGCACACAATATCTATACCTCCACACAGACACATATATACCAAATTAAAACTAAAAATAATATGTAATAATATTTAAAATATTTAAAGATAATAAAATCAAATACATCTTTAAAAGTCAATAGAGATATAAACTCAAAAATAAAATCTAAAGATAATTTTCAAAATAAACAATACCATTACAAAAAGAAAACTTAGAAAGGCTAGAAAGGGTACTTAAAATAATTCTAAAATACACGTTCCAAATAAAACATAAATGAAAGAAAAAGAATAGTGGAGGTTTTTGTGTGCCATATTTTTTCCTGGGATATATGACACACAAATTTACTTACCCCATGGAGGTTTTGTGTGACAGATTTTTTCTGGGCTATACCACACACAAATCTACTTACCTAAATAGGAAGCCCATGATAGACCAAAGTAAGGATACCCCTGTTAATCCCATAGATATAAGGAGAAAGACCACTGACTAAAATTATAATCAAATTAAAATTTATTCTTGTACACAACAGAGCCTAATTGGTATCTATCTTCCACTAAGGCAAGATTCATGAAAACAACCATGAGCCAATTTCTCAAGCCCTTTTTATATGGCAAAACCACAGGTTGAGAGATTTTGCACATAGATGTGGTTACAGAAATGAGGCCAGGCAGTTAATAGGTCAAGGAGAACAGAACATTTCTGAGAACAGGTGTGGGTGGGGTGGTGAGGAAGTTATGGTATAGTCTATGGTTACTGTGTGGTGCACAGCCTACCTCTGAAAAACAGAAATGGCAGTTTTATGGTAAACAGAAAGCTAACTTGGCTACAGACTCAAAATGGCTCATAGGAACAAAATGAAGCAGGCTGTTTTTTTGATCACTAAGTCCAGCTCAGCCAAAGCAGTAAGTTTTATTGGGGTTACTTACAGGAATATGTGTAAGTGATTACTTACAGAAGCAGAATTGATCCAAAGACAGGTGCATCACTCCAGCAAAAGTAACAGCTCACAAAAGTTGAAATTCAGGAACACACTGAACTCTTGTTGGCAGCTCAACAGGGTGAAAATTATCCTTTCCAGGTGCCTCAGTTGATCTAATCCTCTTCCAGGCAGCCCTGCAGATCCCTAGTCTCTGCTTCTTTTCAGAGCCTAGTGAATCTAGTCGGTTTTAGGGACCTCCTGAAGCTTTTGTTAGTTGTTTGCTTCCTGTCTTAAGGAGGGATAAATGGATATTTCACTCCCAGAGGAAACTGCTATAGAGCAATAGAGCAATGTAGAGGAAAGGTGAGACAACTACAAAAAGCATAGTCTATATCTAATAAAAATGCCAGAAGAAAAGAGTTAAAAATGAAGAGGAAGATTTTTTGCATACTAATGGCTGGGAGTTTTCAATAACAGGTATCAATTTTATATTCAGAAGCCTGAGATCAGAGAACATCAAACTTGATAAAGACCTATCATGTTGCTATATCATATTTAATTCAGAAACCCAGAGAAAAATAAAAAGCTAACAAGGTTACAAGAAAAGAAAAGAGCAAAACAGATATTTATTGTGAAGCTATGGAAGCCAAAACTGCATTAAATATTTAAGGTGGTGAAGGGAAAGCATGCCAAACGAGGCTAGTGTCTCTGTGAAGCCATCTTTTAAGCACAAAGGAAAAATAAATCATTTCCTGATCAAACAAACTGAGAGGCAACAATGCGCTGGGTGAAGTTAGCATCTTCATACAGGAAATAAGTAACAGGAAAATTAAAAAGGAAAGGGGAGAATGAATGCTGAAATATACTCTGTCAGTATTCAAATGATTTTTCAACTGCAGTGGATTTATCTTCTAATGAGCTCATCAAATCTGTAAATGTAGCAATCCAAATGAGCTTCATATTCCTACCTCTAATGTGCTACACACCAGAGCTGAGCAATGCAATATGTTCGAAGCCTGACAGTATGTCTTATGGTCTTATGGCCCTCTGGGAGCTGCAGTGGGCCCTACATAGCAGTGAGTGAGAGAAGAGTGTGCCTGTGGTGTCCATTTATTTAGTTTTGTTTACTCTTTAAGTTGTAAGTTTCAGAATGGTGTTTTATTTTAGTAAGATTCAGACTATTGTAATCCAGTAATCTTTTTAGAAACATGAGCTGTTACTAATTTGAAGCTATTAGGAGGAAATGTGCTACAAATGTTTAAATATTTGTAATGTTTAATGGCAATGCTTTGTTTGTTTTTGAGTAATTCATGCAGATATACACTGAAATACAATCAGATCATATCTACTCCTCATTATCATCCTCCAATTGTCTCCAACAACCCCCCCACACACAACAAAATGTTCTAAAGTCAGTAGTTTTAAAGTACAAACTTATAATATGCTTTTACTCTGAAGCTCTATCCCATTCTTGTGTTTCCAGTTTCTGCTATCAGATGATCACCTTTTCCCTCGAAAAATCAGTAGGTTTAAAAGACTTGAAAGAAGGTAGAGATTGATGCTGGTCTTCAAAGGACATAGTCACACTGCCTGCTGTTCTTTCAAAGGTCTGCAGCTACAGACAAGGGAAGTGGCCAGGCCCAGGAAGACTACGACTGAATTGTGTTGTTGTATTTGTTGTTATTTATTTGTTTCATTTTCTGTGGTGATTGACATGTATATACGTGCACACCATCCACAGAGTACACTAAACAATACCCAAAGAATTTAAAAAAAAATAACCTTTTGAAAGAAGTAATTTTTAAGAAATCAGTGATAAAATGGGAAAATGAGTCATAGGCCTTTTTTCTACATCGTTGATGAAAGTATAGGCCAGACTTGACCAGATTAAAAGTAGGTAAGTTTGTGAGAAGGCAGCTTTCCTCACTGATCTCACAGATGGAGGTAAGTGAAGTCACTAAAAGACTGACAGGCTAAAGCACTGGGGTTTTATAGAGCTTAGGAGAGGAGTGATGATGTGCCCTTTAGGAGCTGGCATTGTGCCCATACGTGCTCAAAAACTGAGCTCCTGGGCAGGCACTCTTGACTGGGTTGCTGGGAACTTGTTAGCCTGGAGTTTTCTCTGAGAGGTGGGAGATTTTCCCATGTGGGAGGAGTTGGGGGGAGAGGGAAGATGGAGTTTCCTAGCTTGTGTAGGATAGGCAGGGGTTCTAGTCTAACAATCAGTATTCAAAAGGAAACAATACGTAGACTGAGTATAGTAATGAATGTGTCTAACAAAATAGTTGGAGTATCATGCCAGGTCTTGGACTGTGTAAGAGCGAAGCAGGCCTGAGAAGCCAGTGTGTGCTTTTGCTTCCTTCTGCCTTTAACTGTGGACATGATGTGGATTCCTATGGTTGTCTGTAGTGATGCACTATAACCTGGAATCATATCCTAGGTAAAACATTTTCTCCCCTAAAATTAAAAATGAAAATCATATCAATCCTACAACCATTAAAAAGTAATTAGTTATATCATCAGCTATGTGTTCAAAGTCATGTGACACCGATGGCACTGTCTTCTTGAAAGGCACACTTGCAGAGTTCACCCAAGAAAAAGAATAATCTCTGAATGGCCTTATGTCTGCTCAAAAGAATCCACGATTCCAAAAGAAAACAGCATGTGAAGCCAGTCAACTAATAACCAAATGACAGAGATTTTCCTGACATGATTGTGTCAGTGTCCTGAGTAGACAAAGATGATACAATAAAAAGAAAATATAACCCAATGCTGTGGGGAGTAATCCCACAAAGTACCAACAATCCAAGTCAAACCATATATGAAGAATGTAAGGCATCACCAGCTAGGAGCTATAGTGAAGGTAAAAAGTGAGTGTTCTCCACATCAATAGGGGGAAAGCAGAGTATTATGACAACATATGTAGGGGGAAAATGAAGACAAAAAAAAAAAAAAAAAAGCAAGGATTCATAATTCAGAAGAGAAGTAAGGAAAATCTCCTAGCAACAAAGGAAACTTCATCAATGTGGTAAAAAGAACTTCAAGGGGAAAAAAAAAAGAAATTAAAAAACAAACAAACAAACAAACATGTAGGTTAATAATAGTGACAAAGTGACATTTTCTCTCCAATATATGACTCAATTATGTAGAAAAATCAAAGAAATAGAAAACAATTAGAAACAATTGTACATTTATATGATACAGTATTTATATTCTGAAACCATTTGCTCATTGGGTGTGGTTCTAAATCCCAGCACTTTGGATGAAGAGGCAAGAGGGAACAAGATCAAGGCTAGCTAAGGCAGATTAATTAAAAAGCCAAACATAATAGAAAATAAAATAAAGTTGCTTTCCTATAACAGGATAAGAAAATGCCAAAATGTGAAATTTATATTTTTGTATAAATAATATATTCTATATGTGTATGTATATGTAAAACATATGATAAAATAATTAAAACTTGGGTGAAAGAAACCAAAGAAGATTTCATATATAAACGCATAACAATTCCATTTTCAAATAAAAATAGAGTCACTAACCTGTATGATATTGAAGAACAGAGTTTGAGATTGCATGTCACTGTGAATCTTTAGGACAAAGAATGAATGGAGAGATTGAAGATGGACTCAGACAAATATCACCAGTTGGTCCTGCAGAGAGGAGCTAGCCTAACTCAACAGAGAGTCTTTCAGAAATTTTTTATCAGGAGAATTGACAACTATATATTTCTGAAAACAAAGGCTACATCTTTCATAAAATCAAATAAAAGTACAGGAACATAAATCTAGGTTCTAGAGACCAAAGTCAAATAAAAAGCTTGGCAGCATTCTTCTCTACCCACTGATCCCTGTCACAGTCCCATCCATTCTTAAACTTAACAAAGACTTGTCGTGCAATCCTGTTGTAAGGTCTTTACCCAGATAAGCTGAAAACACACACACACACACACACACACACACACACACACACACATCATTTTCTCAGAAACTTCATCCCCAATTACTCAAATTGGAAACTACAGAAACAACCAAGGTGCCCTTCACCAAGTAAGAAAATAACCAAACTTACACCAATACGTACAATGGAGTTTTACACAGTGATAAAATAAGGGAACTATCAGGTCACAGACAGCAGAAAAGAATTCTCCATCCAGTTATGAGCTAAAACACCCACTTAAATAGGACAGACAGTATATGACTCCAATGTTAGATGTTTTCACAAGTGTAAGGACACGTACATACCTGTGATTGTTACTTGAACAAAGAGACAGTAAAAGGGGGAGGCAACTGGAAATCAAAGTTGCTGAAATTACTGTCTAGGAACTAGGATGGAAGATTATGATATGCATTTGCAAAAACTAAGAACTGTACAGCCCAAAGAGAATGATCAGATAAAGAACTAGTAAAAACAGTATGTAAGGTCATCAGTTACAAAATCATTATCATCCTAATCTGGAAAAACTAGGCTAGAATGCATGGTTGAAATGACATGAGAATTCTTGAAGAAACTTCAAAGTTTTTTTCATTAAACCTAAAATTAGCCTACATATAAAATCCATTACAATTTTCAAAACAAATGTAGATTATGAGCCTGAGGGAACAGAGGTTCAGTGACCGGCCCAAATTGGGATCCAGCTCAAGGGGAGGCCTCAAGGCCTGACACTATTACTGATGCTATGGTGTGCTTACAAAAAGGAGCCTAGCACGGCTGCCTTCCAAAAGGCCCAACAAACAGCTGAAAGTCAGATACACCCAACCAATGGACAGAAGCTGGTGAACCAACCTTGTAACTGAATTAGGGAAAAGCTGGAAGAAGCTGAAGAGGAGGGTGACCATATAGGAAGACCAGCAGTCTCAACTAACCTGGACCCCAAGATTGCTCAGACACTGAGCCACCAACCAGGCAGCATATACCAGCTGACACAAGGCCCCCTACACATTAAAAGAGAGGACTGCTGGGTCTTGACACAGTGAGAGAAAATGCATTTCACACTCAAGAGATTTGGGGCCCCAGGGAGTAGGGACCTATTATGGGATGGGTGTGGATGTTTGGGGGTTGGGGACATCCTCTTGGATACAGGTGTGGGGGGAGGAGGTATGGGATGTAGAACAGTCAGAGGGTAGAGCAGGAGGAAAATAAAGACTGGAGTGTAAAAACAAGATTAAAGAATTTTTTTTTTAAAAAAGGAAAACTATAAAAAAAATCTGTAAATAATATGTACTTTCAACTCAATAGAGAGAGATAATTCTCAAACATCTAAGAAAAAAAAGAAATTTAAAACATAAAACAAATTGCTTGTGCCATGTGTGGCTTATCCTTGTGATTGTGCACTTTACTCTTGCTGTTGTTCTTTTTAAAGAATTGTTTATTTATTTTATGTATATGAGTACACTGTAGCTGTCTTCAGACACACCAGAAGAAGGCATCAGATCCTGTTCCAGAAGGTTATGAGCCACCATGTGGTTGCTGGAAATTGAACTCTGGGACCTCTGGAAGAGCAGTCAGTGCTCTTAAGTGCTGAGCAATCTCTCCAGACACCGTGTGATCATTCTTAACCCTCAGGGTGTAAACTGTCTGATGCTCTGAATAAAGTTAGTTATTGCATGAGAAAAATAAAAAGAAGAAATTTACAATACAAGAGAGGAATACATTTGAAAATCTACTAAACCTTAATGTCCTAAAAGAAAACCTGTTTGCCTAATTTTTTAATTTATTATTTTATTTTAATTTTTTATTTTAATTGTGTGTGTGTGTGCATGTGTGTGTGTGTGTGTGTCCGTGTGTGTCCTTGTGTCTGTGTGTTTTGAACAATGTGCATGTATGTACCTATGAAGATGGTGTTGGATCCTCATGAAACTGAGTGACAGACAATTATGATCCACCTAAGTTGGGTGCTGGGATCTGAGCTTTGGTCCCTTGAAAGAGCAGCAAGTGCTCATAACTACTGAGCCATCTTTTCAAACCCCTTCATATCAACTTGAAATTTTTACTTTTTAAACTACTACTGTTTTTTGAAGGCATTTAGAAAATAGGATTACATATTTAAAAGTATGCCTGAATACAATAGCTAATATATTTTCCCAGACTATGGTGGCTTTTTTTTCTAACTATTTTCTGTAAAGGAAGTCCCCACTACTAAAATATTAATCTCACAAACATATTTATGTCTATTATTTTATTTAGGTTTTAAATTTTTATTTTACCTCTCTCTCTCTCTCTCTCTCTGATATGTGCAGTTGCCTATGTAAATCAGAAGAGAACATCAGATTCCCCTCAAGCTGGAGTTATAGGACATTGTAAACCTCTGGACATGGGTGGTAGAAACTGACCTGACAGACCCTGCAGCACTGGAAGCACTCACAACAACTAAGTCACCTCTCCATTCCACACTAATACCATTTTAGTGAGTGTGGAGGTGGAGTTCAAAGGAAGAACATTTTGAAGATTTATTTTGCTGCTTTTGCTATTTTGCAATCATATTTTCTTAACAAAATCGCCCATAGACAATGATACCCTACAAAAATATTTACACACACTGGATGTTTTGCTGGCAAAATAAGGGATGTAACTTAATATCTAACTTTTCAATGGCCTGCTATGCTTTCATATAAACAGAATCTTAATGTGTGCTTCCCTTTTATGCCTGTAAATTTTCAGAGCATAATGCTGTATATTCTCTTCTTAGCATCTAATAATCTGTCAGTTAAGGCTATGAACATTTCATTCAGATCCACGCTCTCCATGTAATTTGCATAGATTGTGGACAATTTTATTTCCCTTGAAGAAAAGTACTCTTAAGTAGAATTACTCTTCTTGTGAAAAATATGGCATGCGAGCATTCAGGAGTTTAAATCTACCATATAGCAGTCTTTGACTCGAAAGAAAAATCGTATGGATATACTTATTAAAGTAATGAAATAAAAATGTTCATAAATCGATATCTATCGTTTTGTAGAAACGCTATAAGGAATTTCACCACCTCTGTTGCATTTGTTTGATATTCATGAAAATGAATGCATCCATTCAAAATTTTTACGATTCTCAGAATGATGGCTGGATCTAACTGCCAATCTTCCTATTCCCAGCCACCACCAGAATTACTTCTCCCATTCATATTTGTTGTTTTTATTTTCAGTTCCTAGTTGATCTAGGAGCCTGGCTCATAGTTACCCCTGGTTTGAAAATGCTCTTTATAAAGTCTACTCATGTTGTTTCTCTGAAATGCAGTGTATCACTATGATAAAATAATAAGATTGCCTAATCCCACACCAACCATTCAGTCTCTCTGTTATGCTCATAAAGTAAATTATTAGAATAAAAGTGTGATCAGCCGTGACAGTAGGAGGCTTTATTGGTAGAATGATGCTTGGCAACTACTGCTTCAAAGGAATATTTCTGACTTCATCTTATAGTAGCTGTAATTGAATTTTCCTGCCTGAAGTTTAGTACCTATCTTTAAATTAGGTAAGCCAATCATTAACCCTCCCAAAGCATTTCCAATTTTTGATGCAGCATATCCCTATTAAAACCCATAATTGTGTACTCAATACATTGACCTAATATCTGTGTGTGTAGCATCCATACCCTGTTTGTTGTGAGCAGCACCTGCTATTCAACTTAAAACTTCCCATTTTGTATTTGGTACAACGGTAAGTTTTTATCTTGTATGGGATTGCCTTAATTACATATTGATTCTGGGTTTTTTTTCTTAAGAGAGTTTGCTGGACAAACTCTTGGTTTTAAAATAAGGAAAATTAAATCTGTATAGATTAATTTTGTCTCTCTAAAAACTTATGTGAATGTTAAAACAAAATGTAAACCATATCTGCAGAGAGAATCACTCCTTAAGAAAAGGAATTCTTGGTATAAATAGATGGAATTCAATTATGCCATAAGTATATTTTCCAGTAAAAGTTGCATTTTTAAACAACATCTTGAATTACCTATTAAGAATTATATTTTGCATGTTGTCTGGTAACCAGTACTATTTTGGGTTTCAATTAATACCCTGGGAAGTATATGAATTCATAAGCAACCACCATAACAGACTTTGAAAATCTGTACATTGCTAACTTCAAAACCATACATGTGAGTATGCCATGCAAAGATTACTCTCCACAGCCAAGTTGACAGGATGTGCATTGTAACTCTACTTTTTCCTACTGCGTGGCCTGGAGAAGTGGCCTCAGTGTCCCTGAATTCCCTAGTGAAAGTAATTATCTACCTAGGACCTAACAAAATGGCTCAGCAGGTCTATATAGGTACTCACAGTCAACCACCTTGGTGGATTTCCAGGTGTTTTGTGGTGGCAGAAAAGAAGAGACTACTATTGAAAACTGGCTTCTGACCTACACAGCTGTGCACACAAAATAAAAGGAATATAATAAATAATAAATTAAAAAAGAAATTATATGCCAGCTCTCAAATGCAGTGGACACCCACGTCTACTTCCTACAGTGCAATTATCGGGTGTGAATGTGTGGCTGGGGATCTTGAAGCTCTCCTAATTGCTCACACTTGATCATTCTCACAAAGATAGCCTTTTACATATTTAATATTTTCATACAATATATTTTAATGATATTCTTTCATTCAATACATGCTGGCAAAGGGTAAATCAGTTTTTGGATAATAGACTTTAAGAAGTCTATTATTTAAGAAGTTTAGGCTGTATTGCTCTGCATTGTGTAGATATTATGGTTACTGTTCTCTTTTCCATATTAAAAAAACTATTCTTTAGGCATATAGCCAATTACTAGAGATAAGGGTTCAAAAAAAAAAAAGAAAAACCTGTTAGTCTTTTAATCCAAAGTAGAATAGAAATTTTGGAAGAATTCCTTTCTCTCTCCCAGAATTCCCTTTGAGAAGTTTGGTTAGATGTTTCCTTTTTAATTTTCCTTTTTAATTTTACTTAATATGTATGAGTTTTTTTACCTGCTCATATTTCTTTTCACATTCTGTGAGCATGATACCTGTTTTGGCCAGAATAGGACATGAGATCCTCTACAACTGGAGTTGCAAATGGTTTCTAACTGGAGGGAATTTATTATGGTTCCTTTGGAAGAACTACCAGTGCTCTTAAGTTCTACGCCCTTGTCCTGCAGCCAGAACTTCTGAATCCACACTCTGAGTTAGTAAGGTTCCTTGCCTACTCTGTACATCTATGCCCTTACTGAATTCCCAGACAGTGATTTTTCTGCCTACCTACCTTTGGCACAACTTTTCCCAGTTCCCTTTTCTGTAGAACTCAACTAAGGTGACTTAACTTTAAAACACCTGAAGCCATGTCTGAAACACTGACCAGAAACACACACACACACACACACACACACACACACACACACACACAAAAATTCACTATTTCCATGATATAGTTTATAGAGAAGCAAATTGTTTATCATTTAATAGACTGACCTGACCTGCAGATGATAATGAAGATGGAAACTATAACCTAGAAACTCCAATGCAGGGATTAATATAATCAAGTCATTAATAGTAATTTTATTTAATAAGTAAATATTATTTTGCATATAAAGTTAAACAAAGCTGCTAAAAAATAACAAAATATTCTTAGAAGTTTATTCTAAAGTTCATTGCCTGAAAAGTATCAAGATATCTAGGAAACAATTCTATTATAATGTGCTGGCAGATAGCTATTTTTATGGCTTAGAAGGAAAACCATAACTCTGCCTCACATGTGGACAAAGCTGGGAGATGGCTCTGTAGTTAGAGTCTTTGGTGTGCAAATACGAAAACCAGAGTTCAAGCCTCTAAACTCTATGTCAAAATGTCAGTTGGGCACAGTAAGCCACCCATAACATAACTTCAGCTGTCAAAAAGTAACTTCAGCTGTCAAGAAGTAGAGAAAATATGACCGGAACAAGCTGGCTGGTGAGAGTACCCTACTGTGTCGTTCAGTGAGAGATACCATCCAGAAAATAGTTGTCATAGTTGTGATGGAGGCTAAATCAACCTTTATCCTTTACATTCAGAAACGCATATACCAAACACAAGCACCAACACATATGTGGCAAACATACTACATGTACACTACATGCTTCCCATAGACATATACACATGTCAAAATTCGCACAACACAAATCCAACCTATCTCTTCATACAATACATAGTTAGAGAAGCATGATATCGAGAGCACAAATTGTTAAATTTACTGGTTTTTCTGTGTTGTTTTATTATTTGATAACAATAAGTGAATATAATGGGCAGCACTAATCACACTCAGGGAGCTTTTAAAAAACAAGAAGATATAAATTTGGAAGAGTGATGTGGGAATGTTAGGGAGGAGTTGTGAAGGAGGGGAGGCAGGCAGGCAGGTCTGTTTTGACACTGTGATGGACTAGAGAGGAGGGCGTGGAATATGACAAATTAGTAATAAGGCTTTAAGAAAACACATCAGTAGAAGTTGCAGACATTATTAATAGAATGCTATCCATCAGAATAGCATTAACATTTTCCCAGTGTGCAGTTAGTTTCCCACGCCAAAACTGACTCAATGTGCAGCACAGTTTGGGAAAGGCAAGTTGAAAGTCTAAAATTAGTCTGTTTTAGTCCTGCCAAACTTCATAATTAAATAGATGCTTTTATTTTGCTTCATCTAAATAGCAAACTCATAAATTCATACTCAGTGTGAAAATAATTAACTATTATTAAAGCAGTAGTCATAAAAGTAATTCCAGTTTGTGAGGTTATAGAATTTTGAATTCATTAAATATGCTTGTTTTTTCATGGAATGAGTGAGAAAATGATAGTTTCTCAACTGTTAATTTGTAATTGTAGATAATTTTCTAAAATCTTTCATGATGAATAAAACCTAAAAACCTCCAAATACTATAGTATTTAGAAATAAATGATAAGTACCATTCTATTTGAACTTGGTATTTTAATAATTAATCTGAATTTAAAAGAATACTATGTACATATATGTTTTTTTTTTATTTTTAATTATGTTTATATGTGTATTGGTGTGTGTGTGTGTGGGGGTGTATGTGTGTGTCCAAATGAGTGTAAGTCCCCTTTGAGGCCAGCAGAGGGAGTTAAACCCTCCTGGAGCTGGAGTTTTCAGCTGTAGATAGCAGTTGTAGCCTCCTCTTTTGAGTGTTAGGAACTGTATTCAAGTTCCTCTGGAAGAGCTGCAAGTGCTATTAACTGCTGAGCAATCACCATTCTAGCCCTCTTCATGATAAACAGATTTGTTTATGTAAGTGGGATGAACGGTCCTTTGGACCATCATGTATCATTCTCTGAAGTTGAGCAAGTAAATAGCTGAAATTTCATGTAGCATCTCAAGATCTTTTACTAACTTTCCAGAACGTATCAGGAATTTTAATACCCCTAATTATGAACATTTGGCACAGCATATTATGAAACCAGTTCACTGTTATTAGCACAGAATTATTTCCTCAACGCAGATTACTGTTAAACTTTTCAACCATTTGTACTCATCTAGTTGTATTTTTATTTATTTCATATTATATGTGTTCCTGCATGATTCTCATAACCAATGTACTTTTTTATAAATTTTAGTAATTTCTCTTTGTATTCCATATGTTTATATATGTTAGTTCACATGTGTGCATGTGTGAATATTCAAGAATAGATATGAATACCATATATATATATAATATATATCTTTTGCATATATTCATATATAATGGTTACAAACACATAGAGAAATATGTATATATGCATATATACAGGTACATATACACATAACTATGTACATACACAAATACACACACTTAACCTTTCTCTTTCAAAGCTTGTTTGTTTCTTGTCTTTTAATTTTCATGGTATCATCAGTCACTGTATTCACCATTGATCCCCAATACTATACCTCTTACTGAAATATTTTCTATGACCTATATATGCATTGCTTAAAATATTCATTATCAGTGGCCTCAAAAGTGGTTTGTACAAAGCTGGTTGAAATGAGAAGCCAAACAAGGGTGGGCATGGAGAAAATGGTCAACTATTCAGAGAAGGCTGCCTTTTGCTAGACTTGGTTTTAGAGAAGATTCAACTGTTTATATGTGGGAAGAGAAATCAAGAGTGGTGTTGTTTGTTCAATACTAATCATCTTTATTAGAGAAAGTGTAAATCTCCTGGTTTATAGTTTCTTAGAGAGCCAGGGTTATTAGTTAGTAGTGAGCATATTTAGAGGACTTATTAACCTCAGTTAAGAGAACTTTTGTGGATCCCTCTGAAACTCTTAATAACCATGATCGACTCCAAGTTCTCTATCTGTGGTATTATTGAAGAACACTGAAAGCCAGTTTTAAAAATAAAATTACACAATTTAGCTTTCTGCATTACAATATGACTATTGCACCAAGCCTATCCCCTTGTCTATGACTTCCTGCCACATCTTTTTCTAATGTGCTATCCTTTAACCTCTTCTGAGTTGGTGGTTTTCAGGTTTGCATCACCTCCGTTAAGGTGTCTCTGTGTTTCCATTTTGACAATTTGATGGCATGTCTTTGTTTTTACCTATTCCAAACAATCCGATGCCCCCTTCAGACTCCCATGGAAATCTGCACTTAGGTAAATAAATCCCCACACAGACAAATACAGCTACGTACAATTAAAAAACAAAAACAAATGTAAAATTAATAAATATAGCACACTTTTGTTTCCGAAAACTTTAATTTATACACAAATAGAAAGACAGAACATAAAAATCACACCAATAATTTTCCTATTATTTTACATTAATAAGTTATCTTGGGTTACAATTGATGAATGAAAACAGCATGTTATTATATTTATATTTTAACTATACTTCCTTGGTTTTGCTTAGGACTCTATCTTTGTCTCTAAATTCATCACAAGATACTATAGTTATCATTATATCTTCAAAAATACTATGGGTTTGTGTTTCTTTGAAGAATCTTAGATTTTGAACCAATACTTTTCAAATATTGGATAATTTGATCTTGCATAAAATTAATGTCAGTGTGAACTCATATACACGTAACTTGTATTTTGAACTATAATTCAACACTATATTATTTATTCTTTTCGTTGGTTGTAACTTCAGGTACTAAAATCTCTTTCAGCTGGACCCTGTCCTTTCCCTCTGCTTGCTGCCATTTCCTTCCCACCTTGAGACACCTGACAACTATCCTCCTTACCTGTACCTTTCCCAGATTCATAATGTTTTGTTTTATTGCCCATTTATTTAATAAGTGCCATCTGTGTGACCAGTGGATTGGAATAATCCATTAGGGCCTGAGGGAGTAATCACCGGGAATACAACTGAAGGCATAGCCTCACATCTCCCTGAGTTATTTTTTGGGGTTCCTGATTTTTCTGTCATTATTTAAAAAGAGAAACATTGTAATACATGTGTACAGTAGATTTCACAATACTAATCTATAGCCCTAAGGATTTACAAATTCACTTAAGGTCAACATCTACCCCTACATCTTAATGAAGAATTTTTCATGCTTTATATTATGTACTGAGTTATTATTAGGTTTTTAACTACTGTGTGTGTGTGTGTGTGTGTGTGTGTGTGTGTGTGTGTGTGTGTGGTGGGGTCTTAGAGTGAGTTCTCTTTTCAACACTCATGTAAGGTGACTTAAATTTGAAAATTTTAGGTTTCTTTTCCTTAGTTCATTTTAACAAAACATATCCATTTTTCTGACATGTGAAATATTTTAAAGTGCTTATTGAATTAGTCATTGAAGCCGTGACAGTTGATGATAGCTAACTAGTACTTTTCTTATTTTTGATACTTTTCTACACATATGCAAAATATAATGATTACATTATTCCACTATTACCTTCTGGTCTCCTCCATTCTTCTCCTTTAAACCATTCTTACCCAGTCCCTTAGTTTTGATATCATTAGAGAAAATAGCATGCCTTCTTCTAGCAACTGTTATGAGTCATTTACTCCTCAAGTAGGGAAACCATCTCATGGGCATCTCCTCTATGTGTAGTGGAAAATTGGTGGGACTAATCTTGTGCAGTTATCCATAGCTTCTCTATGCTCATGTTTGCAACTCTAGTATCACAGTGTCTTGGATGGGAACTTCTTGTGACACTCTTTGCTGACATCCACTTCTTAAATTATTACTCTCCTCTCTTCTCTCATGGTCCTTGGGCCTTGTGTGGGTGGGTTGGGAGTGATAAAGATGCCTTATTCAACCAGAACTCATTGATAATTCTCTGTATCTTGACAAACCTCTCTATGTTAATTATCACCCTTTTCCAAGAGCTCCTCTGACCCATGCTGAGCACCTCAGTATTCTATCGATACAAACATGAATATTTAGAAGATAATATAACAGCATGTTAATTTAGCGAAACAATAATAAATGATATGTTATCCTCTCGAGTTTATATCAATATTCAGCCATACTCTTTGACCAAGTTTTTGGTATAGATGTGCACTTGTTTCTGTAGAGAGTTTCAATTCTAATTAAAAAAAAAAAAAGTGGTTGGTTTTCCCCAACATAGTCATTCTAATTAGTAGTTGATGAGAAATCCTCGTCCTCGTCCTCCTCCTCATGCTCCTCCTCATGCTCCTCCTCGTCCTTCCTCCTCATCCTCCTCCTCTCATCATCATCATCATTATTATCATCATCAGGATTATTACCTCTAAAATAAATTTTAATTTATATGTTTATCATGTTTTCTCTGACAATATTCCTGCCCCTCAATCACAAATACAAAGTACTTTGTATTTGCATTAGAGACTGAAATCTCAGCTGATATTATCCCAGCTGATATTATTGGAGTAAGATAATGTGTAAGATGTCATTTATTTTCTTGTCATGTTGCATTTTTTAAACGAGTAACACTGAGGATAACATACTACATTTGTTTTTATTTGCTTAGGGCTAAAATAACAGAGAAAATTATGGGATAAAGGGGAATTCAAGAGATACAATTGGGAAATTAGAAAGATCCCTTTTGAGAGAACGGTGGCAACACCATTATCATGTTTAATAATGTGTCATGATCATTCCAGCCGTTTCCACTTGAGGCCAAGAGACATTTGCACCGCTAATATTTTACAAATATGTTTCTTTAAGGGATAATATTCCCCAGTCTGAAAACACACACCAGTGTTAGAATTCTCCCAGAACTCCTAATTGGACTCTTGAGCATAAAAATTCCATCTACTTTTAAAGGACACTTGTGTGTTAGCTGCAAATATTTCTGCAATAAAAATATATTAATTATGAGGAAGGTATCTATGCCAAAGCCCCAAATAACCACCTATAAATGGCCCCCAATACCCTCTACAACAGTATGTCTAACAAGCTTACCTGATAAAAAAGCTAATGGTTAAAAATGGTAATCTTGAAATGCACGTGTGGAGGCACTGTAAAAATAAAATAAAGCATTAAAATTCTCTAGCATAACTTTGCATATTAACTATGAACAGTCATAAATATTCAATCAAAATATGCCAAATATGGTATATTCCATGAATATCAAAACTGTATTTAAGCCAAGATGAGTCCTAGATCCATAATTTTATTGAATATTGTAGGAAGCTATAACTAGATTTTATCTGTGTGTGTCTCATACATGTACACACATGTACATACATGCACAATTTAAATATTATTTGCTGAATGACATTTCTAGTTTGAATGTAAATAACCTCTCATATATTTTTTAATTTTTAAAATATATTTTAGTACCTTTTAAAATGTTTGTGTTTGGAGAGGGGTATATGCATGTTGTAATTTGCATGATTATGTTAGAGACTAACTTTAGGAGTCAGTTCTCTCCTTCCACCATGTAGTTTCTGAAGATTGAACTCAGATCTTCAGTCATGGCCACAGACACCATTATTCCATGAGTTATCTCCAGTCCTCAGCAAACGTTTGCACTAATGTCCATCTCAGTAGTGACTTTCAATAAAATTACTTAGCATAAAAGTATATATGCTTAATTATACATATACTTAAATTACATGCTTACATTTTCCTTTAAAAAATGTGAGATTTTACAGAAAATTAAATTTTAATTAGGTTCTCATTTTTTTTTAAAAAAAAATATATTTTGAGAATTTCATGCATGTATACATTTTGATTAAATTCCTTCCCACTTTCCTTCAACTCCTTCTAGACACCCTTTTCTTCCCAGATTCATATATTCTTTTTAAAAGGTCTGCTTACTGCTGCCATCATAGGCATAGGTATAGGGACATTCACTGGAACATTCATTAGGAGACAAGTCTGAAGTAAACTCACTTTCCTGATTCCAGCTTCAATCAATCGCTAATACCTCCTCTACTCCCTCAGTTATTGGGTTTGTATTAGTCAGGATCCTCTAGAATAACAGAAATGATAGAATGAATATATATATTCATATATAAATACATGTATAATATATTAAATGAAACATATATATGCATATACATACATATATACATACATATACGTACATATATGTATATAGTTTATTATAAGTGTACAGGCTGTGGTCCAGCTAGCTCACCAGTAACTGTCTACCAAAGGAATGTCCAGAAATCCAGTCCATGGGGCTCAGCATCTCAGCTGATATTTAGGATACACTGTATTATCAAAGAAATAGGCTGCTACCAGGAGATGTGGCCCAGATATATGGTGGATCTTCCTACCTCAAAAGATCTGGGTTTAGGGTAGGTCTGCCCACTAAAATAATCCAACCATATAAATCCCTGACAATTACATCCAGTCACTTCGGTTTTAGTTATTTCCAGGTATAGTCAAGTTGACAACGAAGAATAGCCAATGCAGGCTCTGACTTCATTTTAATGACTTTAATTTTAATGGTCCTAAATTTTGTTTGATTTTTTTTCTGTGACCATTATCCTTGATTTTATAATGACTTTGCATACTTCATAGATTCTGTATACGTTAAAAGGGCTCTGAGAACTTTAATAAGCACTTCATTCAGTTTCCTCAGCAGCAATGCTCTAATCATCGGATCATCTGATTTGTTTTCAAAGTCTGTGTTCATTTCCACTTCTTTGTGTAAATGCATAAAGGGAAATGATGATTTCAAAGAAATGCTTCTTCTGAGATCCTTGGTAGACTAGACATCTCCACCTTGTAATCCCACCTTTCACAAAAATGATCAAAGGACTATAAAGTGGAAAGGGGATAATTGGTTCAGTACAAAATAAGTAGGAGAAAGTCCTTAGGGAGTGTCAGAGAAAAGTACTTAGGAAGTGTTGCAACAGGAGAGCCAAGTTCTCTTACATGGTCCCTTCAGTTAGCAGTCAGTTTGAAATTCGTTCAGAATTGTGACTATATCTTCCATCATCCAATGGTGACATGACTTTCCAGGAAGGGCAACAAGGAAATGTGGCTGATGTCCTATTAATTTGTGACACCCGTGATGGGAGATTTGGTACTGTATTCCTACTTTTCAGGTTGCTGTAGCCAAATAACTAAGAAGAATCAATATCAGGGAAGGAGGTTTATTTGACTGAAAGGGGGAGGGAGTACTAACATGACTAGGATAGCATCCATAATCAGAAATCAAACAGATAAATGTTAGCTTTCTCCAGGATCCTAACCTTAGAAGGGTGGCAACCACATTAAGATTGGGGCAATCCATGTTATCTAGCCTAACCTAAAAAATTCTTTATGGGTATGCCCAAAGGCTTATGTCTTCAGCCATGTTAGATCCATCAAGTTGACAATATGAACCATCACACTACTAAGTAAAATGAATGGAACCATCATGCTTGGTGGGAGTCAAGCAGCACAGAGAAGCAAGTCGCAGCAATCCTCAAAAGCCACAGGGTACAAACCATGTAATCCTAGCTGCCAGACATGGGAGGGAATGAACTTTCTGAGCCATCCCACTCTTGAGTCTCTAGCTGAAGTTCTACACACTGGGCAATGGAAAACAGAGGAAATCTCTGAACTTATCCCAATGCCTATTTCCAGAATCAGTAATAACAACAAACGAGGTGGCTTGAACTGCTATTTTTTATTTATTTATGTATTTCCAGGTAATAGCACACATTACAAATTTTATCCCTCTAGGGAATAATCTCTGAATGTTCTATAAAGCATTGCGTGACTTGATGTTTGAGAGAGGAGCAAGTAAACACAGAGTCACGGGAATATTGCTCTGGAATGAACAGAGTGATTCACAAAGGAGCTATCCTAACTCTTCATCAGAGCATCACAGAGGAGTTACAGATGATGAAGAGCTGTGGACTGTGAGTAGGAAGTGCTCACCCTAGAAGTTGAGAGGGGAAACTGATCTTACCAGCCTGAATGTCATTCAGGGTGAGTACACAGAAAAATACTGCACTCTATTTTGGTAGATCCTCACTCTTGGTCATAATACAACTCTATGCAAGCCTCTGATTAACTGAAGATATGTCTGTCATAGAGGCAAGCAATGGCCCCAATGCCCCCACAAGTCTGTATACTGAAGAAATAGAACTGCATAACCAGACTGCTAAGCTTAGATACAGTGAGCATCTGTAAGAATATACATGTGCTGTGCTTGCCCTGAGAAGCCGCTTGCCTGAAAATAGCATTGTACACAAGCACAGCTGTTTTATTAATGTTTGCAAAATACCTCCGCACTTTGCAGTGAAGGGTAGACTTGAAAAACAAGCACAGGACTTCATGGGTTTCTATCCATAGCTCATATGAGTGATGACGGTCTTACATAAGGAAGGTCACAGGGACAGAGTGACACTTTATCTTGAAGACAAACTCTAAAATGGGTAATAGATTAGGTCTGTACTTGGACGAGTGGTTTACTCTTTTTTGTTTTATTTCATTATCAGTGTGAACATTTGTGCATTTGCCATTTTAGGAGTGTTTTAATGGTTTGCTAGTTATAGCTTGTTTTCTTACCACTAGGTCTGCTAACTTGAAGAATAATGTTGTAACCTTTATATTCTTTTCATGTATCTTTTTGACGTGTTAAATCTTGTATTAAAATGCATTTTGCAAAGAATTCTATTTTTATCAATCCTCTTTTAGTTTTTTTCGTGTTGTTATTGAGTTTTCTTCAGAATGTTTTCTATTTTTATTTAAGAGATTTTGGCTTTAAAAAATGGTCCACTTTGAATATATATGATCTAAAACTTCAGAAACAAACATCAAGATAGAATGACTAAAAATTTTAGTATGCCTATATTTTAGTATATTTTTAGTAAGTGAAGAAAAATTATATTTTTAAAATAATTGATAAATTTTCTTAAGCTTTCCTAAAAAACGTTTCTGTTTGTCCAAGAAATGTTTGTTCTAGCCAAAGATCCAATTGCTCAAAGCCTATCTTTAAAATATTGTTGTTTTGCCTTGTTTCTCACAACACAAAGAATATTTCTAATTATCATGTAGTAAGCCATGTCAGAGTTCAGTTTTCACTTATTTCATTCTATGACTGCTAAATGGATTAAAGAGTGTTCAATAGCTCCCTAAGATTCCCTTGCCATTTCATTTGAGTTTGGTAGACATGGAAAGGTAAGAAGCAGATCAGAAAAGCCCGTACCTACCCAAATCCTGTAGCAACAAATGCTGCTGCTGTTATAGAGGACAGGATATTTGCTTGTCCACATATAGGAGGTTTCAGTCTTTCACATATTGAGTTCTGTAAGAGTCATTCATGTAGGAAAATGTCAGTGTGTGCTTACTAACTATAACAAAACTTGTATTGACTATTTTTAAATAGTTGTTACATGAATTTTCAATGATTTAAAGTGACACTAAGTAGCTTTTACTCAATCCCTTACGTGTCTTAAAATCATGTGATTTAAGTGATTTGTGCAGTTATGTCTAGGAAGATATGATTTTGCTCATGAACTCAGAACAGGAAAAAGTCACACAAAATGGCACCATGGTTATATTTATGTATGGAACAGATACTCATACGTATAGATACACAAATATGTTCATTGATAAACAGAAACACTATAAACATAATAGGGATGGGGAAATAGGTATAAACATAAGAAGACTGATTTATTGAAGGTTTTATTTATGTGTGTATGGGTAAGTGGCTGTCTCAATTACTTTCCTATTGCAGTGATAAGACACCATGATCAAGGCAACTGTTGTGGTTTGGAAGAGGATGAACTCCATAGGCCCATATATTTGAATATTTGGTCCCCAGTTGGTAGAACAGTTTTGGGAAAGTTTAGGAGATATGGCACTTTTGGAAGAAGTGTGTCACTGGGGACAAACTTTAGGGTTTCCAAAAAGCTCAGGAAATTCCTAGTTGGCTCTCTCTCTGCCTCAGGCTCGTAGATCAGATGCAAACTCTTAGCTGTTGCTCCTGAATCATGGCTACCTGCATGCTGTCATGCTCCACATCATTCTAGTTAGGTAACTCTCTAAAACCATGAACCCCAAGTTAAATGTTATCTAAGAAGCATTGATATGATGTTTTGTCATAGCAATAGAAAAATAACTATGCCAGAGACTCAACAGGGGTGTTAAATATTCAGTAGACCACGTTATAAATAGATGAGTTGTCATACTGACTTTATTGTACTGTTTAAAGAACATTTAAAATGGCATGTTTGTATATATTTGTTAAAGAAATTATGACATAGGAATTAATGACGAACCATTGACTTTGATTAAAGGTGGGAGATATAATAACCCACCATGAGAGTCAGCTTTGTCATTTAAGGCTCTGAAGTTCTGCCATGACTTTCGCTTCTAGATACTGACATCTTTTAATACAAGACCATTTTGTGCACATTGACAATCTATTCCAATGTCTGGATACACTAGTCGATTATTTCAGATAGATTTTGTAGAAAATTTACATAATCGGCATTAGCAGTTGCTGCTTCAACTTTATCTTTTATATCATGAATATAGCTTTATTTTAAAATACTAATAATAACCAAACTCTTGCAGTTCCAAATGTATCCCTCCCAGAATCCTCACCTCCATAGAATCAAAAGAGTTCTGTTTGGCTCTAAATTTTGTTTTGCTTGAAGTGAGTGTTGCGATTGTTTCTATCTATCCAAACGTCCAACAGCTCATTTTCAGTGTCAGCTAAAGAGATGTGGAATCACCCAAAAGATGCTCCTGTGGAACTTTCCAGAGATCTTTAGCTGAGGAGGAAAGACCCACTCTAAGATAGACTGAATAAAATGAAGAAACAATGTAGGACACCTTGTGAGCACCAGCATTCATTTCCCTGTCCCCTGACTGCAAATTCAGTGTGATCAACAGCCTCATGCTCTGCTGTCCTATATCCACTGTAGCTGCAGGTAGTGAGACTAAGAAAATCTTTAGTCCATTATGCTTCTTTTGCCACGTATTTTGTCAGAGCAACATGAAAAGTGATTAATACAGAGACTACTCAAATACCCTGCCCTTATAACAATAGACTGGTCTATTATCATCCCAGTACTCACCCTAGATACCTCTTTATTGTTTTTCAGGAATCCTTCCTTTGTAGTTACAACTTGGCTAACCATTTGACTCAAAAAAATTTTGTTTCATTTCTTTCAACATTCTGCATAATTCTATTTTTTATCTTTATCTGTTCTACCTCTTGATTACATGTAGAAAGATGTGAAATTGTTTTTACTTTTACTTGATGGTCATTATAGGGTTATTACCCTACTAATTTTAATACTGCTATATATCTTCAGAAATATGGGAGTAGAGACTATTCAACTAATATGCATTTTTGGATTACATAGAGTATCCTATATAAATACAAGTTAGACATTCCAGGAGGTAATAAATGCAATGTAAAAATCATGATGAGGCTCAACATAACTGATATAACAGTAATGAAGGTTTTTAAATACTCCAGTGAACATCTATGCATAGACATGGACTCAGTGTATGCTTTTGGAAACATGATGCAATAGATTTTTTCAACTCAGGATTGAAACAAAGATTAATATATGGAAAATAAAGTATCTGCAAAACACAACAAGGTAACTCACAGTAAAATCAGGCATGTCAGTAATTAGGCACTGTGGAAATAGTATACACTGATGATTTGAAATATGAACATTTTGAGAACTTGAAGATCACATGAGAAATAATAAATATACATGATCTTGAAATACTTCAGACATACTAAATCAGCATCTGAGGATCAAGATTCATATCTGCTGTGAGTTTTTGGAAAGAACTGACTTCTACAAGTTTACCTTTAACCCACTACTGTGTGTGCATGCATATATGTGCTCACACACACACACACACACACACACACATGTATATGCATATGAGTGCACATGCACACACATGGACACATGCACATGCATTGGGGGAGGTAAAAGGGAGGACAAAAAATACTTATAAAATAAATAAAGCAAGAAAAATAAAGAAAGTCAAAGTGTATAAAGGGGGATTATGGGATTATGGATGATGAATTCTGATGGCTACTTAGACTGTTTGGGGATATAGTGGCCAACGTGCTTATTGTTGAATAGGATTTGAATATAGGACATAGCATAATCATAGGCAAACAGTATAAGCCTAACTTTACAGACATGTTTCATTCCATCTCAGTCTCATTTCTTTGATGTGAAGCTCTGAAAATAGCTCATTATTAGAATTTTTGTTCAAAGAACATCTGAGAAAATGTTGGTTATCTAGACAGAATTTGCAAACTAATGAAAAGTAATATGGAGATCTGAGTATCTGAGAGACAGAGGAGACTGCTGCAGGGACCAAGCTTGCAAATGAACACCTCTGTTAAATTTGCTTATAGCTCAAAACATCCAGTGTTCAGGGAAGCATTTTCATTTGTAAAACTTTTATCTTTATTTTACACGTGTGTGCAAATGTTTGTGTGTGTGTCTCTGAATGTACATGCATGTGTGCATGTGCCTAAGTGTGTGTGTGCATGTGTGCATGTCTGTGTGTGCCACACCATGTGAGGAGATCAGAGGACAACTAACAGCTATCAGGAGTTAGTCAGGAGAAATCCTTCCACTCTGTTGAATTAATGTCTCGCCTCTTTGCCCCATGCCATACCTTATTCCAGGCTGATTAGCCAGTGAACTTCTGGTTTATTCTCCTGTTTCTGTGTCCCGTCTCCAGAGCAAGACATGCTGGGATTACAGATATGTACATTCTGCATCTGGATTTGTATGTGGATTCTGGGAATTGAACTCAAGTAGCCAGATTTTCAAGGAAATCACTCTTAACAGTGATGTCATCTCACTGGCCTTATGGTCATTTTGAGGGAATGCTAGAACAAATGATTACATTATTTTTGCTAAAAATTGCATTGACTGTGCATGACTGACTCCTCAGGGGGCCACTTCTTGATACCACACACCTGAAGGAGGGGTTGATTGCAACATAAGAATTCTGGGAAAAAGAGCACACTCCAAGAGCAACAATTAGGTGCAAGGTCATTCTTCACATATAGAACAATTTGCCAAACATTAGTTGTATAATTGTGTTAAATTCCATTTTCACTCCTGTTCCCTTCACCACCTCCTCACACTCAGTTCTCTTCCTACATCCACCCCTGAAATCTATTTTATTTCTCCTTCTCAGTGTGATTAAAACATCTTCCCTTAGGTCCTCCTTGTTATCTACCTTTGTTTGGTTTGTGGATTGTAGCCTGTTTATCCTGTACTTTACAGCTAATATATGCTCATAAATGAGTACATAACCATGTATGTCTTTTTGGGTCTGGGTCATCTCACTCAGATTGATAAAGTTTCATCTATTTGCTTGCAAATTTCATGATGTCATTATTTTTAATAGCAGTAGTTTTCCATTGTGTAAATGTACCACATTTTCTATACCCATTCTTGGTTGAGGGACATCTAGGTTGCTCTCACTTCTGTCTATTATGAGTAAAGCTGATATGAACATAGTCGAGCAAGAGTTCTTATAGTATGGTGGAGCAACTTTTGGGTAAATGCCCAGGAATGATACAGCTGAGAAGAGAGAGAGACAGAGAGAGAGAGAGAGAGAGAGAGAGAGAGAGAACAATTGAGAGAGGCAATCTCTAGGACTACCTAGAAACCGAGGACAAGAGAAACTCCTCCTAGGAACCTGTGATGGTTTGTATATGCTTGACCCAGGGAGGGGCAATATTAGGAAGTATGGCCTTCTTGGAGTAGGTGTATCACTGTGGGTGTGGGCTTAAGACCCTCACCCTAGTTGCCTGGAAGTTACTCTTACACTAGCTGCCTTCAGAGGAAGATGTAGAACTCTCAGCTTCTTCTGCACCATACCTGCCTGAATACTGCTATGCTATTGCCTTGATGATAATGGACTGAACCTCTGAACCTGCAAGCCAGCCCTAATTAAATGTTGTCCTTATAAGACATGCCTTGGTCAAGGTCTCTCTTCACAGCAGTACAACCCTAACTAAGACAGAAGTTGGTACCAGGGACTGGGGTGTTGCTGCGATAGGCCTGACCATGCTTTTGTTTGGAAGAATGTGGATTTGGGGACTTTGGATTTGTAAAGCAGTGGAATGTTTTAAGTGGAGCTTAATGGGTCATTTCAGTAGAAATATGGAAGATGTTGTAGCTGGGAGTAGTCTGAACTCTGCTGACCTGGCCCAAGAGGATTCAAAGAAGAATTTCAGAATGTGGCATAAAAACTGTTTTGGGGATGTTTTGGTGAAGAGTTTGGCTGGTTTTTTTGCCCTTGTCTGAAGAGTCTACCAGAGGTTAAGGTAAAGAGATTTTTATTAATTCCTATGAAAAAGGAAGTCTCAAAAAAAGCCCAACAGAGACTTCATTCTCTGATTAAGTCTCATGAAGAACATTTTGAACAAGCGTAGCAAGCTTAGAAAGGAGAAATATAAAATATATGGTTTGAGTTTTAAAGGGATACCAGGAAATGACATGGAGCTGAATCTTGTGTTCTAGGAGATAAAAGATTATAGGAGTAATAACCTTGTGGCAAGATTCCGCCCAGCTAAATTTAGATTCAGGCGTGGTAGTACAAGCCTTTAATCCCAGGAAGCAAAGACAAGATCTCTGAGTTCAAGGCCAGCCTAGAGCAGAGCAACTTGTAGGTAACGAAAAACTTATATCCAGGTTTGGTGCCCCACTACTTTAATTCCAGTGCTTTGGAGACAGACATACAGATTTCTGAATTCAAAGTCAATCTACAGAGCGAGTTTCAGGACAGCCAAGCTTAGGCATAGCTGGAAAACAGAAGGCTGATGATAATGTAATAGAACAAGAGGCCAGATTCTAGCTCCTGCAAGCAGCAGAATTCGGCATCTATGGCCATGTGGCTCTGGCTTTAGAGTGAAAAAAGAGAAGTGACTCCTGGAACAATTGATGCAGGTTAGCTGGAGCTAAGATATTAGAGGTGATTAAGAAGAGACCAGCATCAATGAAGTGAAATCTTCTGAAAAGTGTTTTCTGAGAGCACAAAGAAGCTGTGTTCCAGAGATAGCCATGGTTGTACCCTGTGCTACAGATATACTTGGTAATGTGTAAGAGTCACCCAGGTGGTACTTATTTTGAAGGCATGAAGGAATCATGAAGAGTAGCTGAGACTTTGCACTCTGAGAGGCCATGGAATGCCATTGGTGAAGGTGCAGCCTCAGTTGCAGTTGATGTCCCAAGACTAAGGGGGACATGCAAAGGAATTGAGGCTTGGCACCATGAAGAGAACCTATGAGAGGCAATTGGTGAAGCCTAGTTGCAGCAGAAGACCCCAGCATATTGGAGAAGCCAGTACCATAGGATGATCACCAAGAATAGCAGCAGCAGTGGAGTGGATCAACCTGAGCTTAGAGTGTTACAGAGGGCAGAGTTGGAGAAGTAACACCAGCCTTTTGGAGGAACCCAGAAAATAATGTGTGGATCCCAGACTTTGAAACAAGAAGCTATAACATTGAAGTGGCCTTGGAGACCCCAAGATGTTTGAGATGCCAGAGCTGTTGGTTATCTGTTGAGGAAAGCTGCGAACATGGAGTGGAACCAGCCCAAGAGAAAGAAGTATGTTGCAGTCAACAAATATGAAAAGGAGTTGGAGATCTGAAGACTGCTTTGATATCAGACAAGGAGACACAGTGTTTGAAGTTTGCCCAGTTGGTTTCCAGTCTTGCCTTGGGGATTACAGTTAAGTGATTGGATAAACCCCAAAGAGACTTTGAACTTTGGACTTTTAACGTTGTTGAGACTGCTATAGACTATGGGAACTTTGGAAGTTGGACTAAATGTATTCTGCATTATGCTATGTTTAGGAATGGCCCCATAGACTTCTTTGTTTGGACAAGCCTATGGGGGCCAGGTAGTGGAATGTGATGGTTTGTATATGCTTGGCACAGGGAGGGGCACTTTTAGGAAGTATGGCCTTGTTGGAGTAGGTGTGTCACTGTGGGCATGGGTTTAAAACCCTCACCCTAGTTGCCTGGGAGTTAGTCTTACACTAGCTGCCTTCAGATAAAGATGTAGAACTCTCAGATTCTCCTGTACCATACCTGCCTGGATACTGCCATGTTCTTGTCATGAAGATAATGCACTGAACCTCTGAACCTTAAGCCAGCCCCAATTAAATCTTGTCTTTTTAAGACTTGCCTTGGTCATGGTGTCTGTTCACAGCAGTAAAACCCTAACTAAGACAGAACCTATGAAGGTGACCCTTGCTAGGATTCCTAGAAATAGGGCATATGTAACCTTATATGGCCATCCTCTGTAACCAGTCAAGACTTCTAATGGAGGGATGGGACAGCAGTCCAGGGACAGCAGTCCACACACAAAACCTTTGACTCATAATTCATCCACTGTACAAGATGTGCAGGGATAAAAGTGGAACAGAAATTGAAGAAATGGCCTATTGATGCCTGGTCAAACTTGAGACCCACCCCATGAGAGAGAGCCAATCCCTGAAACAATTAATTATATTCTCCTATACTTGCAGACAGGAACCTAGCATAACTGTCTTCTGAGAGGCTTCACCCAGCAACTGATGGAAATAGTTGCAGAGACTCACATCCAAACATTAGATGGAACTAGAGGAATCTACTGGAAGAGGAGGAAGAAGTATTAGAGAAGTCACAGTGGTTAAAGACACCACAAGAAAAACTATAGAATAGACTAGCCTGAGCCCAAAGAGGCTCACAGAGACTGAACCACCAACCATGCGAGCATGGATGGACCTTATCTCCCTACACATATGTAACAGATGTGCAGCTTGTTCTTCACGTGGAACCCCTAACAACTGGACAGGGGTTGTCTCTGGCTCTGTTGACTGCTGTTGAACCTCTTTACACTAACTGGGATGCCCTATCTATGCTCAATAGGAGAAAATGTGCTTTGATATGCTAAGATGGGTTGATATCCATGGTGGGCCTCCCTGTCTCTGAGGAGAAAGGGAAAACAGATTAGGGAGGCAGGATGGGAGAGTAAGGTACTAGGAGAAGAGGAGGGACATATGGAAAGTGGTGCTTGAGATATATAGTAAATTAATTAATTAATTAATTAATTAAAAAAAAAGAAAAAGTAAAACAAAAAAATTCATTTTCTCAGAGAATAGTGGTAGTGTTTTACCAAAACACAGACCTTTTATGTGATAGTATGTTTCTGAGATTCTCTTATTTCATTTGCTTTTAAGTTATATCTCATAACTTCAAGTGATTGTAATAAAATAATTTCTCAACAAATTTGAGTAAGACATTAATAACAAGAGAATCTGTGTGATTTTTTCTTGCCAATTAGCTCTAAGCAATAAATCTAGAGAAATGTAATAGATAAATTGAATAAATTGTATGCTTAAATTTTTGTATTGTCAATTTATTTATTTATTAACTTTAAATATATATGATCATATTCCTCTCCTTACCCAACTCCTTCTAGATTTTTTCTTTTTTCTACCCATCCAATTTTAAGTTCTATCTAAAAACAAACAAATAAAAAATCGAATACACAGAACCTCCCCAAAACAAGAATAAATAAAACACAACCTAAATATAAAAATAAAACAAGACAACAGCAAATATACACACACACACACACACACACACACACACATACACTGAGCTCTTCACTATATGCTTGTCACTACTCCTAAACATAAGAACTGCCCTAGAGTTGTTGACATACTCAGTGTTGGTCCATTGGAGAAAACTGATTTTCCTTCTCCCAACAGAAAGAAATGATAGTTCTGTTGTTAAATTTCACTAGTAGCTAAGTTTTTATTAATTCATTTTTTTTCTTTTCTTTTCTTTTCTGCTTTTTCCGACTTTTGAGACAAGGTTTTTTCTCTGTAGTCCCAGCCTTCCTGGAACTCGATTTAAAGCCCAGGCTGGCCTCAGACTCAGGAGATTCACCTGACTCTGCCTCTGATTTGCTGGGATTACAGGTATGCGCCACTTTTGCCCAGATTCTTTCATTTATTTTTCAAAAAAATAGAGTAAAATAAAATACAGATGGATAAAATAAAGATTAACAAATTTGAATTAGACAAAACAAATGAACAGAAGGAAGACCCCAAGAGAAGACACAAAAATTAGAACCCTTTCATTCACACACTCAGGAAACTCACAAAAAATCAAGATAGATGCCACCAAATAACCAAGCATAACAAAACAAAATATAATAAGATGAAGAAAAGAAATAACTAGGAGTTATAAGTCTGTGTAACTTGCTTCTCTGATCTTGGTTTAAGTTTGGCACGTAGTATGTATCAAGAAAATAATCCATTTCTTTTACATTTTCCTATTTATAGGAATACAGGTTTTTAAAATATGTTCTAATGAATTATTTGGCTTCACTTGGTGTTATTGTTATTTACATCTTTTTCTTAATAATTTTGTTAATTTGGGTATTATTTCTTTTTAGTTAATTTAAATAAGCATTTATCAATCTTTTTGATTTCCTCAATAAACCAACACTTTTGTTTTGTTGGTTCTGTATATTGTTTACTTATTGTATTTATATATTTGTATAGTTTAGTTATTACATTTATATTTATATTATATTATTATTTATTTAGTATGTGCATATGCACACATGTGCCATGGCACATATATGGAGGTCTGAGACAACTTAAAGCAGTCTGTTTTCTGCTTCCACCATGTGGTTTCTAAAAATTAAATTTAGATCATCAACATGGTGGCAAGGGTCTTTCCCCATCTCACAGGTATTAAAATGTATATTTGATCATGTTCTATAGTTCCAGCAATTACACTATTGGAATTGAAATCTTCTCTTATGGTTAATTACTGTCACTGAAAAGTAGCTATTTCAGCCCTCTGCCTATGTGATTTGGAAGTACATGTGTGTTTAGTTTAATAACAATAAAAAATTTATGTTTTTAAACAATAGAGTATGGTTGTATGACAGACTTTTCCTAGAGATATACAATACATATATACTTTCTTCATAAAATTAATCAAGAAAAGAACAAAATAAGGATTGCACGAAAGTTCAAATTGATGAACCAATGTGTTGTTACAGGGTTATAAACAGAAATATGCATGAAAAATTACTTATAAGGAGTGGGTACAACTCAAAAGCAACCAGCTTTTTTTCTACAATTTTCAGTGTCCTTATGATCTCCACTATTCAGTGTTTGCAGTTAAGTGAACAGTAGAAAATATAAAATACCAATTGTGGTGGGAAAATTCTTTAGTGGACAAGAAGGTTCACTGTTAAAGCATGATGCCTGACAATACTATGCAGTAACCCGACAATCAACCTTACAAAGCAATTCTATCCAGTGAACACCTCCTGTACTGGAAACCCATTCAGATTTGTATTATCAACTAAAACTTGTGTCAACTCTCTCTGATCACATATCCGTATGAATATTAGGGAATCTGTGTGACACTCAAGTGTATCAAAATTATTCACCCAGGAATCTAAAATTCCCTAAACCTTATCTCTACCTACTCCCAATCTTTTAGAACATATTTCTTAAATTTTACTTTATGTTCAGATCTCTTAAAACTTGCAGTTTTGGGGATAGCTGTTGACTTATTTTCCTAAATTATAAAGAGAATTTAGAAATGATGCTAATCTTGTTTTAAGTGAAACCATAAGTGAGGATCAAGATATTATGTTCTCTTACACATCATTTATTGTGTTTTTCTGCTCCTGTGGATTTCTTATTTTACTTGAAGGAAGCCTTCTAGTTTTAAAAGATTATATTTTCTCAATATCTTCAAAAGGCTTATCCCATTATTTAGCATAATTTCTCATTGCTGAGTAGATATAAACTGACACTATTTCCTCAGTTAAAGGTGGGACCTAGAGATCATTGACTCTACCTGTGTAACAATTCTGGCAGCTTGAACGTGTGCATGCCAATACAACCCCTATCATATTCTAAGGATAAGTTTTTCTATCACCATAAGACATAAAAATTGATCATTGACTTGGTGATACTTATCCAACAGGGGAACCTTTGAACTAAAGTTACCAGGCAGTGGGGAGGAAATCTGTGTGTGTGTGTGTGTGTGTGTGTGTGTGTGTGTAATGCAGTTTATTTCGATTAGTCACAATTGCAGAATTGGAATATTTCATGTCTTGAAACAAAGTAATCTTGGACTACCTGTAAACTTAATAATATCCATTCATTGCTCAACTCTGATCTCACATCTCTATGGCTAGGGGATAAAGTCTTTACAATGTGTTCTTAGCAGATCAGTCTCTTCCAGCAACCCTAAAAACAAGAATGTTATCAGCAATCACCTAAAACTTACAGCAGAGGGTTCTGCATATTGCTTTATACCTACGTTCTCTTCCTAGCACAGTACCTGGAAAGTGCCTTTGTTCAAAGTGTTCTTTTGTTCTGTGACTCTGAAAAGTTCATGGGATCTTTTCTATGTTGAAATCTGCCACATAGGAATCTATGTTCTGTGATTATTCTAAACCAAATATCATCATACACATTTAGCACAGAATAAACTATCCCATCTCTTTTGCAATAAGAACTATGTTTAACTTTCACAAAAGCATGTGTCAGGATGTCATAGATACTTTTTGAAAAAGCCTCATGATGTTGTAATACTCTTTCACATATCAGCATTTTTAATTGCTGAAATGGCAACTGTCTCTGAGGTAGGACATCTTGAAGTGTGTAAGGGTCTGTGGTACCATATAGACATGTTTAGTAAATCTTGCCGTCTTTTAGAGAAGAACCCCTCTTGGCTTCAGGCACTGCTGAAGTTTCATTTTCTATATAAAGTATAAACACACATGATAAGGCAACAAGTGAACATCAACTAACTCAGGTTCTTTCTTATTCATAGCAGCAATAAGAAGTGACCACCTAGCTAGCTGAATTGTTTAGAAACTGGAACAAGTCACTCATCCTAGAATTACCACATTTGAATTTTGAATTATTCCTTTGCCTCCCTACCTCCCTCGTGTGTGTGTGTGTGTGTGTGTGTGTGTGTGTGTGTGTGTGTACATATATGCACAAGAGTCCGGGGCGGGGGGGTTCTTTCACTGAACTTGAGCTATGCTGACAGCAAGCCACAGAGATCATTCAGTTTCCATCCACACATTTCTGGGGTTTTAGTGTAGGCATGGCTTAACCAACTTCTCCTTCTTTATTTTTCTTTTATTGAAAATGTATTCTTTGATCTTACAATATATTCTAATTATGCTCTTCTCTCCCTCTACTCCTCCTAGTTCCTCCACATCCTCTACCATCTGAATCCACTCCCTTTACATCTCTCATTAGAAAACAAAACAGGCTTCTAAGAGATAATATAATAATATAATACATTGGAATTAGATAAAACAAGCAGAAAGAAAAGAGTCCAAGAGAAGGCACAAGAATCAGAGACCCTATCCTTTACACACACAGTAATCCCATATACAACACTAAACTGAAGGTGGTACCATAAACAAAGGACAGGGTCCAGGTCTGGTACATACTGCCCCAGACTGTGAGTTCACATGTGCTTTAATCATGATGATTTACAGGACCTTGCTTTCTTGGTTTCCTCCATCCTCTACTTTTGCCATTTACTATTTAGTAGGGATCCTTAAGCCCTGAAGGGAGAAATTTAATGGAGACAACTGATTTAGGGATGATTGTTCCAAGTTGACTTCTTTTGATGTGGGTGCTGTGCTCTGAACTCAGGTCTGCATGTTTACACAGCGAGTGCTCTTACCTCTGAACCAGCTTGCCTATTGCTTGCACTTTTGTTTTCTTTCCTTTCTATTCATTCTTCTCTCATATATTCCATCCTGACTACTGTATCCCACCCCTCCCTTCCCCACAGTCTCTCCTCTCCTCCTCCCCTCCCTTCCATACCTGTTTCACCTCCTGTCAGAAAAGGGAAGCCCTTTCAGGAACATTAAATAAACATTGCCTAATAAGCTGCAATAAGATCAGGCATGTAATAGTGTTAGGCCTTGGGGCCTCCCCTTGAGATGGATCTTACTTTGGGCCTGTTACTGGTTGTCTTTTCCTCATCAGGCTCCTCTCCATTTCCATCCCTGCAGTTCTTTCAGACAGGAACAATTATGGGTCAGAGTTTTGACTGTGGGATGGCAACCCCATCCCTCACTAGATGCTCTTTCTGCTGGAGGTGGGCTCTACAAGTTCCTCTCCCCACTGTATGGAATTTCATCTAGGGTTCTTCCCTTTGAGTCCTGAGAGTCTCTCACCTCACAGGTCTCTGGTACATTCTGAAGGGTCCCCCTACCTCCTACCTCCTGAGATTGCCTGTTTCCATTCTTTCTGTTGGCCCTCAGAGCTTCCATCTTTTCCTCCCACCTAATACCAGATCATATTCCCCACTTCCTGGCCCCCAGGCCCTTCCCTTGAAGGTTCCTCCCTGCTCCCCCCCTTGTGGTTGCTTTCTGAGGCTATGGAACTCTCACAAAAAGGGACCTATCATGACTGCCCTCCAAAAGACCAAACATGCAGCTGAAAGAGTCAGATGCAGATATTTGCCCCCAACCAATGGACAGGAGCTGCTTACCCCTGTAGTTGAGTTAGGGAAAGGCTGGAAGAAGCTGAGGAAGAGGGTGACCCTGTGGGAAGACCAGCAGTCTCACTTACCCTGGATCCCCAAGATCTCTCAGACACTGGACCAGGCAGCCTACACCAGCTGATATGAGGCTCCCAACACATATACAGCAGAGGGCCGTCGGGTCTGGGTTCAGTCAGAGAAGATGCACCTAACCCTCAAGAGACTGGAGGCCCCAGGGAGTTTAGAGGTCTGGTGGGGTTGGGGGAAAAAGGGAATCCCTGTGGAGACAGGGGCAGGGAGGAGGTATGGGATGTGAAACAGTCAGAGGGTGTACTAGGAGGGGAATAAAATCTGGAGTGTAAAGAAAAGAAAAGAAAAAGAAATAAATAATAAAAAAGAAAAAGAAAAAAATCAGACATGTATTCTTACATCAAGGCTGCTGGAGGCAACGAGACAACCCAGTATGAGGACAAAAGATCCAGAGTCAGGCAACAGAGTCAGAGACTCTGACTCTTAGGAATGCCATAAGAACACAGAGCTACACAACCATAACATACAAGTTTGGCTTATTCTTACTGCATCTGAGACATAAGTCTCAGCTCATCATTAATGCTAAAGATTATTTTTATGATAGAAGATAAAAATTCCTCTTTGATGTGTGGATTCAATCTTTTTCCATTGTTATTTAAGGGAAATGTTTAAGAATTATAATAAAACATTTTAACTTCTTTATTACAATTGTTTTTGTGTGTTTCAATAAATGACTGGTTGGGGTTTTCCAGCAGCTAACAATGTGTGCTTTTATGATATGATTCACATCTTATTTTTAGACAGTTACTATTTCTTATTAAGATATGTTGTTAAATAGCATTTCATTTTACATTACTGGTAATAAGATGAAAAATCATTTTGAAATGCTCATTATTTTTGTAATAAAATTACGTCCATCTTCCACTGTAAAAAATGTAGATTACAGTTTCAGGTATTAGTGTTTCAGGGCCCAAAGAAACAGCCAAAAGGCCGGAGACCGGGCTCAGATCTTTAAAGTACTTACCACTCGTACAGAGAACCCTGGTTGGATTCCCTGAAAAACTGCCTGTAATTCCATCTCTAGTGTATATGATGCCCTCTTCTGGCTTCCATGGATACCCACAATCACAAGGTGTATACTCACATATATAGACACATACACCTAAATAAAAAAGAATAAATCTTCAAAAAAAACTGTAAAGCAATGATTTCAATTATTATGTTCTCATAACTGGGAATTCACGTGAATTAAATTACATGGAGAGATCAATTATTATTCCATTGTACATGGCAACTTTAAAATGTTATCATATTTTTAACCATTTAGTTTTATTAAATTTAATCTAGTAATACATATTGTCTTCAATTCTCCAAACTAGTTTATGATAACTATTGTTTCTGGTGCTACAAGAATATCCTAGGAAAAGGACTTTCTTAATATTCTGATCAAGATTTGTGATTTTTAATTTTTCTGACTTGTTCTCTTATCAAGAAGGGAAGAGTGTGAATAGAACAAGGTGGTGTGAATTGGTAATCCCAGCATTTGGGAGGCAGAGACAAGGTCATCACCCATCTGAGGCAGATCTGAGTTATATAATAAGTTTACAGACATCTTGACCTACAGATAGGAACCTGTTCCACTAAATTTGCATCCCAGGGAACAGTTTGCATATTTGCATACATTTAGAGTTTTTCTAATTGGTGAAGGGATTGGCAGAAGTAACTACAGAGTAAATCTCAGGAATATCATTAAACACTGCACACTGTGGAGCTGAGAAATGTTGCAATGGGTAAAGCAACATTTGCAACACAGTCAGGAATGGAGTTTTGAACTCCAGCACCAACATTTGAAATGCCAGGCATGTGTGGTGTCTATTCTGGCTGGTTTTGTGTGTCAACTTGACACAAGCTGGAGTTATCACAGAGAAAGGAGCCTTGAGTTAATGCCTCCATGAGATCCCGCTGTAAGGCATTTTCTCAATTAGTGATCAAGGGTGGGAAGGCCCACTGTGGGTGGTGCCATCCCTGGGCTGGTCACCCTGGGTATAAGAAAGCAGGCTGAGCAAGCCAAGCATGGCAATCCTGTAAGCAGCCCTCCTCCATGGTCTGTCTCTGCATCCACTCCTGCCTCCAAGCTCCTGCCCTGCTTGAGTTCCAGTCCAGAATTCTTTTCCACAGCAATGTGGAAGTGTAAGCTGAATAAATCCTTCCCTACCCAGCTTGCTTCTTGGTCATGATGCTTTGTGCAGGAATACAAACCCTGACTAAGACAGTGTCCTACCTGTAATTCAAGCACTCAGGAGGAAGAGTTGTCTAGAAAGGCTACATAAATTCTGAGAGATCTAGATGCAGCAAGGGATTCTGTCTCAATGAATAAAGGAGGGAACAATCAATCATTGAAACTAACCTCTGGCCTCCATATACATGTGTACACATGTACTTACATATGCACTTACACATTATTGTCAGGTACCCACCCCATAAAAGCACTCAGACACAGTTTTAAACAAATAGAAAAATCTTTATTATTTGACTGTTCACTACACTGGATGTTTTTGACCACAGACTCAAGCCTTTCTCAGAGTGGGCATTTAAGCACAAAAACCATCTTCTAGGTTAACAAATCTCAGTTAGCAAGAAGAGTTATTCAGAAGCAGATTTACAGAAGCCAAAAAGGAGTGTTAGTACATTTAAGGACTTTCCTAGAACTATGGATTTCGATTAATTAGGTCTTTATTTTTGTTTTAGCAGGTAATGTTGTGTTTATGCTGGGTTTCAAGGACTGAATAGCACTTTGAGCACAGATTCAGTTTTGCTAAAGTCTGGGGTCCTACTAAGGCCTGGAGATCTGTTATAACCTATATTTTACCAAATACACATAATAGTATAGGAATATTCTTCAATTTATGAGCTGTCTTGTAGAACAATTTATCCATTCTAACATGTCAATAGTGCCAAACCAGAGAAACTTTGTGTTAAGGTATTGCTTTTGCCTGAACACACATACATGCTTAGTGCAGCATTTCCTTTGAAAGCACCCCTGGCAGATCAAACATCATTGATGTCTGTTTCAAGTAAAAGTGTCTAAGAGTTGCATTTAGTCAAACCACTTAATAAGTCATTCAACCATTGGTCACTGATCGATAGTATAATAAGCTCCATTAGCTAAAATACTTTCTCATAGGAATAATTTATAAAATGTATCTAATACATGTAGAAACTGTACATTATGTGTATATTAGAAAGAAAATGCACTAAATATATATAATTATCTATGTAATGAAAATATTTATATTATTTATTCAATGGAAATAATTAAATGAGTATCTCTTAGGATAATTTGGAAATCTCTGGGAGTAAAAGCACTTGTTACCAAGCTTGATAATCCTAGTTCAATTCCCAGGACCCACACAATAAGGGTAGGAAAGAACCCATTCGTGAAAGTTATTCTCTTACTGCCACATTTGCATATAGGAAAGAGGATTAAAATTTCTTTATTACAATTATTTGATGAAATGTATCTCTGGGCTTTACATTTTCATTTTATTCATGCAAACTAGCTATAGAATCAAGAAATAGAACATTATTTAATTTAGGAGTCTGTGACTTCTGAACATTACATCAATTGATGATTTGGGTCACTTGAACAATATCTACCATTTTGCATTACTATGAAACATTGCATCAGCACATGATATGCACAGATGCCAATGCCTGTGGCTATATTACATCACAATCCAGTTCCAGTCATCAACTTTCTAATATCTCACAGTTAACACTGGCTACAAGTGTTTGTAAATAAAGCTCACATATATTCCCTATATATTGATTAAATCAGAGAAAATGACATAGAGATTGAAATATTTTGCTGCCTGTGAAGACTCATTAGGAGAGTTTTCTGATACTTCTCTTGATAGACAAATGATGTCCAGTCTCCCACATCTATTCTCTGTTCTAACCTACATTAGACACATGGCCCGTATGTCATGGTCATAATCTACATTTTCAACACTTTCTCCACAACACACCTTGTAGAGTTTCAACTAGAATCTTTTTTTTTTTTTCTATTATTCTTTTATTGAAAATAGATGTTTTGGTTTATCTTATTTTATTACTTTTCTTTAGATACCTGCTTGTTTTCTAATGAGAGATAGAAAGGGTAGGGATTTGAATTGGAGGGGGAAAACTATTTTCAACAAAATAAGATAAACCAAAACCAATAGATGCTTTTGATGCTCCTCCCTCAGCTGCTCTGAGATCCTCCTCATCTCTCCTGTCACAGAGCACATCCTTTCTGTCTCTCATTAAAGAAAAGAGAAGCATCTAAAGAACAATCAAAAAATGAAGTAAGATAATCTATGACCTTCATCTTATGGTTTGAACATAAGTATCACATAATTTCCTTAAACCAGAGGGAGAACTTCTTGAAATGAGTGTGTACCTTATTTATTTATGTCCTCAATGTTATTCAAATAAATACTAGACATTCTGCAAACATGTGATGACAGAGTAGGCTACTCTTGACTTTCGGGGTCCATTTTCGAGTCAATGAATTATATTTATGAAATTCATAACTTGAGACAGAACTGCTGAAACTTTAAACAAAAGGAAGTCCCTCTTATGCTTTCTAATTTTTGCTTTTAGGTCAATTGCTTGGTTGAAAATAAAACCATTATATAAATAATAACTTCCTTCTCAGTTACTGGAAATATTCCAAGCAGTTTAACATTTTCCTTTGACCCTTTGAAGGAGATCAGATTGGTCTCAGGTCATACATATCTATTGTCCCAAGGGTGACTGCTGTAGGTTACAACTGTCACTATCTTCATAACTGTGAGTGAATTTGCTGCCTAACACAGCTCTGTGGGTCAGTCTTTGTCTATCCAACTTCATTGTAAAGCAAAGTTTAGTCCATCTCCAGTATGGCCCAGTCTGTTGGCCACTGTAGAGGTGTGTGCTGCATTGCCACACTAACTGGAATAGCCACATTGGCCCCAGCTTATATTGACTGCATGGTCTGAGAAAACAAAACAAAAGGAAACAAAGCAAACCTGTGCCTGTTTCATCATTAGAAAAACATTAGCAAAATGAACATAACAATGTTACTTACCATATAACCTTGAAAACAACAACAATAACAACAACAGCAACAACAGGAACATCATAAAAACAGCATTTAGAGCAATGACTGACACAAAAGAAGGCTTGAATAAAATTTGAATCTTCCACTTATTAGAGTCATAATGTATTCCTATTTTGTACACTGCTTGTCAAATAGTTAAATTGTAGACTAGGGACTCTACTGTGGTCATCAGGCTTGGCCCAATGAACCATTACATGGTCTGGACTGCTCTTTCCTATGCTCCCCTCAGCTACCTGAAATTCAAATAAATTCCACTGTGCCTGTGAACAGCTATAAGACACCTTTAGACTCCAGGCATCTGTACTTGAGTATAAAGGTTAAATCTCAATCAGGCCTCTGAATCAAGCATTCAGGTCCCATTACCAAAGTGAAATATCAAGACAGATAATTCTGCTGATTTGTATTTGTTTTTTTTTTTTTTTCATTGTTATTTTTACTTTTTGTGTATGTGTGTGTTTATGCACACAGATGAGCACTAACACACGTGTATACATGTCTATGCATTTGTGATACACATGTGTACAAATTCATATGTTCAGGTAGGTGCAGAAGGCAGAAGAGAACTTGATCAGAACAGAGGTTATACATTATCATTATGTGCTTTATTCTTTTGTGGCAGGGTCTTGGAGTAGATGGGGAACCATTGTTTTTTCTGGGAGAATAAAGGCCATTATGCCTGCTGATCTTCTTGCCTCCCCTTCTTTGGATTTCAGACTATTAAGACCTTTCTTAGCTTATTGCATTGGTGTGGCTATGACATGCAGCAAAAGTTCTTGTCACATGGACTCAGACCTCTCCAAACTTCTCTCAGTTTAAGGACAGTGACTCCTCATTGAATCCAGGGTTTCCTTGAATTTAGGATTCTACTCCTGCCCTGTTGCACTTCTGGAAGTGTGCCAGCTATGGAAGTTCAATGGAAGCTATGGGGCATCCCTGCTCGAGCTAAACAATTTCTCTGAGTTTTCAGGGAAGCATACAATGGCTAGTCACTCTTCTCAGCTCAGAGATGTCTTTGGGGTTGACATATTTTCATACAGCACTGCTATTTACTCATTCTTTCCTATTATGTTTGTTGAATATATTACCTCTTTCTATATCTAGGCTTTATATCTCTCTAGAAACTGGAAACTCTGAATTGTGAAATAACTAAGAGAAATAATGGATATCACTGTGACTCATGAACTCAGAAATTCGTGCATACAACACCACAGCCTTAGACTTTTCCTCTGGAATTTCTAGAGACATAGTTTTATTAGCATTTTCTATCATAACAGTGGTTAGTTTTAGATAAGTTAGATGTGAAAACTGTTTACTGCAAGTAAATAGTTTCGGTGCTAAATTGCTGAATCAGTAGTTAAAAGCACTATTTCACAGAACTGAATTCAGTTCTTAACACTCACACTGGGCAATTCACAACCAACTGTAACTTAAGCTGTGGGGAGCTGACAACCTCTTCTGGCCTCCACAGACAATTACACACACTTGTTCTTCTTCTCTCTCTCTCTCTCTCTCTCTCTCTCTCTCTCTCTCTCTCTCTCGCATATGCACACGTGTGCACATACACACAGGCCATATAGGAGAGAGAGAGAGAGAGAGAAAGGGGGGGGAAGAGAAAGAGACATACATGTATACACATAAATAATATATAGATACATTTTTTAAAAAGAAAACATTTATCACTGTTTTCACAAGATCCGATTTGTGATATCTAAAACAGGATTAAGCTAATGAAACATGTTTATATGTGCTTGAGTATGCATGCTCACACATGTATATGAAAAATAATTATTTCTAGTTCGGATTTGTTTGGTGAGACATGTTTCAGAATAATATCTAGAAAATTCTCATTTCTGTTTTAATAATGTCTTAATCCATAAAGCCAGAAGGGATAGGAATTGCTATGATCAGTGTCCAAATTGAAGATTTTCTGTTTGTGCTTCTGTAACATTTAATCATCTGTCTGCTTTGCTGTTGAAATCTATTCTTTCTGTGCCTTCAATATTTTCATTTTTAAAAACAATTATGTCTCCTTCATCTGACAGGGATTAAGGTCTATTGGGGGTCTGATAGCATCTGTGTCTATGTCTTTTGTCCATGATTAAGTTCAAAACATCTCTAAAGTTGCGACAAAATACACTTTTAAAATAAAATCTGGATTGCTGGCGAGATGGCTCAGAGGTTAGGAGTGCACAGTACTCTTGCAGAGGCCCCAAGTTCAGTTCCCAGCTCCCACACCTCGCTGCTCACAACTCTCTGTAATTGAGCATCAGCAGAATGTCACATTTGGCCTCCACACACACCAGCATTCATCTGAACATATGTACTTTCATAGTAAATAAACAGAAAAGAAATCTTTCTTTTAGGAATATATATTATACATAATAATATACATAATTATATATATAATATATATATAATATATATATTGAGAGAGAGAGATATGAGAGAGTGAGAGAAAGAGGGATACAGAAAGGGAAGGAAAGGGAGAGAAAGAAGGAGAGAAGGAGAGGGAGAGAGAGAGAGATATTATATAGATATATATTTAACCCACATGTGTGTATGTATACCAGTACATATATGCCTGGTACTCACAAAGGCCAAAAAGGGTATTGGATCCCCTGAAACTTGACTTACAGATAGATGTGAGCCACTGTATGGTGCTGGGAATTGAACCAGGGTCTTCCAGAAGAGCAACAAATTCTCTTAACCACTGATTATCTCTCCAGCCGCAAAATATTGCTTTAAGTTAATTCATAATCCTAGTTGAAATACAGAAACGGATTAGAGTATAAAACACTAAGTCTAAAGAATCACATACCTATAGTAAGTTTATAGTATAAGTCTACATTAGTACATCAAATCATGAAGGATATTAAATTTAAACTTACTTTAAAATATTTTAAGGTTTAGTGAGATGGAACAACAGTTAAGAAGAGCACGTATTCCTTTCTCAGAGGACCTGAGTTCAGTTTGTAGCATCCATGTTAGGTAGCTCTCAAGTGCTCTTACCTCTAGCTCCAGAAGATTCAAAACCATCTTTGGAACTCTGTGGGCAACTTCAGTCATGTGCACATGCATACCCATAGACACACACTCATATGCACAATTAAGAATATATCTTTCAGAATTATTCAAGAACAGAATCAGGGTTTTGACATCTTCGTAGTATCTCAATTAAATTTATTAGCGTTCAAGGCACCATTACATCCTTCTGGGTAAGGGTCTTCCATCGTTCTGTGTTATTCACAAAGAAAATTATACCTTAAAATTATTCGAATAGGGGGCTGGAGTAATGGCTCAGTGTTTAAGAGCACTGACTGGTCCTCCAGAGGACCTGGAGATCAATTCCCAGCAACAACATCATGGCTCACAACCATCTGTAATGAGAACTGATGCCTTCTTCTGGGGTATCTGAAGACAGCTACAGTGTATTCATATAAAAGAAAATTTAACACTGAACTGAGTGTTGGCATCCTAATGGAAAAGTTAGGGCAAGGACTGTAGGAGCTGAAGGGGTTTGCGACCCCATAGGAAGACCAACAATATCAACAAACAAGACCCCCACCCCCACCCCAAGAGCTCCCAAGGACTAAACCACCAACCAAAGAGTACACAGGGGGTACCCATCGCTCCAGCTAGATAGGTAGCATCTGGCATCACTGGGAGGAGAGCCCCTTGGTCTTGTGGAGGCTTCATGACCCATGATAGTGGACCAAGGCAGGTGCTGATAGGAGGGTGAGGGCACACTCTCATAGAGGCAGCAGGGAGGGAGGAGAGGATAGGCAGCTTGTAGAGGGCAAACTGGGAAGGGGGATAATATTTCAAATGTAAATGAATAAAATAACCAATAAAAATGGAAAAAAAAATCAAAAAATTAAAAAAATAAATTTTTCAAATAGTTGCAAATTCACCAGATAAATGTGCTCTATGTTACTTTACCTATTTGTGTGCGAGTAAAAAATATGTAATGAGTTTAATTGTTATTTAAGAATTCCATACAATATATTTCAATCATATTCATTCCCTTCCCCAAGTCCTACCTACCCACCCAACTTTGTATGATCTCTCTCTCTCTCTCTCTCTCTCTCTCTCTCTCTCTCTCTTTCTAAACCAAAACCAAAACTAAATAATAATAATAATTAAAAAAAAAAAACCAAAAACATGTAGTCGAGTTTTGTTGAATGCCTACTTCTGGATATGGTCCCTGGTCTGGAGTGTACTCTATATACCAAATATCACTCTTTTGACTGGCTTGAGTTCCAGTCCTGATTTCCTTTTGTGATGAACAGCTGAATGGAAGCGTAAGCTCAATAAATCCTTTCCTCCCCAACTTTGTATCTTGGTCATGATGTTTGTGCAGGAGTAGAAACCCTGACTAAGACACATGCATAGGGCCTTCATAGGTCTTCACCAGGTACTCTGAGCTATAACTTCCAGTTTAACATAGGGGATTCCTGAGTGTACAAGCAAGTGGGTCTGTTTCCTGTGCCTTCTTTTAGGCTATTTTGCTTGTCTTGTACAACTCTGGTATGTTAGTTTTTGTGATTTTATATTATATTATTATCCCTCCGAAGCCCAACTGTTTTCTGACAGACAGAAATGGAGTGGATACTGATGGAAGATGAGCTGTGGAGAAACTTGAAGTAGTAGAGGGGATATGTAACCATGTCTGGATATTTTATGTACAAAATAATATCATTTTCAGTAAAAGGAACAAAAATGTATATTTGACATATTTGAGATAATTTCAAACACAATGTATTAGTTAGGGTTACTGTTAGTATGGAGAAAAATCCATGACCAAAAATAAAAGAAAAACATGTAGGGGAGGAAATGGTTTATTGGTTTACACTTCCACATCACAGTCAACAGGCTTTTCTTGAGTGTTTTTCTGCCAGCATTTAGTGATGTTGGCTGAGTAAAGACATCACAGATAGAGTCAGCAGAGCAGCGACAATACCATCAGGAAGCACCAGGCTGCAGAGTGACCAGGTGTGTTGACAGATGAGTAAGAGACAGCATCACAAGACCAGAGATAGACAACATCAGCATCAGTAGCAGCAAAAGGCGGTGATGTGTTCCCCCAAAATTGGTACAGTTTTTACAGTGGTGATAGCAACAAGAATCAACTGAACATTTCACAAAAGTAGACAGGGCAGAAATGAGAGAGGTATGGAAGAAGGAAAGGGAGACACAGTAGGGAGCTAAGAAATTGTCTTAGTTAGGGTTTCTACTACCGTGCTAAAATATTAAGGCCTAAGGAAAGCTGGAGAACAAACGTTTATTTCATTTTACAGCTTACAATCCATCATCCATAGAAGTCAGGGTAAGAACTAGGGACAGGAACCTGGAGGGGAGAACTGATACACAAACCATGGAGGAGTGTTGCTTACTGGCTTGTTCCCCCTGACTTATTCTCCTTACTTTCTTATACACTCTAAGACCATCTTCCCCGAGATGACACTGTTCCCAGTGTTGTATGGTCTAAAGTCTAGCTAGGACCCCATACATTAATCAGTAAGAAAATACACCACAGGTTTGTTCACAGGCCAATCTGAGAAATGCATTCTCAACTGGGTTTCTCTCATCCCAAATGACTCTACCTTTGTGTCAAGTCGAACTAAAACCAGCAGCACATCAAGTGAAAGATAGAAAGCTGTGTGGAGCCAGATAATAGAAATCCCATGCTCAAGTCATGGAAAGGTCCAATAGATTTTAAATTTAAACTGTTAGACCCAAGCATCTAAGATACTGCCTTTATTACCTTTTTGTTGCCATAAACAACCTGACAAGAATGTACTTAAGGGAGAAAAGGTTTCTTTTGGTTTAGCTGGAGAATATGCATTCTGCATGTTAGGAAAGGCAGAGAGATGGGAACAGAAGGCCCTCTGGTTACATTGCATCAAAACCAAGAAAAAGAATAGGGTGTGAGGATCACAGTGTGAAATTTTAAGAACTTCTTCCAGCAAGTCTCTACCTCCTAAAGGTTCTACAACCTTCCCAAAGAGTATCACCAACTATAGATGAAGTCTTCGAACACAAAGGCTTATGGCAGGCATTTCACAATGAAGTCACAGCAGATACCCTAGGATCAGGAGCTGTACTACTAGCTGAGGCCAACAGCAGAAGAATCTAGAATGACTTGATATCTAGAAATACCCAGAAGCTACAAAGCCAGCTACTGTTAAATATTGAGGAATCCAAACTCCCTAGCCCTACATAAGAACTCCAACACTTTTAGAACTAATAGTTCTTGCATCTTAAGACAATACAAGCTGTAATACACTTATAGATAAGGGTACTAATTACCAAGGCTTCTAAGAGAGTTTTAACTCTACAAGTTGCCACCCTCTATTGCTCAGACCTGTCTGTTGCTCTGGTTAGAGTGGGCAAATGATGAGGGGCAGAAGAGCTGCTAGACATGCAGAAAGCTTGATAATGCTTGCTCACAATTCCTAACCTGACAGAGTAAAAAGACCCCAACCAGGTGATTAGTGATGCTACATGTCTTATTTTAATTTCTGTTACTGTGATAATAATACTCTGATAAAATGGTATATTAGGGCAGAAAGGGTTTATTCTGCCTACAGTTTCAGGTTACAGTCCGTTATTGAGGGACATTAAGGCAGGAATCTTAAACAGTTTACAACATACCCTTCATCCAGAGTAGTGAGAAACAAAGCATCCATGCTTACTTGCTTGTTTTTCTTGTGCTCAGTTCTACTCTACCCCTCTTAATAGACTCAGGATCCGGTGGTGCTTAGGGAATGGTGTCAACCACAGTGGGCTTATTCCTTGCACATCAATTACGTGAATTAAAACAAACCCTCATAGACAGGCTCACAGGTCAATACAATATAGACGATCTGTCAAAAAACAAACAAACAAACAAACAAAAGCACTCTCTATTTCCAGGTGAACCTTGGTTGTTTTGAGTTGACAATCAAAATTAACCATCACATTGTAATCACATAATTACTCTTGGAATCAGAAAATATTACTTTTTTTTTAAATTTGAGACTCTTGTATTTATCTTGCTGCACTGACTTGGTGAGAAATGACAGAGAGACATGGTGTTATACAGGTAAAATTTGTCACTGCCCTCATTAGATGCCTAGGAAGCAGGAACAATGGGCTACTGATGTTATGTTCATAAGTAATCCCATTGTCTGGGGCTTCTTAGTACATGGAATGTGGCACAAGGGATAAGTTTGAAAGGATATGAACCAAGGCCATATGACCATACCATTCGAGTTACCATATCCTTTGCAGCATAACATTCAGTACTCTGTCATACGTTGCACTCTCTGAAGTCTTTGGAAATACAACATGAACAGGGCATTTGCCGTATCCTGCATGGACTAAGGATCTCAGGAGGGACTGTTTGCTTGATTACTTTTATACTTATGAAGATTAGTGAGTTTCTTACTCATCAACTTTTGACAAGTTCCTCTGTACACAGATAGAAAATATAGGAGCAAGCATTGTGTACTTACCAATACCACTAAAGTTCATTAAAGCATGTTGTACATCCTGGTGTGCAAAAATGATTATAACATACTGCAGAAACTGGTGCACTAACTGACCTTGTGGGAAGTGCAAGCCAGGGTTCAGCCAATATATTCCCATATTTGGTGGAAGCTGAGAATAAAAACCGAAGACAGCAGGGACCCAGTACCTACACCATACCTGGGAATTCCGGTGTTCAAAGGCAAAAAAACAAAAACACCTCCAATCAATTATCATTTCTTGGCAGAGGTTTTAAAAATGGATTTTTTCTTTTCTTTCTAACTATATTTCCTTACTATTTTTATTTTTTATATTTTAGCCTTTAATCATATGTTTTCCCCCTCCTTGTTTTTCTTATAAAAATTGTTTTGTTAACTCACTTTTCCTTCCTTTTCTTAATTTTCTTTCTTTCTAACTCTAGCTTTCCACTTTTTACTATATTTTTTGTCCTATTTATATGTTATTATTCCTGGTTGCAGTTGATTTACTGCATTTCTGTTCTTTATTTGAATTTATGGGATTGCTTTATCAGGTTTTATTTTATTCTTTCAGATATCTTTTGGAATTTTAGCCCAACACCTTATTTTTATTGAGTGGATGCCTGCATCCTGAGTTAAATTCTCAGATGGAGTGAGGGAAAACACACCATACCTTTTACCTAATGCAGACTTGATTAACACTTTCCAGGAAATTTGACATAAGAAGCAAAGGGGATTAAGGTTTATGACATTACACCAAGTGGACATAGTCAGGGAGTGGACCCCAGACACAGACACTGTATGTACAACATGAAAACATGCTAGCCACAACCAAAGAAGCTACCGTGAAACTATACAGTGAAATACTCTTAAGAGTAAATGCAGTGCTACAGACCAAACCAACATTTTACAACTTAGGAAACTGACCATTAAGAAGAGTGACAAAATTTTAACCCTGAATTGTTTCTGTCTAAAGGAAATACAGGGATGTCCCGCGCTAGCGTCTCGCCAGCAAGAACGACGCGGCACACAAAGGATCCTTCTGCAGTAAAGCTTTAATGCATCCTGAGAGGGAGAGCATAAGCTTGCCATGAGTGGAGACCCCGAACAATAGAACGCCCGTCCCTTATATAGGTCACAGCACTTGCCTGGGATGCGGAGCTTCCCCATTGGCTCCCGCACATCAGGCCAGATGCCGCCACGAGAGAGGCTGAGACTCTGAGGTGGAAAATTACCAGGTACATGCACACTAGCCTGTTTACAACTTGTCCTCGGCCGGGTGTAGGTGCCATCTTGTAATGGCGAATGTGGGTGCGACTCGGGCGGCTCCCCACACAGGGACACAGAGTGGAGGAGAGACTAAAGGAAAGGCCATCCAGAGACTGCCCCATTTGGGGTTTCATCCCATAGACAGCCACCAAACCCAGACACTATGGCTGATGCCAAGAAGTACTTGCCCACAGGAGCCTGATTCAGCTGTCTCCTGAGAGGCTTTGCCAGAGCCTTACCAACACAGATGCAGATGCTTGCAGCCAACCATTGGATTGAGCATGGGGACCCCAATGGAGGAGTTAGGGGAAGGATTGAAGGAGCTGAAGGGGTTTGCAACATCATAGGAAGAACAACAATATCAACTAACCAGATCCCCCAAAGCTCCCAGGGATTCTACCACCAACCAAAAAATACACATGGAGGGACCCATGACTCCAGCGGCATAGTAGCCGAAGTTGGCCTTGTCTGGCGTCAATGGGAGGGTAGGCCGTTGGTCCTATGAAGGCTTGATGCCCCAGTGTAGGAGAATGCTAGGGCAGTGCGGTGGGAGTGAGTGAGTGGGTGGGTGGGTGGGTGAGTGGGTTAGCATCCTCCTGGAAGCAGGGAGGTGGGATGGGATAGGGGTTTCTGGAGGGGAAACTGGGAAGGGGGATAATGTTTGAAATATAAATAAACAAAATAATCAATAAAAATAAATAAAAAAAGAAGTGTGTCCCCACGAAGCTCTTTTTAAATGATATCTTAAAAGTGTGTGTGTGTGTGTGTGTGTGTCTGTGTGGAGGTATGGGTATATGGTTGTCAATGACAGTAAAGATCAGAAGAAGGATACTTCCTGTGTACTAGTAATGAAAGACAAAGAGGTACCCTCCAGGGCTTACACCAGCATAAATCAACAGTCAACAATGAATTGGAGAGTTGTAGCATTTCGCTTTTTATTGAGCTTGTTTTTGAGCGTGTGCTACTTTTGTGTGTTTCATTGGTCTGTGACTTATATGCCACCGTCCATTGACAGCACCCTATCTTTTATAATGCTAATATAAGCCATCCTCTGACTCTAAACACCATGACTGATTGAAGGTCTTGAGCTTTAGACAGCAGAAGATGAAATTCATCCTCTTGGTTTGGGGTGATGCCCTTCCATTCTACTCATTTTTGAATAGTATGGTTCTCTCCCACACTATTACTTGCATGTCCCTACCTCTTTTCAGGATAGCTATATTACATTCTTTATGTAAAATTTTGTAAGTATATTTTTATTTTTTTCCACTCACTTTCAGTCTTGTTTTTTTTCGGAAGTTATTGCTCTGTCCAATCAAAGGGAAGAATCTGCCTAAGATTTTGGTTTGTTGTTGTTTTGTTTTTTTGTTTGTTTGTTTTACTTTTACCAAGAACTAACTCTCTCTCTCTCTCTCTCTCTCTCCTGAATGCAGAAAAGCATTCCTATGGTGGGAGAAAAAAAAGGAGAGGTGGGTGTAAGTCTGGGTAGAATTTAGACCCAGTGCATAAAGTGAGGCGTTTATTTGTACACAAACAAAAGGAGAAAGATGAAACAGAGAGAGATTGAATGTGCCAGGTCTATCTGCTGTGGAAATCCTTTTTCCTGTTGATTTCAGTTATGTTTGGTTTCTTAGTTTTGTGTCTCACAGTGTAAGGCAGGCTGGCCTTCAGTTGGTGCTGTCCTTCTGCCTAGGCTTCTTCAATGCTAAGATTATAGGTTTGAGTCATTATGCTGGAATTGTAACATGAATTAGATTAGGAATACGACATTGGTATTTAATTGTATGAACTGGAACCTAGGGAACGAGAGAACAACTAGGGCCATTTTATCTGACTATGAAATCTTCACTGAACCTAGTTAAATAATATTTTATGTTCAAAGAGTTGATTTGAGATATTTCTTACATGTGTCTTTAATTTTTTTAGCCATGTGGACTTTTAATGGGAGATCCAATAGTATCTTAGGGAGGAAGGAAGGTTTTCAAGGTGACGTTGGCTATATTACCAATAGTAACTAACTTCTTGGTTTATTGACTTATTAATTGATGCCCAAGCACTTGACCAATGTATTTACTAATTAATCATTCCGTTTCTACAGTACCCTTTATCATTTAAAATTATACAGGTTTTTACTAGTCATAAAACATAAGTGTAAAAATAAATAGACAAATCTTCCATGATACTATCGAATGTTATTACAACCACAAGAATAATGTTCACCCCAATGGAGGGATATTATAGGATTGTTGGAAACATCAGCATAGAAGTTTCAGAGTTAGAATGGAATCTGTACTATACATATTAGTTTTTCAGGTGTCTTCCCCACCCCTTATGATCCTTTACTATTTGTGAGATAGAAGCGAAGTGCATTTCTCAAAAGAAGCCAAATTAGCATTGTTTTCTTAAAACTTGTTGCAGTACTAGAGTACTTGCCTAGCATGTTCATGTGCTCTTCATCAATATGTATAGGACCTATTTATATTAAAAAGGAAGCTAACACTGTCTCTCCAAGAGTAATGCTATCATAACTATTGCCTTAAGGCATACGTTTGCATGACGATGTGTGAGCATATTTGCATGCCTGTGAGTTTGTGTAGAAAGCACAGGTCAACCATGTGTGTTGCCCTTCAGGAACTGCACTCCCTGCACTCCTGAGGTTGGTTTTGGGACTCCATCTTTCAGATTAGGCTAAATTGGCTAAACAGGCACTTGGAATCTCCTGTCTTCATCTGCCCAATTCTGGGAATACTAGGTTATGCCACCATGCTCAGAATTCTATGTGAGTGCTGAGGATCGAACTCTGGTCCTCACGCTTGCACAGCTAGCTTTGCTGACTGAGCTTCCTTCCTATCCCTCACTGTATGATTGTTTCACATTGAGTAACTTCATTTCTTTGTTAAAACTGAAGGACTTCATTGCTCGACCAGAATATGATTTTCAAATATGTAAATATTACTATTTGCAATGTTTATGATTATATAGCTGCAGATTCAACACAGTTTTAAGGTTATAATCATCTTGGTATTTTCTCTATCATTTTCTCTAGTCTAGGCACACATATACACTCTAAAACAGACATTGAATTATATACAGGCTTTGGCAATTTCTGTGTTGTAAATATTTCTATCAAGAAAAATTTTAAGTTCCAAGTTTCAGTTACTGAATACTCTCTGATGTAACAACAGAAGAATCCGACTGTTCCTTCATGAAATTCCATAAGTATCAAAAGTATAGGGCTACTATATGAGACAAATCTCACAAATTATGTCAGAGGCTCCTAATCTTTTGGCTTCTCAAAGCCATCTTGGATAGAGAAATGCCTTCTATGACATGTTATAAAGTAAAAGTATTTCCTACCTTATTCTTCACTGGGCTTCACTGGCAAACAAGCATCAACCTAAGAATCAGACAATCTGGCTTTAGCTTTGCTTATCTTGATTTCTTCATCCTCACTTACAACTATTGTTTCTGACCTTGCTATGAGACGGGAATCTCTTAACTATTATAAAGATTTGTGATTTGTGAGTCTAGGAGATGGTGACAATTCTTTTTCTTAGTTGTGTTAGTAGTTCATCAACAGCCTCACTGCTAACAATGACTAAAGAAAGAAGTCTCTTTTCTCCTTTCTATTTTTTCCAGTGTCTATACGTATTTTGTTGATATTTGTTTATCTTTTTGTTATTTTAGCCAAGCATGCAATCAGACACTTCCTCTTGGGCGTCCCATCAGGGTTTGAGATGGCCTCAAGCTGACTTCCCACTTAACCATCTTCTTTTTCCTGGATAGTTTATATTCATGTTTTTATCAAGACAAATACTGAACATGGAAGCTATTTCCAATATAACCTAGCTCTCCTTTGTTCTAGGAAGCTCATTAATCTTCTGTTGATTTTCCTTAGCAAGAATCAGATAAGATTCCCACAGAGGACTCACTAGGGGCACACAACAAGGAACCCACAGTGGTCATTTTCTCTGTGTTTAATGGTCTGAAGAAGTGATAAATCAAAGTTTTCTCTTGAGTGAAGTGTGTATGTGAGTGAGTGAGTGAGTGTGTGTGTGTGTGTGTGTGTTTGTGTGTGTGTGTGTGTACAGGGAAGAAGGAAAGACTTTTCTCAAACTAGTTTTTCACACAATATCTTTTATCTCACTCCATATCTCTCTATATCATCATAATGTATTTATTGAATCTTACATTTTGACTACATCTACAAAATAAGAACAGAATATTATATCAACTTTTAAATACATTATAAATTTATTATATTGTAAGAGAACATTAACTTAGTTTTTAAGACAAAGACTCACAAGCCAGAGTTCCGTGGACCCTTTCTTTAACCTCCTGAGTGCTGAGATGCCTCCAAGTCTGTATGAACCATCCCCAGTCAGGACTTATTAAATCTTGATACTTTCTCTGCTTTTAAAATTAAGGATTTAGCTTACTTTTAGCAGGGGGAAGTTGCAGACAGGGATGGGGGTAAAGGAATAGTAAGCTATTTGATATTGTTACTGGATCCAGGAAAGAAACTCAGATCCAGAAAATGTTCAGAACTACTGAGCCATCTTTCCAGCCTTAGATCATCATACTCTTAGCATATTATAAGCTAATTACCATACAAAAATCATATTTTTCCAATCAACTGTCAAAAATGGTTCTCATATTGTAGATTCAAACAAAAGAAAACTTATGCATATGTGGATAGATAAACATCATGCCTAACTACATATTCATGAGATGAGAAGCTTGAAAATATAGACAAAATATCAGAGCAGATGAAATCAAATACACCCTAGTTCCATTTTCTACCTGAAATCTGCTCTGAACATTTCATTTTCCCCCTATGCAACTAAAAATATTCTTGGAAATATACCTACTGCTTTCATTTTCTTCTAGTCCTTGGGTTCTTTGATCCTGTAAACCTACACTATATACACTATCTGGCCAGCCAATCAAAAATATTCTTTTAATTTTACTGGTCTTCTTTTCTGAATCAACATTTTCCCCCTTATTCGATCTTCTGCCACTGAATATATGGGTGGGTTTTGTGTCTTCATATGAACTACAATAATTTGAAGAGAATGTATACACATCATTTTCAAGGATTGATTTATTTCCCTACAGTACCCACAATTACACCTCTTGTGGTATTAAGTCTTAAGCCAAAAGCACACAATTCTAAAATCGAAGCTCAGGTATCAGCTACTGGGAGGGGAGTAGGGGACAGATGATTCCTTTTTTGTTCTGTGAGAAATCTTAGTGATTGAACACGTGTCTAAGACCTTTTACTCATAAATCTGAGTGAAATTATGAGTGCTCACCATCTTTTCATTCCATTTCAACAAATAATATTTGATCAAATGAGCTAAAACCAAAGTATTTCTAAAATCATCCATTTGTGAGGATTGACTCCAGCTGTAGAAGTTTCTGTAATATCCCTTGGATGTTCTTAAAACTGCTAAATTAGGCCTGTGACTACCTAGCAGTCTCTGCACTACACTGCATTCATTTTCTTGGTGACTTTAGGTATCCTTATGTTATTATCTGTCAAAATAATCACAAAATAACTAAAACTGGGGAACACAACAATGGAGGTATGGGTTCAGGGAGACAGCTCAGTGGTTAAGATCATATATTCTTCTTGTAGAGGGCCCAGTCTCTATACCCAGAGCCTATGCAGAGACTGTCCATGAGTCCAGTTCCCGTGGATCTCATGTCCTCTTCTGGCGTCTGTAAGCATCAGGCACACACACACATGGTGCATGGACATACATGCAGGCAAAATACTCATACACATAAAATGATTTTTAAGTGTAGGTAATATGCTATTATCATTTTGAAGTGTCCTATACAAGTTCAATGAGGAGTATAGATTTTTGAAAATTACTCACCTCAGATATTTTATGATTTCATCATTCCTAAATTCAGGATAGCCTGCAAACTTTAGGGAAGTACCAGGATAGCACAGGGATGGAATACTCTTGTTTCTTCCAGATTGAAGTGCACAACAAAACGGATCATTTGCATAAGAAAAATTCATCGAAAAAGCAAATGAGTGTTAAGGGAAGCAACTGCAATAAAATTGACAAGCTTTAATTCAGTTGTTGTCAGACGTTCAGTCTCTGTTACCCAGACACTTGGTAACTCAGCTATAGCTGAGAAAGCACTTAAGTTAAATATATAAACTTTTACAAAGTCGTATTATAAATCGCTTGATAAATGTTCAAAGTAACAGACAGAAGAGGTGTTATTGTCAAAGGCTGAGAATGGAGAGATTAGACTTTAAAATTTCGTGATTAACTATCCATAAAACCAACCATAGTGTGCCCCCTCCCGAATTGGATGACATCCTTCCGTGGTTATCTGTTTAAAATGTAAATAAAGACAAACCAACATCATAAGTACAATAAAGATTATTCCTGCCATTGACAATGAGGCGATATCATCTGTGACACCCAGAAAACCATTTTAAACCAAGAGCAACTTTCAAAACCTACTGATCACAGACATTTGGAGGGAGAGAGACTTAGGAAGTTGCTAACAGCTGCTGCAGCTGCGAAACATAAACCCAGCCATAAACCTTTTATAATTTATACTCCTGAAGGGGGGAAGTGATCCTGTGCCTTTAATTTCCCTTTCTGAGCAGGGAAGGCTGCACAGCCCTGACAAGCTCACTTGTTCCTGTCTTTAATGTGCAATCTGTTTTCTCCAGCGGAGGGCACTCAGTGTACCACAAACTCGAGCATTAGCACCAACCAGCTCTGAGCACCATCAGTCTCTGGAAAGCCTTCTGAATTAGACAAGGGCTGCCTCTCAGCACAGCTACAAAACACTTTCAACCTGACCAGCTAAATGGATAAACCTAGCCTGCATAGCTTTTAAACTGGGGTCTCGCACAGCACAGGCGGCCTGCTTGCTTCAACAGCTGAAAAATCCTGAGGATGAATTGCTTTATCTGGGAATGGCAAAAGCCCGCACAATAAGGAATGCCAGGTATTCTGAAGATTTTCCTTTCCTTTTCTTTTCTTTTTTCTTTCTTTCTTTCTTTTTTATTTTTTTTTTACCCCTTCTCCTCTTCCCCCCTCCCTCTTATTTTTTTTTTTCCCACAGAGAAGTTGGTTACCTTCGAGATGAGCTGTAGCTCTTTTCACAGATTGCCAATTTACTGCTAATGTGTCCCTAGTGAATTATACAATGGTCCTCAGAGCCTAGAGGCCCTCCCCCCTCGAGCAACACCCCCCCCCCCCCCCCGCCTCCCCTTCCCTTTCCTTCCCCCCCCCCCCGGCCCGATTTTTTTTTTTTTTTTAAAGTATACGTTTATCTATATTATTTTTGTGTGTGTGTCTGCCTGTCCTCTCTGGGGAAGTTTACATGGGGCTACTGGCTCACATGCGGGCTCAGAATGGTTTGAATGACAGATGCACTGTGTCATGAAGGTGATGGTGATTTCTACAGGAGAGACCAAATAAGAAGAAAGCTGAGAGAGGGGGGCAGACGTTTTTTGGATGACAAAGGATGGGTAAGCGAACTTTTGTTGTTTTCTTCTCAGCAAAGCTGATCCTAACCCGAATCCTCAGCTGGGCATTAGCTGCTGAAAGACCAGGAAACAGGCACAAAGCAGCAACCTCTACTTTATCCGTAGTCTTGCTATAGTTGCAATTATATTTTTAGATCCTTTTTTTTTTTTTGGCGGTGTTTTCTTTTTCTTTTTCTTTTTTCTTTCTTTCTTTTCTTTTCTTTTTTTAAGCTATAAATGCATAACGCGGACTTAAACACACGCTGGAGAGGGATAGCTTTAAGACTGTCTCTATCGTCTGCGTACCCACAGCTTGGGAACAGAGCATGAAATAAATACCGTGTTTGCTTCTATTTACTGATAATCTGAGCCACGCTTGTGTTCGGGTTGCTGTCAAGAAGATTGTTAACACTTGGTTGTGTGGGTGCAGGGGTGGGGTCCCTACTTTATCAGAGGTGGCACGGGAGGCTTGTTTGATCTTGGAAGCTACATCCTGAATACAGCTTCCAAAATTTCCAGTAGTCATTTGCCGGTTTTGTTTTTTTCAAGTGTGACTGGCTTTTTTTTTTCCCCCCTCCCTCTTTTTCCTGTCTGGGAGAGCTGGGTTGTATTTCAATGAGTCTGAAGCTGACAAGAAAACAGAGTGCAAGATCGAGTTAAATTTAAAATTAAAGAAAGAAAGAAGAGAAAAAAGAAAAAAGACGACAACTCTGAGACAGAGAGAGAGAGAGAGAGAGAGAGAGAGAGAGAGAATTTTTAGATTACGATTTTATCTCTGAGTTAAAAAGATGTCTATTTAAAAAAGAAATTACAGCCTGCAGTAGACAGTCTCTCTGTCTGTCTGTCCCTTTCCTTCCCGTTTAGAAATAATATGCCTACTGTTGAAGGTGAAGAGGAGTCCCCTCTCACGCAGTGACTTGAAAATGCGGCATAAGTGCTAATAGATTGCAACTTTGCAGGCTTTCTGAAGTTAATGGAGGCAGGGGAGAGATGGAAAAGCCCATCAGGGAGAGACTTCAGTAGTAGGTCAGCATGGTTGGGAGGCTGACAGCAGACTTCCTTCCTTTTCAAATTGGCAAGGGCAACTGTATGGGGATAAAAACAGCAATGTATCTAATAATGTGATTAGTTTATAGTCTGCATATTTTGTATACAAACTTGATCTCTTAGCTAGGGCTGGGGGTTTCTGTGGTATGGGTGATCATGTATCATAGCTTATGTACTCCTGGACATGGGGCCAAAGTACACAATAATATATGTTTCTTAATCAACTGAGAGCCCCTCACACTGTTATGAACCATGTTCTGTGGGCTGTCTGAGTATATTCCCATGCCATTTTTCAGGGCTCAAGGAGCGCAGCCCTTGTATGCAGTCAGTATGTAATTCAGGCAAAACAAACTTGGATTACTTTGACAGCATCCCGGAAGCTCTTTTGCTAAATCACAGCCTGTTTGCTCAACTAGGAAAGAGGTGCCTGAACCAGGTTTCCTAAGGCATGGTTCTGACCTTACCAAAAGATGGAGTGTACTTCTGTTCAGTGCTATGGGTCGATACAGTGACATCCAAATGTTATTGTTATTCAAATGTCAGCATTCACTATAAAGCAATGCTCTGAGCTTTTCTGGGTTGAGATAGAATAGCACTCTTGAAACTCAGAGAGGTTTTTGACAGTTCTACAGTTCTGTGATGTAATGAAGACCAGGGAGGAAAGAGTGAGGTCTAAACAGCAAGCATGGGGCATTAAAGGAAGTAAGATATTTAATTGTTAAAATGTGTTCTTAAATATACTATCCCGTTCTTAAATTAAAACAGGACACCCTGCTCTGGGTGAGCCAGGGGTGCTGATGGTTCCTGTTTGTCAGTGTGTCACCCCTGATCTGGATGAGCCAGGGTGCTGTACGGCTTCTGTTGACAGTGTGCATCTGTGTTCTCTTTGCTATTGTAGGTTTCCGTCTAATCACGCAGCTGAAAGGCATGAGTGTGTTTCTGGTGCTATTTCCCACCCTGCTGCTGGTTATGCTGACGGGGGCTCAGAGAGCTTGCCCAAAGAACTGCAGATGCGATGGCAAGATTGTATACTGTGAGTCTCACGCCTTCGCAGACATCCCTGAGAACATTTCTGGAGGGTCACAAGGTTTATCTTTAAGGTTCAACAGCATTCAGAAACTCAAATCCAATCAGTTTGCCGGCCTTAACCAGCTTATATGGCTTTATCTTGACCATAATTACATTAGCTCAGTGGATGAAGATGCCTTTCAAGGGATCCGTAGACTGAAAGAATTAATTCTAAGCTCCAACAAAATTACCTATCTGCACAATAAAACGTTTCACCCAGTCCCCAATCTCCGCAACCTGGATCTCTCCTACAACAAACTTCAAACCTTGCAATCTGAGCAGTTTAAAGGCCTCCGGAAACTCATCATTTTGCACTTGCGATCTAATTCCCTAAAGACCGTGCCCATAAGAGTTTTTCAAGACTGCCGGAACCTTGACTTTCTGGATTTGGGTTACAATCGTCTCAGAAGCTTATCCCGAAATGCGTTTGCTGGTCTTCTGAAGTTGAAAGAGCTCCATCTGGAGCATAATCAGTTTTCAAAGATCAACTTTGCTCATTTTCCTCGTCTCTTCAACCTACGATCCATTTACCTGCAGTGGAACAGGATCCGCTCAGTCAGTCAAGGCCTAACCTGGACCTGGAGTTCCTTGCACACCTTGGATTTATCAGGGAATGACATCCAAGCAATTGAGCCTGGCACATTTAAATGCCTCCCCAATTTGCAAAAGTTGAATTTGGATTCCAACAAGCTCACCAATGTCTCCCAGGAGACTGTCAATGCATGGATATCCTTAATATCCATCACCTTGTCTGGAAACATGTGGGAATGTAGTCGGAGCATCTGCCCTCTATTCTACTGGCTGAAGAATTTCAAAGGGAATAAAGAAAGTACCATGATATGTGCAGGGCCTAAGCACATACAGGGTGAGAAGGTTAGCGATGCTGTGGAGACTTATAACATCTGCTCTGATGTCCAGGTGGTCAACACAGAAAGATCACACCTGGCGCCTCAAACTCCCCAGAAGCCCCCGTTCATCCCCAAACCTACCATCTTCAAACCTGATGCCATCCCAGCCACCCTGGAGGCAGTGAGTCCATCCCCAGGCTTTCAAATTCCAGGTACAGATCATGAGTATGAGCATGTGTCATTTCACAAAATCATCGCAGGGAGCGTGGCTTTGTTCCTCTCCGTGGCCATGATTCTCCTGGTGATCTATGTGTCTTGGAAACGGTATCCAGCCAGCATGAAACAACTCCAACAGCACTCACTTATGAAGAGGAGACGGAAAAAGGCAAGGGAGTCGGAGAGACAAATGAATTCCCCTTTACAGGAATACTACGTGGACTACAAGCCGACGAACTCTGAGACGATGGATATATCGGTTAATGGATCTGGTCCCTGCACATATACCATCTCTGGCTCCAGGGAGTGTGAGGTATGAACCGTGATCCTCCTAAAACCATTTCCACTGCGGGGAAGGAGAGGTAAATGTTTGAGGCTCTAGTGGTCTGTCTAATCACTAGAAAGATTAACGACCCTTTTGCTTTGGGGTTTTGCTCAGTGTGAAAGGTTACTTAATTAAATTGCAACCACCAGGAAACTGACTACTTAAAAAAAAAAAAAGGTTGAAACTTGAAAGAAAATCATTCAAGGATGGTATTAAGTTGTAATAAAATACTATGTTAAAAGACCTGGGTTTTTTTTTTGTTTTGTTTTTTTGTTTATTTTTTTTAGTTGTTTTGGTTTTTTTGTTGTTGTTGTTATTTTGCTTTGTTTCTTTTTGTTTTCTAAAATAGTTTGTATAGAGAGGTTGGACTTAGAAACATGAATTCTCACAAACAAAACCATTCTGAAATTTATGTCTGGTTCTTGGTGATTGACTTTTGTAATGGGGTGAAGATGGAAGAGCCAGCTTAATGTAAAATCCAATGAGTTAACCAAAATTATAGGAGGTAGTAATGATTTAAACCAAAGAGCATTTGACCCAAGGTTTGACTTATTTTGCTGTTAAGTTTTAGTTTGAATTAAAGCATGCAACCAGGAAGTCACAGCCATGTCACTTGTGTCTCCCTCATTATTATACCAGCAAAGAGAACATCTAAGGTCCACTGTAGAATTGTATAGAATTGTCTCACACATCTAAGGATGTTTTCCTTCTACTGTCTTTGATTTTCTTTTGTTTTGAATTACTAGGACATGGATCACTTTCCAAAGGTTTCTTAAGTGCTGGCTATTTGTGTTATACTTAAAGGAAAGTGAATTTCCATATTTTGCCTGCTCCTCAGGTAACTAACAGAAAGCCAACTTCTAGTGGATGACTTGGCAGTAACATAATGACAGAAATGACTGAGTTAACTTGTCATCTTGCTGTCATCCTCAAAAGAAATGACAGAAACTCTTGTTAAATTGACCCAAAACTAAGTGATGCAAATATTTATGAATAAAAGGTGTAACTTTGACTGGGGCCTTGTTTTATTTGCATAGAATCCTCTAAGGGATGTCTGAATTTCATGTTGGATTCTTTTCATTTATGTGAGAATAAGTTTGGTCCAGTTTCTAAGTATTTAACTTAAAAGATCACTTACCAGAACACATTACATGAATAGAACAGTGTTCACCCACTTCCATTTTCTGATTGAATTATACTGGATGTATGTTGTTCTTTCATTGGTAAAATGATGCTATGTAACACCCAACTGTAAGGTTTTGTTGTCAGGATACTTTAGCTAATAGAAGGTTGTTCTGGCAATTGACTCTTTTAGTATCTGATAATAGACGGTATTTTCAAAAGTGGAGTTTTAATGAGTGTTTAAAGATGGTGCTCTTTCTAATGCTACTTATAATAGGAAACATAATTTGTTCTTTGGTACCATATACCGAGTTTTCCACAAACCTAAATACATACGTTAATGAGAGTGTTTTCAGATGCTGCAGTGAATTTGAAATAATCTCAAACTTAGTACAGTTTGGACTTTTTGAACTGTTCTTTGCTGAGTTTGTTTTCTCTTTCTTGCTCTCTTTTCCCCCCCTCATTTGTGTACTATTGAAAATAAAAGACATAATCCCAAATAATAACCCCCCCAAAGAAACCTGTATAAGTGATTGCCCTTAAAATTTAAAAAGAATAAAAACTTTCTATGAAAGTCTAACAAGGCTTGATGTTTTTCTTGCAAGCCCACATTGATACAGTAGAGGTGGATGTACACAATGCAATTGAATCTTATTATATTCTGGGTCTTTCTTATATCTGTGATTCTCAGAAAAGCTGGTACCATGAAAACTAATGGAAAATCCAGGTCTATTCATATTTTCTTTGGAATAGAATGGTGATTAAAGATTCATAAGAATGAAGAAAGACTTTCAAAGAAGGACTAGAAAAAAAGGTGTCCTAAAATTTTCCAGAGTTCTTAAATTGCAGTTATTTTTTTCAGACCTCTTAGACATTATTGTGATGGGAAACAAAGAATATTTCTTAAAAATTTATTGAAAACACAGAATACCATATATGCAGAACAGATAACTGTATAGCTATGAAATTGAACTAGCAGAATTGATTATTGAGGCATTGACCAACAAATAGCTTTTGAAATGCTGTAATGATGCTCTTGAGTCAAACGGGAACTACACAGGAGGATCGAACTCTTTTTGTCCTGGAACTTGAAAGATGGTTGAATATATACATTTCATAACATTGTCTTCATTGGCAAAGGCATAAAACTTAAGACGTAAACTTTTAAAAACATCTCTTTATTCAGAAATTTAAGTACATTCCCAAATAATGGAGCCAATACCCCTACTTTGACTAAAATATTCAAATATTGTAAAATAGATGGATTTATAAAAATTAACAAAAGAAAAATCAGAGAGGACATTAGAAAGATTTTCAACTTCTTGCCTTTGTCACAAAACATTCTGCTATTGAGAAACTGCCCTTTAAAGAAAGATTTTCTCTGAAACAGGGCCAGGAAAAGAGGTATGCATTTTCCCAAAATGATATTCTAAAAGTTCCTGTAATCTGTCTTTGCTCATGGCATTGTTTACATAAATCATAACATCAGTAGCATAGACTAAACAACTACTCAAACATGTATGGCATAATTTTATGATTTTAAAAAAATTATAAACTCTCTCAAATAAAGCTCTAAGTTTTCCACTGGAACATGTTGCAATGATTGCTAAGTTTCTAAGATAATGCCTTGAAAAAGAAATTATTCAATGGAAGATTCTTTGTACTAACTGATTCATTTAGTTGTCACTAACTAAAGATAGTTGAGATATCCATTTTGTCTATTTACTACTAATGTGAAAATGTAATGCCCTCTTATTAGGATGGGAAGATTCTCATTAGCAACCAATCAGAGATAGCATCATCTTCAAATTAAGTACATTTCCTTGTGTGTTTTGCTAGAGAAGGTTTTGAACAGTTCATATGCAAATATCAGACTAATAAATTGGGAGAGTATATTTTAATAGCATAGGCAGTATTTCTAATATCTATAAAAGTAGAATTTAGTAGATAGTTGTAAGTAATTAATATGATTAATTGAACAAATATGAGAAACACACATATCTGTCACCATACTGAGCCAATCAGTGTGGTTGGCTGAATAGTCATTTAATTTGCCTGTCCTTCGAAGGACAATTTTTATAAACAACTGCAATTCCTCATTTTCCAAACAGCTTTTGAAATGTTACACAACTTTTCTCATTAATCATATCACAGAAATGATGTCTGCATATGCATATGCACTTCACCATTCATAGGTTTTATAAAGAACAAACTTTTAAATATCTAATTTTTCCAAGATTTGCATTCTCAATTGACAAAAATAAAGACATTTACAAAATTAGCCTATGTGAATACAGGAAAAAGAAACAATTTCTAGTTTGTCCTTCACGTTTTAAAGCAGTACCATGGAAGCATGAATGTCCATGAAAAGAGTCTGCGATAGTCTTCATTCAAAGTACTTAAAATGCGAAGTCCTTATAATTTGTTTTGAAACATCTATTCCACAGTGCTGACAGTGCTACCATTGAGAAAAATATCAGTATGGATAATAATTCAGCTGTATATTTCCCACATTTTTGATATTTCACTTATATAATTTAAAATAAGTGTGTAGTGCTGACAGTTCTAGGCTTTCATGGCTATGTAGTAAGGTGGTATATGCTGAGGCTAACACTTTGTACCAAATTAATAGAAGGTACTAGGTCAAGTTCAAACTATTGACTTGAGAAGTAATATTTTCTTCTTTTGACCCATTAGAAGTTGGCATTGTGTGGGTTGCTGAATGGATTTCCTAGGACTGGAAGTTTTTAATAAATATTGAAAGAGGGTTCTTAGGTGAGCTGGGCTCAGGTCATAGTCTCATTATCCACTTACTAAAATAGTTATAGAAAATTCAACTACATTTTGATGAATTAAACATCACAATGAGCGGTTATAATTGAAGCTATATCTTGTATACTCATATGCAAAATATTTATGTGTATGTGTGTTTTATAAAAGAGCTTGTACATGTGTGCATCAATATATATGTTTGCTTATAGATCTACACACATTTGCACAAGGCAGAGATGACAGGAGAGAAAAGAGAAAAATATAGTTTACAACAGAGGTAATGACTATTTTCAATATTAATGAAAATAAAGAAGCATTAGGATTTGTTAGTAATAGATTTTTCAAGCTAAACAAATGTCCTAGTTTTTTATAAAAGAAAATTTAAAGTAGTTAAATTTGAATCTTTTTAACATATTGGCATTTGAGTATCATGAGGGTTTAGTCTTTTCTTTTTACTTTGACCTACCACTAATATTGTATTCAACTAGCATAGTATCTCCCACATCAAAGCAATCTTCAAACCAATAAATGTTGTAAAATCTTTTCAGTCATGTACAGGATTAAGTCCACAAAGATCAGACATGGAGGAGAAACTGAGCTATTTTTAATCCTTTGTCAATGATGAAAGAAAAAACCAACATACTGACTTATTAAAAATTGCCAGCTCATGTGAGTGGCTATACAATGCCCTTTTTGGGAGAAAACACATATACTACATATTGGCATGATGAGCAACCAAGGATGCAGGCATGCATACCTCTGCCTATATCTTACTTTCTGCCAAGATGCTACTTATTTTGAAAGCACTTAAAAGTATGAATGTCATTTTAAAAATATCGATTGTCTGATCTGATCCAATTAAAATCTCTTTGTGAATAGTGTTTTCATTAGAATTTGAAACTGGTACTTGTGAAGAGTGGCAGCTGCCAGCAAGGTTTGACATGACAAATTCAGGAAAGATTTCTTTTTACCTGACAAAAAAGGTTCAGTTCTTTTGTGCATTGCTGGAAGCAGCACCTTGAAGCCATGGTTTGAAGCATGGGGTGTGCCCGATGAGTCTAATCCAAGAAGTCTAAGGGCTTAAGAATGTATAGATTTGATTCAACTCAATGACTTACATAACCCCATTATTTTTCTTCTTGCTGCTCTTTCTATATTGGATAAAGCACATAATCTCTGTCTTCAAATTTGCCTTCATAGACAGCACTGTGCTTTAGAGGTTGTTCGGCAACATCAGCATCTGTGACTCATCTGACTGCTCATGTCTCTATAGAGTTTTGTGTCAGTAAGTCAAGGGGAGTGTGGCACCTTGTCTGTTACTAAGCACTGGAAATTATGAAACATTAGTATGTCTTTTAGTTAGGGAAATATGTGAAGTAAGGTTGAATACCTTTTAAAAACATAAATTCCCTCCACAGTACTAGAAGTAGCATTATTCATCCAGTCAGTTTAATAAAATCTCAATATTCTTAAAGGGAGAGAAATTATGAAGCTATTTTCTCATGCTTTCCATAAGCCACTGAAACATTAAGTCTGGGTGGAGGCAAGCTGAGACAAACCACAGTGTTTCCTATGGTATCAAAATCATGGGTTTTCAAATGAGGAACTGCTACATTTCTGCAAAGCCACCTTTAAAATCCTTTTAAATAGTTTAAAATAATGGTCACTGCCAGAAATGAAGACTAAGTAAATTCAACAGTTGAGATATTTTTACTCTTTTGAAGAATGATATTTGGTTTTATTTGATTTTATCATATACATCAGGATGTTTATTTTTTAACATTTTATTACACACACACACACATATCTATCTATCTATCTATCTATATATATATATTTATTTTCATATATATTTATATATATATAAATGATACACAGGTGCAGTTCAGATAATAATTTACAGGAATTGCTTTTCTTCTTCCACTATGGGATCAAGAAATCAAGCCTAGGATTTTTAGGCTTGGTGGCAAGTGCTTTTACCCACTGAGCCATCTCCTTGGTCCTGTTGCAATATTTGTCACCCTATGATTTGGAAGTAAAGTAAGAGCAAAGCTGATAAACTTTCAAAAAAGTTATAAAAATAGAATAACTATAAAATCTATCTAGGTATCTATTATCCAAACATTATAAAGAATCATGACTAAAGGAAAAAACATTGAAAACAAACTCCAAATAATGAACTTTATAAGACCTAACTTAGTAATTTTGCTTTGTAGCATTATTTTCATACATGGTAAAATTTTAGTGGTATATAAATGATATTCTTCCATGTAAGCATCAATATAATTCTGAAATACTCTCCTTAATGATTCATATATACTTAAGCCTACATATTGTTTTATACATGTTGCTGAAACAGTATATATGCATATATATGTATACATTATAATAATGCAGACTATTCTTTTGAATGTGTATACCAAGTTCTTTACTAATTTACTTAGTTTGTGTGATTCTTCTCCACAACCAATATCACACTAATGTGTTAAATGGAGTTTTAAGTTGTAGGAGTACCTCTGTTTGTTCTTTTTCATCCCTGCATTTAATCTGAAATTTGAAAAATGCTTACTACCACCTCATAAGCAATGTGTCTTAGGCTTTGACTCAGTTTTCTTTCTTTCCTCATTTCTCAGATGTCAGGGCAAGTGGGAAATTTATAATCATTAATTCTGGACACATAGGTCATTTTATTACTTTTTATCTTATTTCCTCTCAACATTGTTCAATCCCTATAATGCTATATAAAGAGAATGGAATTATAGTTTTAAAATGTCTACATAAATTTATAATGCTTATTTCTATGCAATAGTCAAATGTTTGGGATCTTCCAATCTCACTGAGTTAAAGGATAGATAATTTTTTTTTTCATTCAAACTAGGTTTAATATAAACTAATTATTTAAGAGGGTTATTTCTTTAGATTCTCAGAGAAATACATATTTCAAAATATACATAGTGAGAGTTAGACTTTATTTTACTTGAGGGTATTTTGGAGGTTACAGCTCAACTGTGTCCACATTACCTATGTAATAGCAGTTATTGGCATTATACATGGAAAGCAACTGCCCCCAACTTATTTTCACTGTCTACTTTCACTTTAAAGGAGTAACAATTTTGCTCACTCTCTTGACTTTTAAAATGTACATGATTAGATGAGTCAAATTGAAATAAAATTTTATTATAATTTTTATTTCCTTTCGAATTTTGTTATTTATTCACTTTACATCCTGTTCATGCTGCCCCCTCACAGACACCCATTCCCACAATCCTTTCCCCCAACTCTCCCCCTCTCCTCTGAGCAGGTGGTTCCACCCTGGGTATCCCACCACCCTGGCACATCAAGTCTAGAAGGCCACGTAAGGCAGGTCAGCTAGAAGAACATTACTCTCTTCCTTCTCAAATCACCATTGAGTCAACATGTTTGAAGTGTTGAAAAATGTTAAGTGTTGCTCTTGTTTTTGTTGTTTTTTTTTTCTGATTTAGCAACCGTTTAAAATGTATTCATAAAAATCAAATTTTCATTTTATCAAATCCTAAATTTGATATGATGATATCACTAATATACAGTTTGATCTTTGCAGTATTGACATCAACAATTGGCAGTGATTTACAAAAGACTTAGGCAAAAGGAAATTAATGCTTCCCACATCTTCTATTTTGTGTCCATGATAGAAGAAAAATTGCTATTTCTTTCTGTGTTTATAGGTCTGTAGAAGAAAGAGCAGAGAGGTCAGCTGTGGACTGTTTTAGGTTGATGGTTACCCACAGCATGGGCCAGTATTGCACTGGTCCAGTGGTTAGATCAAAGGGTAAAAAGAGGTCTCAGGTTTGAAACTGACTCCCTTTGCTTTCCCAAGATTGGACAAGTAAATATGTAACTGACCTTTGCATGATATAATTTTTCTATCTATTGAACTGGGATAATAACTTTCCTAGTAACTGGCTGACATGATTAATGAGGCACTGTTTGAAAACTCTGCACTTCTTCACTGTAAATATAGATGATTATTAAGTGGAAGCCTTGATGTCTACTGAAAAATGCAAAATCCAATATGGCTGCATAACTTTTCTTGTTATTATTAGTTATAATGATGTCAATAATACACATGACTTAGAAATCAGTATTTTGCTTATAATTTTTTCTAAACTGTATAATAACTCTGACTTTTTTGACCTCTGTCTAAGCTGTAACTTAGTTTGGGCACAGGTGCAGTAATACTTAATAATACCTTAAGACTTTCAAAATTATTCTATTGGCTGAGACTTTTATTCACCTTGCTAAGAAAGCAATATTTATGATTCTTATATTGTCACTGTCCTAAAGAAGAACTGCATTAGAAACAGCTTATAAATCCTCAGTCTCATCAATTTGTTTTCTTGAAAAGAAAAAGTCCTTCTAATTTTCCCAAATGTTCATATCCCCAGAATGGGAGCTTTCAACAAAATGTAGGAGATTGGTTGTGGTTTAAAACTCTGCTTACTAATTTTAGGAAGATGTGATAATTCTGTAGTTGATGTCTAAGTAATGTCAGCATGACTACAATTGATTTGACCTATAATGCCTTCTCTCACACATACGTGTACTAATTTACTGGAGTGTCCACATCATGCATATGGAAAGAGAATCAACTACTTGGAACCAGTTCCTAAAGAAAAAGCTATAGAGAGCAATTTATACAGAAAGAATATGAACAATTTTCTTGATTCAAAGAGATAAATGATAGCCTTGCTAAATTTAAACTGTTAATTAAATAAACTAAGATCTATTAAAAAAATAGAACAGTCAAGATGAAACACAGTAATAACTCGGGGTTATCAATAGAAAACAGATTTTAATAGCATACAGGGTAGATATCTGCCCAGCATTAGTGCTAATAAAGGATATATATATATATATATATATATATATATATATATATATATACATCCATATAACTATCTGTCATGTGATTATACACTAGGATGGCTTCATTTTTTTAAAAGTAACATAATACTATAAGGTTATCTTTATGTAATCAGTCCTTTGGTGGCTGAAACACTGATAATGTGGAGCATGACTATGTTTCTAGGTAGCTAGATATTCACCCTATATACAACTCTATAAATGATACACATATATGCCGCATTTCATACTTCATGTGAATATTTATGAGTTTCTATTTTTATTGAAATACCAAAATATCCACTTTACATATTTTGTTTGTTTGTTTGTTTATCCAGACAGGATTTCTCTGTGTAGCCCTGGCTGTCCTGGAACTCACTCTATAGACCAGGCTGGCCTCGAACTCAGAAATCCACCTGCCTCTGCCTCCCAAGCACTGGGCTTAAAGGCTTGCTCCACCACTGCCAGGTTGTCATTATTATTTTTCTCCCCATCCATATGTTACATTGTAAAGTAAAATAACAATTTTTGTTTTCCACAAGGACTACTTAGCAATGAATGTTATTAAACAGGAGCAACACTGTTTAGTGTTCTTAAACAAACAAACATACCAGAGAGAAAGAGAGAGAGACAGAGAGAGAGAGAGAGAGAGAGAGAGAGAGAGAGAGAGAGAGAGAGAGAGA